>CM035228.1:59051559-59431888 GCA_020226215.1 Sindora glabra | reverse complement strand
TAACATTAAGTACCTAACCATGTTATCATTACCATAATCCTTCTATAGCTAATTATCCAAGGAATATGATTTATCAATTCAAACTAAGAAAGTGGTTTCCAATAATAATAATAATAATAATAATAATAATAATAATAATAATAATAATAATAATAATAATAATAATAATAATAATAATTATAGGTCAAGGCAACATACATTTGAAATTAGATGAATTAGGTATTTTGAAAACTTTCAAGATTTTTAAAATTGTTTATAGAAAACTTTTAATTTTATAAAGCCATAAGGATAATTTCAATTCAAGTTATCCTGAGAATATTTTATGAAGATGTTTGCACTTAAGATATATCAATTCAATGAATTAGTACATATTAACTCATCCAACTATATATAAACAAATTATTAAGAATTACATGCATAAATAGATATTTATTTTAAGCATTTAAACATCAATAAGATGAATGATGAAGTATAATATATTCAATAACTTTAATCAATAAAAATAGAGCATATCATAAATAAAAAAAAGTAAGCAAAAAGAGATCAAAGATAATGATTTATAGTGGTTCTCCCTTAAATATTCTTTCTAAGGTGTCCTTATAGGTTTCAATTAGCTATTGAAGAAGCCTTACAATCTTTTTTTTCTAAAAACTATTAACTTTTTTTAAGATTCTTCACTCAAAGCTCTTAATTATGAAGAGATACTTCATTCTTAGTTTCCTTGAGATTTCTCACCCAAAGTACAATGAAAATTGATACAAGATGAAGAGCAACTTAAATAAAATCTCTCATATAATGGATGAAACAAATAAAGCACTTAAAGTAGAAGAATTATAAAATAAAGAACTGAAATCATGATTTTGATAAAAAAAAAAGAGAGTAAATGATGTTAAACAATGGATTTCATACTTTATGTCTATTGTATTTAACCTTTCTTAGCTTTTATAAGAAGCCTAATATGATTTATCAATGTTTGAAACACTTAGGAGTGAAAACTAGTCATTTTCGATGGTTACTTTGAAAAATTTTTTGCACCAAAGAGGCTAATAATTGATAACTAGACTTAATGGTAAACCATTGGTTACTAGCCTACTTATTTTTTCAAGGTTTAGACTTAATGATTGACTATTGTACTTAATGATTGACTGTTAGCTAATAAAACTCGATATCAAATTTAAAAGGTTATAACTCTTTCATTATAAGTCTATTTTTAGAAATTGCTTATTGTTAGGTAGGCATTCAAGTTTACTTTCAAATGGAATAAGTTTCATCTCATATCTTATGTATTTTTTAGATATAATAAAAGTAATAAGCAAAGATTAAAGAAGATTGAATGCAAAAAATTAGTTTTTGGACTCAACATGAAAAAAATTCATAACTTTTTCATATTTCAATCATTTTTCATAAAGAATCTATCCATGAAAAGCCTTTTGAGTTTATTTACATATAAGTAAAGTTTTACAATTAAGTCATAAGTGTTTTGTAAGATATAATCCAAAGAATGACTAAAGTTAAAATGGAAAAGATTAAAAACTCATATCTTATTAGGTTTTGAAATGTCTTGAAGGCTATCTTGGAAAAATATATTTGTAGGCTATCTTTTTAATTTTTTTTTATCAATTTAAGATTTTAGAAATATTTTATCTTTATATCATAAAAAACTCTATTTTGTAAAAAAGTTTATGCCTAAAAAGAAAAACTACACTAATGAACTCTTTAGGTTTTTCTTGATGTTTCCAAACTTCCAAAACTTGAATCTTTTCATCCTTCAATACTTATATCACATTTTCTTTCTTTCCTTTCTTCCTTTATTCATTCTTGAATTAAGCTTCGTATAATTTTCCATTGTTTTACTTCAATGCTTACTTTTCTTCCTTTTGACTTTCCTATATAATATATAGAAACTTTGTAATCCATATAGTTAATCCAATCTAATATTTAAAGATTTTAATATGCATGATTCATAAATGAAATATATAACAAATTAACATAATAACATGAATAACCATCATCTCATATATATTATTCATTCATCATGTAGCATACTTATTGTCACAATCCTAACTTGATCATGATTAGCATTAAACTTGCTAACTTGTCATAATACTAAATAATATATTTAAGAAAGAATAGGAAAAATGGAAACAATTAATTAGAAGAGACTTTTTTTTCACAAAATATGAGGAAGTTATAATTATTTAAAACCTTTATATATTAAGGATAAACCTTTCTTGCTACCAAAAAAGATTCATTATTTGAATCCTTTACCCAAGCTTACACTTAGAATAAGACCTAAAAGATGGTCCATAAATAAATATCTAATGCTACCATAGAAGCAAACTAAAGAGTTTCCATGTAATCTAACTTAAAAGAAATGGTGTTAAAGGCTCGACCTATATATCTATGAAATAAAATACAAAAAGATGAATCTAAGTTTCAATCATAAATAATGAAAGTATAGGTTAGTTTTACCAACCGGACCATCCTTTGTAAAATCTAATACATTAAAACATTCACAATTATCAGTCACACAATAAGTAGCCAAGAAAGACTTATTTGTAGTCATATCATCACATTCACTTCCAAATAGCCTTAAGAAGCCCAGATATAACCATTTCATCAAGATTTTATCATATAAACATATTAGGGCTGGCAAACGAGCCTTGACCCGCGGACCGACTTGTTCCGCTCCATAGGTTTGTGCGGATCTAGACCTAAGAAAGTAAGCCCATTTTTAATTACGGGTTAAACGGACCGGTTTGTACGGGCCATGGTCCAGACGGGTTTGTCTTGCACGGATACAGGTCGATCCGTGGACCGGCCTCATTTCAGAAGAAAAATAAAAAGGCTGAAAGGCCTGAAGATTAGCAACCCAACCCAGTCAACTCCCCACCCCATCTCGACGCACACGCACTCACTCAGGCTCTCAGCTCTGCCTCTACACGTGCACATCATCACTCATCTCAAAAATACTGAAATAAAAAGATAGAATGGAAACATCTTCGAGAAACCTCTTGCCTCTCTGCTAGCTAGGGCATCGGATTGTCGAATCTATCAAGAACTTAAGGTGAGATTTCTTTTTTCATCAATTAGTGATAAACTTTTTAATTTTTTATTACTTTCAAGCCAAATCATCGAATCAATTTTCCTGATTCTTTATTTTTGGTTATTCCTTGAATCCTTGTTAACATTATTCTTGCTTCTCCCTCGTTCTTCAGTTCTGGAAAATTGAAAATGCATGATTGCTGATGAATTTGAAGTTCTCGTGCGCCTTGTAATCTGAATCCCAAAACCCTTGATTACTGAATCCCAGTTTGAGGTATTTTTAATTTTATCTTTGATGGCTTGCAACCCTTGATTCATGAATTTTACTAGTGTTAGAATTTCTTAGTGATTAATATAGGATTTTGATTTTATTTTATTTTATTTTTCTAGCTCCAAAACCCTTCATCGCTGATTTGATTTCATTGCTTCCAACTGGGTGGACAAACACTTGGTTTCTCTCGGTAATTGCCTTCCTTTATTGGTTAGTTTTTTGTTTAAATTTACCTTCCTTTCATGCCTCACACTTTGCTTCAACAATAAAATTTTTGATAATTCTTCACAATTCATTTCTAAGTATTAAGCTATCAACTTTGAAGATATTGTAACAGAATAGTACATAATTGATTTTTGAACAAATGAGTAAAGTAAATATATGACTTACAAGAAAATTACTGGGCAGAAAAGGTGGTGAGAAAAGGATAGAGCTTAGTTATTATTGGTATTCTCTTGGGGTAGGAGAAAGTTAACCTAAGAAGGAAAAAAATAATAGAAATAAAATAAATGAATAATTTGAGCTTTATGTACTTTAAAGTGTGACTAATAAAATACCTTTGGCTTCTTGACTAAGATCAAGTGTGTAAATGTGATCAATATAACGTGTGAAGAGGCTAAGTTAGCTTACTTTTGTGGTACTATTTATCCAATGATGTTAAGATGTGTGTTGGTTCTAGGATCCTTCTGGTTTCTAGTTTGAATATAAGTTGATTGATTTATAAAATGAATAGTTAGTTTCGAGCAATGTGTCCAGAGAAGAGAGGCTGAAGGAGGTTAAGATGTAGTTATTTTTAGGTATTTAGTTTCTCTATTTTGTGCTAAGAAGGATATTTCTGGTTATTTCCACCTGAAAGGCAGTAGAATTTAGAAGTTAGGTAGAGGAAAATGTTGGTTTTGGAAGATAAATGGCTTCATGTATGATATAGAGAAGAAAGAGTAAGCGTGTGGTGTGTGAAAACTTTGATAAACACTAATAGACTACTGTTAAGTCTGAGTCAAATGGCTTAAAAGATTAATCAAAACTATTTAAATAATCAAATTTAATATATTATATGTTATAATTAAACTTTTAAAAATATTGAAAAATATATGTAATGTTCAGATTATTGAGGTAGAGTTTTACAACAAATTATTGAAAATATATGTGATACTCAGATTTCACTATTGTGTTTTATTAGATAATTAAGTGTAAATAAATAGTGAAACGTGAAAGTATTATTACTAAAATAAGGATTAAAATGTTATTCATAAACAACATATAAGTTGCTAAAAATAACCAATTGAGAGGAAGAAGGGAGACAGGGGAACAGATTAGTCAATTTCTAAGAATATATTTATAGGTTAAATGCTTGTGAGTCACTTGGTGAAATTGTTGGAGCAACTTCCTTGATTAAGATGGCAAATACACACTGGTGATCACACTAACAAGTATGGCAATTATTTCTGTTAGCTCCAATAGGATATGGCTTACTTCCTGCTGATATTTAGGAAAAGAATTTTCTGCATACACTTTATTGACAACTTCATTGTGTGCATGAATATATTTATTTTGCTGATATGTTCTCCGATACTGCATCCTTCTGAAGAGTTAATTGTATTTATTTGTGATAAAATGATTGTGACTTATTTTATCATATTTAAATTGTTCATTCTTGTTTTTATTTGTGATAAAATGATTGTGACTTATTTTATCACAAGTTTAAACTTATACATAGTTGTATTGTATAAGTTTGAGTAGTAAAATTTTGCTGTTTATGTTGCTGTAGTGCTTAATGTTATGTGATGACAGTGCTGTGTTCTGTGTGTATAAATATGAGTGTTAATTAAGTGTACATTTATGTGTCAACATGCAGTTTATAGTAGTCCTAGATAATGGAATCACAATCTACGTATTAAAATATTGGAGAGAGCAATGATAGGGCAGGTGATATGCATTATATAGGCGGGAACAATAATGAAAATGAAAACATTGTTGTTGATGAAAGTACTCACGGTTTTGAAAATCAACCTGAACAACCAGAATCTAATGAAGGTCGTAGTAAAAGAAAGAAAACAACATTAGATGTGTGGACTTTTTATGAGAATATGGGAATATGTGAAGATGGTAGACATCGAGGTAAATGCAAAGGTTATAGGACTTTAATTGTGGGAGGTGGAACCCAAGCCGGTACTTCAAGTCTAGCCCGCCATGCTCAAAGATGTAAAAAACGTGGGAAATTGAAGCAAACTAGGATGCCATAAATGTTATTGGATAATCTTGGTAAACTAAGAAGTATAAAAATTGATCAAGGAATTTTTAGGAATAAAGTAGCATTAGCCATCATAAAACATGATCTCCCTTTTAATTTTGTTAAATATGATGGAATTAGGGATGTATTGAAATATTTAAACCTTGATGCAAAAATGATTTCTAGAAATACAGTTGCATCAGATGTGTGGAAGCTCTATTTAAATGAAAAGGAGGGTGTGAAAGATGAATTGGCAAAAATTTTAGGTAGAGTTTGTCTTACTTCTGACTTATGGACTTCTTGCACTCAAGAAGGCTACATTTGTTTAACTACTCACTATGTTGATCTTAATTAGAAGTTAAGAAGTAAAATCCTAGCTTTTTGTGGCATGCCACCTCCACACACGGGATATGAATTATCAAAAAAAATAATGGAAGTCTTATGTGAATGGGGGATAGATAAGAAGGTTTTACTCTAACTTTGGATAATGCTTTTGCAAATGATAACATGCAATCTTATTTGAAAGAACAACTTTGTTTGGAACAAAGCTTGTTGTGTGAGGGTGAATTTTTTCATGTAAGATGTTCTGCACACATCTTAAATCTTATTGTTCAAGATGGGTTAAAAGTGGCTTCTAGTGCCATTGTTAAAATTAGAGAAAGTATTAAATATGTTAAGGGTTTGAAAGCAAGAATGAGAAGCTTTGACAAGATTGTTCAAAATTTGTCAATTAATAGAGGTATGAAATTATGCTTGGATGTGCCTACTAGATGGAATTCAACTTTTCTCATGCTTGATAGCGCTTTAAAATATAAACAAGCATTTATTTGCTTTGTGGTTATTGATAAAAACTACAAGCATTGTCCTTCTGGTGTGGAGTGGTCAAGGGGTGAAAAGATGAGTGAATTTTTGGAGCCCTTTTATGAGATGACAAACTTAATATTCGATTCAAGTTATCCAATTGCAAACTTGTATTTCACTTAAATTTGAAAAATTGAATGCTTTTTATTGGATAATGTAAAGAGTGAAGATGAAACCATAAGAGAGATGGCTATTAACATGAAGGTTAAGTTTGATAAATGTTGGAGTGAATACAATGCTTTGCTTGTTATGGCAGCTATCTTTAATCCAAGAATCAAGCTTTCTTTGTTGGAGTTTTGCTATAATACTATTGACTCTACAACTTGTGAAGAAAAAATTAGAATTGTGAAGCAAAAGCTTTTTCAACTCCATGAGGCATATCCTAAGCATTCACCTCCAAGCTAACCTTCAAGTGTTACTTCCATATCATCCTTTGGAAGTTCAAGTACAAATAATAAACCAAAGAAACTTTTCACCGTAAGTTTTCCTACTTTTAATTCTAATTTGTTGCCTATAAGTATAATCCAATGCTTTTATACAATTTATTGTATTTTGATTATTTTTGTTTTTGGATTGTATGAATTTTTTGGGATAGAATTTCAAGGCCTTTGATTCTCAAATTGTTACAAAAGCTGGAAAATCTCAATTGGAGATTTATTTGGAAGAGCCAAAGCTTGAATTTGCTCATTATGAAGATTTAGATGTTCTAGATTGGTGGAAGGTGCACAAGAATAGATTTCTAGACCAAGCCATTATGGCTTGTGACTTATTGAGTGTGCCAATTACAACAGTGGCATCTGAATCAGCATTTAGTATTGGAGGGCGAGTGCTAAATAAGTATAGAAGTTGTCTCCTTCTAAGGAAAGTTCAAGCTTTAATTTGCACTTGTAGTTGGCTCCATGGTTTCACTCCCACTGGTAATCTCTATGATTCAACTCCTAATTAATTTAGAAAATTTCTAATCTTTTTTATTTTAATCTTTGAACTTCTTTAACAATTAAACTTCCAATTGTAGATTTGGAGGATGATAAGGAAGGAAAAAATGACTCAATTGAGGATTCAAACACAAGTGCACCAATTGATCTAGATAAAAAGTTAGAAGTTAATAATGATGAGGATGCATAGATAGAGGTCTCCCTCTTATTTTCTAGTAAGTTCTTTAGATTTATCATTAATTTTTGTTTAAGTTTGATTAGATTCTGGTTGTATTAACTTATAAAAGAATTTATGTGTATTTTGGTTGGTTATCTTTGACTTTTCATTAATCTAAATCTTCATTGTTGGCTACTTGGTTGGAGACTTGGAGTTAGAGTGCTATTGGTGAGCATTTCTTACTTAGTTTTCTTTTCAATTTTAGATACTTGTGTTTATCATAATATTATAACAATTGTATTCTTTTTTTAGTTTAAATAATTCTATTACTTTGGTTTTATTATGGATCATAAAATGTGTTAAAATATAATGTATTTTTAGTTTTGTTTGATATATAGATTGTGGAAAGTTGGAAGTAAAAAAATTGAATATGCTGGTTTGTAATTGTTCATGAATGATGAATTATATTTCAAGACTAGGAGTCTCCATTGGACCACTGCTGCCCTACCTGCTGCTTGGATAAGTTAGAAGGATTTTGATTGCTAAATGTTTATTTCTGGAAGCATATTATTTGAACTTAGAAGTGGATTTTATTTTATTATACTTATAATGATTATTATGTGTTGACAGATGATTAATTATATTAAATATGTAGAATTTTACTTTAATTTCAATAATTTAATTTATTATATGATGGATGTGGTAGAATAGAATATAATTTTCTAGGAGTTTTGTAAGATAGTGAAGCTAAATAGAACTATAGAAGTTATAGACTTCCAGTCTTCTAGGGAAAAGGATTAGAACCGTAGAAGAACAGGGGGCAAGCAACGCTTCTGCCTTCTGGTTCTAGAGTCTCTGTCTAGCTAGGTGATAAGTGCACAAATACACCTAAATTCTATGTGTTTCATCCACTTATTTACTTAGTATTTTATGCAAATTGATTGAAAAGGACACTTAGATGCTCTATATTTTGTTTTCAGGTCATGAAATGACACATATGAGCATTAGAAAAGAATCCAGAGGCAAAACCATTCAAATCATGAAGCATTGAAGCAAGATTGTTCACTCAGCAAAGAACACGGGCCGTGTTTCGTTCTGGACTGGTTCGAGACTTCACGAGTCATCCAGAGAAGAACACGGGTGTGAACACGGGACGTGTCACACCCCGTGTACTTTCTGCCATTCGCTTCTGAAGAACACGGGGGTGTCACACCCCGTGTAATATGCTGATCAGTCTTCGTTGAAGAACACGGGGTAGAACATGGGCCGTGTACTACCCCGTGTACATTACTGTTTGACAATTCTAGAGAACACGGGGCGTGTCACACAACGTGTTTCTTGCTGCTCAAACTTTCGCTGAGAAACACGGGGTACAACACGGGCCGTGTTGGACCCCGTGTACATAAAAAATATAAGTTTTGCGTGAAATCTTGCGAAGGAAGGGGGAGAAACTGAGAATTAACAAGGAGAGCTGCTGGGAGAAGCCCTAGGAGAGACTCAAACTCACCAAAGGCGCCTTCTAACACGGATTCAAGCAAGGAATTGAAGAATCAAGCAAGAAATTTGTAGATCTTCATGGATTGTTTGACTTCCTCTCTGTTTTCTTGTTTTCTTCTGATCTTGTGATGTTTCACACTAAACCTTTGTGCTTAGCTTAGGTGAACTTGTTCATGGAGTTATGGAACTGAATTTTATATAATCTAGCTTGATTTACTGTTGAATTATGATTTGATCTTGCTGTTTTGTCTGGAACAAGCCAATATATCCGGAATATTGGATTTGTGTTATGGATTAGTTGATTTTAGGTTGAAATGACCAATTAATTAATCGGATCTTGCATGGTCATTGGGAATATCAATTAGACTTAGGAATTAAGCTGATTGTATTCTTTTGCACAGGATGAAATGTCCAAGAATGGATTCTAAGCCAGTTAATGCAACCTAGATGAGTGATTACTAGAGTAATTCTGGGCACTTAATCTTTGGTTAGTAGCTAGTAGCCTTGCAATGAGGTATAGCTTAATTTTGGGAATCCAGCAATCATAATTAACAGTAAACCAAGTTAGAGAAGTAAATTCATTCCATAATGAAGTGTACAAGGGATCCTTAAGCTAAGTACGCTTTTATTCCATTGAATCAGACCTTATTTTGATAGCTAAGCTCTGTTTTTACAACTTATTCTTGATTCACACTATTAATTGATCTGCCTAGATAATTTTACTTGAGATTAGTTAGTACTCAACCTACAATCCCTGTGGAGAACGATAATCTTTTATACTATAACTCGACTTAAACCGTGCACTTGCGGGATTTAGAGGTCAAGTTTTTGGCGCCGTTGCCGGGGATTGTATCCAGTTGATATTAACAACAAGTTTTAAGTGAATTAGACTAGGCAATTCTTTTTCCTTTACTTCATAATTCATCTTGTTTTGATTTTTCTTATTTTTTATACAACATTTCTTTCTCACCTTGTTCTGTTTTAGTGCTACTTAATCATTTTGCAGAAAATCTATTATATGCGAAGAAGAAGTCTAGACGGAATTCTTGACTTAGATCCAGAAATTGAAAGAACTTTGCATAGGAGAAGAAGAGAGCAGCAGTCAGTTCACATCCAAGAAGAAATACATACTGAACCAGAAATTCAAGACATGGACAATAGATCACTTCGAGAGTTTGCAGCACCCGATGCCACTGGTCTTCAGTCCAGCATAAGGAGGCCCGCTGTTGAGGCCAATAACTTTGAATTGAAGCCAGCTTTGTTGTCTATGGTGCAGCAAAACCAATTCGGAGGATTGCCAATGGAGGACCCCAACCTCCACATCCAGATTTTCCTTGAATACTGCGATACAATAAAGATTAACGGTGTACAAGCGGATGCCATCAAACTAGACTCTTCCCTTTCTCCTTAAGGGATAGAGCCAGAGCTTGGTTGCATTCTTTACCAGCTGGATCAATTACCACATGGGAGGAGCTACTGAGAGCTTTCCTATCAAGATACTTTCCTCCCAGCAAAACTGCCCAATTGAGGAACGAGATTACTACATTTTCTCAGAGGGAAGGAGAATCCCTGTTCGATGCTTGGGATAGATACAAAGAGCTATTAAGGCTGTGTCCACATCACGGATTAGAAAAATGGCTTGTCCTTCACACCTTCTACAATGGTCTGAATTACAACACTAGACTTGTGGATGCTGCTGCTGGAGGTGCCTTGATGAATAAAAGACTAGATGAAGCTTATGAGCTGATTGAAGACATGGCTTTGAACCATTATCAATGGTCAAATGAGAGGGGACCATCAAGAAAAGCAGCAGGTAAGTATGAATTAGATGCCTTTAGTCATTTATCTGCTAAAGTAGATGCATTAGGAAGCCTAGGTAGCAAGGTAGATGCTCTAATGGCTAAATTTGACAAATTTCATGTTAACAGTGTGAATACAACAGGTGCTACTGACATTGCTTGTGAGATTTGTGGAATTACAGGGCATGTTGCAGCTGAATGCACCTTGGGCCAAGACTTTACTGAGCAAATGAATTATGTGAACAACAGTGGTTTTGGACAGAAAAATCAAAGTGAACCATTTGGAAACTCTTATAATCCATCATGGAGGAATCATCCAAATTTCTCCTACAAGCCCACCCAACCATACAACACACAAACCACCACCAATAGACCACCACCACCCGGTTTCCAAGGTCAAAGATCATACAACCCACCAGCCCAACCATCCTCTACTGCAAAATTAGAAGGCCTCTTGGAGAAATTTCTTATTTCTCAAGAGAAGACCAATGAGGAATTTAGACAACATGGAAGACACATGGAAGATTCAATTAGGCAACTGTCTTCTAAGGTAGATTCTTTGGCCACTCATGGAAAGATGCTGGAAACTCAAATTGCAACAAGCTTCAGCATCTTCTTCAAGAGCTTATGGCCAACTCCCTGCTCAACCGGAATCAAATCCAAGGGAGCATTGCAAGGCAATAACTCTTAGGAGTGGAAGATTATTGAATGATCCTATTGCCACTCAAGAAAGTGAAAAAGAGACAAGTGTGGAAGAAGAGCAAAAACAAGGCAATAAGGCCTCAATTTCTAAGGAAGCTGAAGAGAAAGAAGGGGAACTACTAGACAAATCAAAATATATTCCTCCGGAACCGTACAAACCGCCTATCCCTTATCCTCAAAGATTGGCCAAGGCTAAACTGGATAAGCAGTTTGGAAAGTTCTTGGAAGTGCTGAAGAAATTGTACATCAATATTCCCTTCACTGATGCACTTTCACAAATGCCTTCATATGCTAAATTCTTGAAGGACATTCTCTCCAACAAGAGGAAGTTAGAGGAGCATGAAACTGTGGCTTTGACTGAGGAGTGTAGTGCCATTATCCAAAATAAACTACCTCCTAAGCTAAAGGATCCAGGAGGCTTCTCCATCCCTTGCGTTATAGGAAATGTCCCTATTGATCGGGCATTATGTGATTTGGGGGCGAGTGTGAGCCTTATGCCACTGACGGTTGCTAAGAGATTGAACATTGAGGAGATGAAGCCTACTACGATTTCACTTCAACTAGCCGACCGTTCAGTAAAGTATCCAGTAGGTATTCTCGAGGATGTACCTATTAAAGTGGGTAAGTTTTTCATACCAGTTGACTTTGTTGTCCTTGAGATGGAAGAGGATGCTCAAATCCCTATTATTTTAGGTAGACCATTTCTTGCCACTGCTGGAGCTTTAATTGATGTTAAAAATGGTAGACTGTCATTATCTGTTGGGGATGAGAAGGTTGAATTTAATTTGAATGAATCCATCAAATTACCTGTTTGTGAAGACTCCATATGCAGGGTAGATGTGCTAGACAAAGCTGTGAAAGAAGACCATCAAAAGGGAAGCCTCCAAGATCCTCTTGAAGCATGTCTAGTCACAAAAGGAGTGGTTGAAACTGAAGAAGCCGCTGCATATGCCCAGTTTTTGGAAGTAAGCCCACCACTTCCCCTCCCTGAAGCAGCTATTGAATCATTGGAAGTGGAGTCCAACAAACCACACTGAGGAAGACAAACCGCCAAAGGTAGAACTTAAACCTCTCCCATCTTCCCTCAGGTATGAATTTTTGGGACCCCATTCTACTTATCCTGTTATAGTTAATGCCAATCTAACTGCTATGGAAACAGAAAAATTACTTAGGCAGCTTAGATTTCATAGGAGCTTTGGGGTATTCAATTTCTGATTTGAAAGGGATTAGTCCTTCTATTTGTATGCATAAGATTGTTGGAGGATGACAGTAAACCCTCCATTGAACACCAAAGAAGGCTGAATCCTAATATGAAAGAAGTTGTGAAGAAGGAAATAATGAAACTGTTAGATGCTGGGGTAATTTACCCAATTTTCGATAGCCAGTGGGTTAGCCCGGTTCATGTAGTGCCTAAGAAAGGGGGGCTAACTGTAGTGAAAAATGAAAACAATGAGCTAATTCCCACTAGGACTGTCACGGGTTGGAGAATGTGCATTGACTATAGGAAATTGAATAAGGCAACCCGGAAAGATCATTTCCCCCTTCCCTTCATTGATCAAACTTTGGAAAGATTAGCTAAGCATTCACATTTCTGTTATTTGGATGGCTATTCTGGTTTCTTCCAAATTCCTATCCATCCAAATGATCAGGAAAAGACCACATTTACGTGTCCTTATGGCACATTTGCATATAGAAGAATGCCTTTTGGTCTGTGCAATGCTCCAGCTACTTTTCAGCGTTGTATGATGGCAATCTTTTCTGAATTCATTGAAAATATCATGGAAGTTTTTATGGATGATTTTTCTGTATATGGCACTTCCTTTGATAACTGTTTAACCAATTTATCTCAAGTTTTGCAGAGATGTGAAGAGGTAAATCTGGTTCTCAATTGGGAGAAATGCCATTTTATGGTAAGAGAAGGGATTGTCCTTGGCCATCAAGTATCTGAAATGGATTGAAGTGGATAAGGCCAAAGTGGACATCATAGAGAAATTGCCTCCCCCAAATTCTGTCAAGGGAGTGAGGAGTTTTCTAGGACATGCCGGTTTCTACCGACGTTTCATTAAAGATTTCTCTAAAATAGCTAAACCTTTGACTAACTTACTAGCTAAAGATGTTCCTTTTGATTTTGATCAAGATTGTTTGGATGCCTTTTGCAGGTTAAAGAAAGCCTTGATTTCCGCCCCAATTATGCAAGCACCGGATTGGAATTTACCATTTGAGGTGATGTGCGATGCTAGTGATTATGCAATAGGAGCGGTGCTTGGCCAAAGAAAGGACAGAAAGGTTCATGCAATTTATTATGCAAGCAAGACTCTTGATGAAGCTCAATTGAATTATGCCACCACCGAAAAGGAACTTCTTGCAGTGGTATATGCAGTTGATAAGTTCAGATCTTACTTGGTGGACTCAAAGGTGATTGTTTTCACAGATCATGCAACCATCCGGTACCTTCTAAGCAAGAAGGAAGCTAAACCTCGTCTTATCAGATGGATTCTTTTGCTACAAGAATTCGATCTGAAAATTCGAGATAAGAAGGGAACCGAGAATGTTGTAGCTGATCATCTCTCAAGGCTGAAACAAGAATTAGGAGATGAGGAAGACAAGGACATGCCAATCAATGATGCCCTTCCTGATGATTATTTGTTGGCTGTCTCTTCTTCCGCCGTCCCTTGGTTTGCTGATTATGTGAACTACATTGTGAGTGGAGTTTTACCTCCAGATGCGGGGTATCAAAAGAAGAAGAAGTTCCTAGCTGAGGCAAAGACTACTTTTGGGATGAGCCCCTTCTATTTAGGAGATGTGCTGATGGCTTATTTAGAAGATGTGTGCCTGAGGAGGAAATTGCAAGTATCTTGTTCCACTGTCATTCCTCTCCATATGGAGGACATTTTGGTGCCTCAAGAACTGCTGCAAAGATTGCCCAGGCGGGATTTTATTGGCCGACTCTTTTTAGAGATGTTCATCATTATGTCACTTCTTGTGACCAATGCCAAAGGGTTGGGAATATATCAAAGAGACATGAGATGCCCTTGAATAACATTCTGGAGGTTGAAATCTTTGATGTTTGGGGAATTGACTTCATGGGACCATTCCCACCTTCTTGCAGCAACAGCTACATCCTTGTGGCAGTTGACTATGTCTCCAAATGGGTGGAAGCAATTGCCACTCGAACTTGTGATGCCAAAGCTGTAGTTAGATTTTTCAATAAGGTGTTGTTCTCTAGGTTTGGAATCCCTAGAGCTGTCATAAGTGTTGGAGGGTCTCATTTCATTGCCCATCAGTTTCAGTCACTCTTGAGAGGGTATGGAGTAACCCATAAGATTTCTACTCCATATCATCCTCAAACCAGTGGGCAAGTTAAGCTTTCCAACAAAGAAATTAAGTCTATCTTCGAAAAGACAGTGTCTAGATCAAGGAAGAATTGGGCACTCAAGTTGGATGATGCTTTATGGGCCTATAGAACTGCCTTTAAAACTCCAATTGGAATGGCACCATTTAGGCTCATCTATGGGAAGAACTGTCACTTACCAGTAGAGATGGAACACAAGGCGTATTGGGCAATCAAGTTGCTCAACTTTGACTTACAATCTGCTAGAGAAAAGAGAAAGCTCCAACTTCTTGAGCTTGAAGAATTGAGGAATGAAGCTTATGATAATGCTAAAATCTATAAAGAAAGAACAAAGGCTTGGCATAACAAGCGAATTCTTACAAGGGAATTTCAAGAAGGTGACTCGGTGCTCCTGTTCAGTTCGAGATTCAAGCTGTTTCCAGGGAAGTTAAAGATAAGATGGACTGGACCGTATCTTGTGAAGAAGGTATATCCATTTGGAGCTGTGGAAATTTGGAGCGAAGGCACCGGAAACTTCAAGGTCAATGGCCAAAGATTGAAGAAGTATGTTGCTGGGCCACCAATAATAGAGGCACCAGACTAATAAGGAAACAGGGGTCGAGCTTATGACCTTAAACAAGCGCTTCTTGGGAGGCAACCCAAGCTTGTTTTTCTGTTTTCTTGCCTTTTAATTCTTAATTTTTTTACTTTTCAATTTGAGTTACTGAGTAGTGGGGGAATTTAAGTCAGTAAGTGTTGATGTTGAATGCTCATTTTTGCATGTGGACTTTGTCTTTGAGGTAGATTAGGCATGAGTTCATGATTGTTGTCTGTTTTCTTACACAAAGGGCTCAAAACGCAGTCCAGTGAGATACACGGTGTAACACACGGGCCGTGTACTAACCCGTGTACCTCACTGTTTGGCCAATTTTAAAGAACTTGTGATTTTCAACGAAGTCCAGTGAGAAACACGGTGTCGAACACGGACTGTGTTAGATCCCGTGTTCCTCACTGTCTGATTCGCGTAAAAATTTATGATTTTCATGGAGGATCAGAGAGATACACGGTGTTGAACACGGACCGTGTCAGACCCCGTGTACTTCTCTGGTTGAATCACTGATGAGAGTTTTTAAACTTGAGCCTTCTAGAGAGAAACACGGGGCACAACACAGATCGTGTTTAACCCCGTGTTCAATTACTCATTTTGTAAGTCTAATGCAGAGAGAAACACGGGATAGAACACGGGTTGTGTTTGATCCCGTGTACAACTGCGAGGATTGTTAACATGTTTCAGAGAGAAACATGGGGTACTACACGGGTCGTGTTTAACCCGTGTTCCTGTGCAGGGGAGCTTTTAATCATCCAAACCCAGATTTTTCCAGGTTTTTCCCCCATTTTCTCCTTCTTACTCGCAGCCCTAACCTCTCTCCTTGCATTTTCGCACTCCATACTGCCAAAATACACCGATCAAAGTGTTTTATTTTGCCATTTAAGGTTGTTTAGCTAATTGATTTGCAATTTAATTGGTTGAAAAGCTGTGATTTGGATTCATCTTTTCATTTCAACACGAACTAGGGTTTTGTTCATCATCTCACGAGGTTAGTGCATTTCCTTTGAAATCCTTGGAGTTTATTAATATTTCTAATGATTATTAATTTCCATTACATGTTAGAATTCATAGGAATGTTGCACTACTTTGAAATTGATGTTTGATAGGTTGATTGAATGACTTTACAAAGCACTGTTCATGGAATTCCCTAGTTTGCTTGATTGAATTTGCTTCTTTGATGATTAAATGATCAAAATAGAATCTTACATTAGTAAATTGAGTTTGAATCTTTCATTCATAGGACTTGTAATGTTGAATTGATGGATGAGTTTGATTAATTGACCTTGATATTCGTTAAACTCCACTGATTGGATGATGATTGATGATTGCTTATGTGTATTGAATCTTTAACTATTTGGATTGGAATTCTTTGATTACTTGGACTGCAAGCTTTGAGGTTTACTGCTTTATTGCCTTATTGCCTGCTCTGCCTTACTGACATGACCACTCCACTGCTCTCATGGCATTGAACTTTAACTTGTTTTTCAGTTGATATTGGATGATATTGAAAATACATGCTGATCTATTGCATTCAAATCTACTGACTTGGCCACTGTTAATAAACATAAGATTGATAAATTGGATATTAGATTTTGAATTGCTCTGCATTTTGAATTTGTACTTCATATTGACTGATTGGATATTGAGTTGATTAGCTGTTTGATATTGCTGAATCTTTATTCTTGCGATTTGCTGTTGGCTGGTATACACTCTCTCAATTTGTTAATTCCCTTTGCAGACAATGTCTAAAAGACAAAAGACTACTGCGAGAAAGACTACCAAAGGTAGTTCATCTAGAGGGACATCCTCTAGATGACCCACCCATCCCTTCTTAGATTTCACTGAAGAGGCTTACATCCAAGCTTATGACAGACACAAAGATAAGCCAATTGTAGAAGGGAGATTTTTAGACTGGGGGGTGCTAAGGGAGTTTGGACTAGAGGTAGAAATACGTGAACTTATTAGTGTGGGAGCCTGGGAAACCTTCTTTGAGATTAGAGAGCCCACCTACAAGGAGCTCACCCTGGAGTTCTTGAGCATATTCTATCTAGAGCACTATTTTGGGACAGTGGATTCACCAGATACAATTCAATTCAGACTAGGAGGTGTTGCTTACTCTATGAGTGTGACCCAGTTGTCTGTTCGCCTGGGCCTTTATTCAGTGGAGTTTGTAACTACTCCGGAGTACCAGGACATGCTTGGTCGGACTGCCCACGGGACACAGGAGTGGCGGGTGTGGATCGACATAGCCACTGCACACGCATATGATCCAGCCAAGAGTAAGGCATCTAGCCTTAGGAGGGTTTCCTGGAGAGTTCTTCACTCCATTTTCAGTCATACTCTGAGTGGCCGGGGGCATAGTCATGGAGTTGTGAGCACCTCGGATATTCTATTCCTCTACAGCATGATTGAGAGGGTGCCTATCAACATTGGAGGAGTGTTTGCTCACTTTTTCTCATCCCAGGCCACGGATAGGAGAGTTGGTAGTATAGCTGCTGGCCCATACATCACCCGACTAGCCAGACGGTTAGGAGTCTTCGACCGGCCTTATGGTTCTTTGACCATCGTATCACACATGGTACCCCTTCGAAGGGGCATTCTTATAGCCATGGGATCCAGCCGGTAGTGCAGCAGCAGCAGCCCCAGGAAGAGGAGCAGCAGCAGCATTTTCCCAGGCGATACACAGCTCCTGATGTTGGTCCTTCTTCTTCCACCGGGAGCAGAGTTCCACATGAGGCATATTTCAGAGACATCCTCTCTGGCCAGCAGCAGATCTTGGCGGAGCTTTGTATGATATCTGAGCGTCAGACGCGGATCGAGGGACCTCTATGATGACTTGGACAGGCGCTCCAGGCACATAGAGGGCATGGTGGAGCCCCTGTTCCACCTATTCCACCCTTCCTCCCCTGCTGACCCGGATCCCCCTACCCAGTAGTTTAGATTGATTTACTGCACTTTTTATTTAGCTATTATGTTTTTCTTTTACTTATTCTTCATATCTATCCCCATTTATATGGTCTGTACATATATTAAACTATGCACTTTGTTTTACTCTTTCTTATATTACTTTCTTCTCTTTTATTTCTTGCACTTTTGATGTTAATATCTATAATAACTAACCGCATTTCTTTTCCAGTATTGTATTTTCTTTCTTTTAGATTACTGGTTCTCTCTCTCTCTCCTTCCTCGTCTCTCCTTCTGGATCTCCCTGCGATTTACTGGACAGCCATAATCCGCATGTCAGGGAAGTTTCAGTTCCCCAACTGTTTTCTGTCTCTTTTCCCATTTATTGTTTTGAACATTGAGGACAATGTCCACTTTTAAGTGTGGGGGAGCTGTGTTTGCAATGCTTTGCACTTGAACTTGCTTGAATGATTTAGAGTACTGAAATTTGCTCCAATTTCAATGATATATATAATAAAAAAAATGAATGAAATGATGAAAATAAAAAAAAATGTAAGGCAATTCATTGAATAAAGTGATTGATTCATGCCTTGTTTCTTTAATGAATATTTGGCAATTTGATAAGGAAAATTTAAAGCTTGAAGCTAAGAGCAATGAGCATAATTGACCCTTGTGAGATTTGAGCCTTTTGAGCTATTTTCTCATTACAAATTAAAGCTCATTTTTCTTCTTGAGGGATTATGTCATCACTCTTGTCTTTGTGCTCTAGAACTTGCATTTTCTCTTTTTGAGGCTACATTTTATGTATTTTGCATGTCAAATATGATGAGGCCATGTTTCTTTACCCTTCTTTTTATTTGTTTGGCCTATTTGGAATCCTTTTCTTTAATTTTCCCTAAAACTTTTTCCTTAGTTAGCCACTTTGAGCCTTGGACCCTCATTTCTAGCCTAGCCATACCATGTTCATCCAAAGCCACTACCTAAGTGAACTTGAACCTTAGAGTTTGAGGGGACTTAGACATATTTTATAAGTTTGGCTATTTTTGAGGTCCTTACTTAGTGTTGCTAGTTGGATAAGTTGATGTACAACTTTGGTTGTTAAAATAAAAAAAAAAGAAAAAGAAAAAAAAAAAAAAATAAAAAAAAAAAGAAGGTAACAAATCACCATAAAAAAATGGTGTCAATTAAATAATCTGGAAGAAGAAAAGGAAGAAAAGCTTGTTATGAATATAAATAAAAAAAAATTTTGAGTTTGCTGATTTATTTGTATAAAAAAAAAATGATGATGAATGAAATAATGAAAATCAAAAGGAGAAGAATAGAGGTTGAAGCAAGGGTGAAGGTTGAAGCAAGGTGGAAGCAAGCTATCAAGCTGAGTAATGGAACTTGACAATGGTCAAATTCATGACCAATGTGTCTTTTTCCTTCAAACTCATGGTTCTATCACTTTTGACCCTTTTTGTTCCTTCCCACTATCCTCACCCTTTTTCCCTAATAAAGCCCTCTGATTTGCATGCATTTTACATTATAGTAGTGGAGATTAGAGTTTGTGCAAGCATATGGTAGCATTAAGTCATGAGTTGATTGACTTGAGAGTATACACATGCCTTGTTTTGAGATGAGAGTAAACACTTTACCTGTGAGGCTATTCTCTTTTACTTCTATGCTGAGAATTGGCTTGTTTAGTTGCTTTATTTTCATTTAGTTGCTTGGCATGACTTGATCCTAACCTTTGATTTGTTGAATGATTGCCTGATTTATATAAAAAACAAAAGAAAAAAGAAGTGAATAAAATTGGAGTAGATTTTCTTGTTCTTTTACTTCCTTGCTCGAGGACGAGCAAGATTCAAGTGTGGGAATTGATAAGTGCACAAATACACCTAAATTCTATGTGTTTCATCCACTTATTTACTTAGTATTTTATGCAAATTGATTGAAAAGGACACTTAGATGCTCTATATTTTGTTTTCAGGTCATGAAATGACACATATGAGCATTAGAAAAGAATCCAGAGGCAAAACCATTCAAATCATGAAGCATTGAAGCAAGATTGTTCACTCAGCAAAGAACACGGGCCGTGTTGAACCCCGTGTTCATGGCCGTGTTTCATTCTGGACTGGTTCGAGACTTCACTGAGTCATCCAGAGAAGAACACGGGAGTGAACATGGGCCGTGTTACACCCCGTGTATCTTTCTGCCATTCGTTTCTGAAGAACACGGGTGGTGTCACACCCCGTGTAATATACTGATAGACTTCGTTGAAGAACATGGGGTAGAACATGGGCCGTGTACTACCCCGTGTACATTACTGCTTGACAATTGTCGGAGAACACGGGGCGTGTCACACAACGTGTTTCTTGCTGCTCAAACTTTCGCTGAGAAACACGAGGTACAACACGGGCCGTGTTGAACCCCGTGTACATAAAAAATATAAGTTTTGCTCGAAATCTTGCGAGGAGGAGGAGGAGAAACTGAGAATTAACAAGGAGAGCTACTGGGAGAAGCCCTAGGAGAGACCTATACTCACCAAAGGCATCATCTAGCGTGGATTCAAGCAAGAAATTGAAGAATCAAGCAAGAAATTTGTAGATCTTCATGAACTGTTTGACTTCCTTCTCTGTTTTCTTGTTTTCCTCTGATCTTGTAATGTTTTCACACTAAACCTTTGTGCTTAGCTTAGGTGAACTTGTTCATGGAGTTATGGAACTGAATTTTATATAATCTAGCTTGATTTACTGTTGAATTATGATTTGATCTTGCTGTTTTGTCTGGAACAAGCCAATATATCCGGAATATTGGATTGTGTTATGGATTAGTTGATTTTAGGTTGAAATGACCAATTAATTAATCGGATCTTGCATGGTCATTGGGAATATCAATTAGACTTAGGAATTAAGCTGATTGTATTCTTTTGCACAGGATGAAATGTCCAAGAATGGGTTCTTAGCCAGTTAATGCAACCTAGATGAGTGATTACTAGAGTAATTCATGGGCACTTAATCTCTGGTTAGTAGCTAGTAGCCTTGCAATGAGGTATAGCTTAATTTTGGGAATCCAGCAATCATAATTAATAGTAAACCAAGTTAGAGAAGTAAATTCATTCCATAATGAAGTGTACAAGGGATCCTTAAGCTAAGTACGCTTTTATTCCATTGAATCAGACCTTATTTTGATAGCTAAGCTCTGTTTTTACAACTTATTCTTGATTCGCACTATTAATTGATCTGCCTAGATAATTTTACTTGAGATTAGTTAGTACTCAACCTACAATCCCTGTGGAGAACGATAATATTTTATACTATAACTCAACTTAAACCGTGCACTTGCGGGATTTAGAGGTCAAGGGCCACCCATTCTTCCACAATATGCTCTATCATATTCTTTAATTACGAAATTGTAACAATGTCATCAACTCTAATTTTTTAGTATGGAGCACTAGATAATCCGCTTTGCAACTAAAATTGTACCCTCCAATCCAAGCTCATATAACCTTTATTTTTTAGTTCCACCAACTAACTTGTAAAATAATATTGCATCATCTTTTTGAATTATTTCTAGCAGTGTCTGTTTAACTCTATCATTTCCCTCTTGTCCATTTACTGTAGTACTTAAAGAGGATTTCCCAAACTTCTCCCTATATAACTCAATTGTATCTTTCATATTAACCAAACATAACCAACATGTTAGCAATAGGAGATTTTTATTATTTTATATATGACAATCAGGAAGTAAACAATATAAGATTACATCCATCAACATTTTTATGTTTGCAATAAAAGATTAGAAGCTTTTATTTGGAATAAACTTAAAGAAGATAATTATCACATAGCCAAATATTACTAAAAACCAATTAAAAATAAAAAAAAGCTTACAACAAAAAATTCTAGTAAACATATAACTAATAGAGTTATAAAATAGCCAAAAATAAATGAACACATTGGAATTTCACAAGGCTTTAGTTAAAGATACTAATCCAAGTCATTTGAGATTTTTTACAAGCAAACTACTCACCATCTCTATGGCTTTTAAAAAATAATTTTGACAATGTGAGCATTATCCTAGTTAACCTTTTTGACATCACATTACAACAAAAATTAAGTAAATACATGTAATTCAAATGAAATAATAAAAATCAAATTAAGTTTTCTTACATGCTTTCTTTTATATTCAATCATTAGGATTAACATTCTGATATGTAAGGAAGGATCTAAACCTCCACAATCAAAATTTCTATGCTTAGAGTTTTTCTTGTAAAGTTTTTTGAAGGTCTTGTTTGTCATCCACAAATTAAGCATTGCTTGCCAATTTATATCACCTATACTTTAGGTACATTTTCTTCCTCTCTAAGTGCTTCCTTACCTTAATCAAATAACTGTTCAACATATTTAATCTCTCATGTCCTTTTAATTCATGCTTTTGTCTAGCATCCCACTAGGACGCTTTTTGAAAGGGAAAAAAATTCATCAATATTACAAAACATGGCTTTTTATAAATTATAAGGCAAAATATAGATAACCTCCCTAAACGTTGGCCTTGTGTCGAATAGCCCCCTAAACTTTAAAACTTTTCAAATTACCCCCTTGAACTAATTGGAAGCATGAAAATGTTAAAGTCAAGTTAAAACAAACAAAGCACAGCCATGTGAGTACCCTGTGACTTTTCTGCCCCTCTTTTCCATTTTAGCTTTAACAGTCTGAAAGTTGAAACCATTGACTAGGGCTCTTATTAGTGAAGCATAAAATTGGGCAACTATGTCTCTAATTTTTGCAACAAGTGATCAAATTGGGCCTTGAAGACTATTGATTGAAGACAATGGAAGGAGCTATATGGCAGTTGTGTACCTTTAGTGTGGGTTCTAGTAGCATAAATGTTCATATATGTCTTTGTGGTTTACAAGCGATAATGAGGACGTTATGGACAAATAGAAACTTTAGGAGATGATATAGCAAATGTGTGAATAAGGTATGAAATCCTTCAACTAATTTCTTTTATTGTTTGTAAAATTTTATAACATCTGTAAAGTAATTTTAATTTTTTTGGTAAAACCTGCAATATATTTAATACTACAATTAATTGGTAAAATTTTATTCGATTATTAATGGTAAATAACTATTGACATATGTTTTTGATTCATGGAAAACAAATTACCATATAAACTTCAACTTCTGAGAAGGTTGTCTTTTAATTGTGTATTTTGTAGGTTTATACTACTTTACATTGGTTCTTTGGCTATTTGGGATTGAAATTGTGATGATTTTCTACTGTTGTCATGTATTTTTCTTTGTATCCAAATTATAAATCCTTAATTATGATGTTGTCATGTATTTTTCTACTGCTATCATGTATTTATGTCAGGTATTTTTCTTTGTATCCTTATTTTAGCAATGGTATGAAATATAGTCATTCTATGGTGTTACTTTCTAGTTTTCTCATTAAATTGCTTAGAAGTGATGATTACTACTAAATTGTAACTTTGTTCTGCCTAACAAGTATGCAAATATTAGGATTGGATTGACCCTCCTATTGTTTCTGTAGTTGAAGTTGATATTTCTAATGGGAATCTTACTCATTCTAGCTTAGAGGCACTTCTCATCCCTTTGTCCAAGGCAGAAGCTAAATTAGAGTTAAAAGACAAAGAAACTCATGGAAAGAATGAAAATCAAAGCAGGTTGAGCTTAAGTTGTAGAAAATAGAAATGATGACTAACATAGAACAATTGTTGAAAGAATCTCATAAAAGGGAGGAAAACTACTTGAAGATGTTAGTAGGGACATGGGCTTAAATTGGATGTTTGCTTTTGGTGCTGCTAAAAATGATATGAATATTCAGTAGTTGTAGAAGAGGAATTTGGTTATACTACAACCTTCTGTGATTGTGCTGTAATTGGGGCTTTTGTAATTTGGCTAACATTTTCATGTGTAGGACTTGATGTATTGTAAGATTTTGTGTTTAGTTGACTATATTGTAAATCTATAGATGTATTGACTCTATATGAATAAAAAAAAAGTTATGGATATAGCCTTCCCTCAAAAAAAAAAAAAAACATGTACAGCAATGCTATTACTTGCTAAATGGCATTAACATATATAAAACATAAACAAGTTAACTAACTTATGGTAACAAATACCAGCAAAATGAATTCACAGTAGCTAAACTAAATTAACTATAACTGAATTAACTATGTATTCACACAATTCCTATTTATCAATCTATAGCACTCCTACTCTTTCAATTTCTATTAAGACTTATCAAACATTTTTGTACTAATTTAGTTAAGTCTTGTTTAAGGACTTATATTTTTAACTACTAAGGCATTAATTACTAGAAATCAAAAACTATACTAAAACTAGCAAAACAGCAAAACAACATTATGGTAAAACCAGCAAACACCAAGGTGACATAAACAAATATAAAAAAAATAGCATATCAATAAAACTAAATTCAAAAAAAAATAACATTGTTCATATCACATTAGGTTTTGCTATTCACAATCCTTATGACATTAGTTATAATTCAATATGTGTAACAAGCTTGCTCCCTTAGGGGCTGATGGTAGTTTTGTATTACTTTAGATGGACTTTTAGAGTCTATAAACAAATTAATTTAATTTAAACTAGATAAGACCAGGTTTCATGTTATTGGTACCATACTCTTCACTACACAATCAATATTGTTTCATTCAATAACAGTGCTAAAAACAAGACTGCAAGTAGCTGGGTCTGGACTTGTACACTTGCAAGGAATGTCATTATTTACCCACATTTTGAAGAATGATGGCATTCACAGAAAATAACATTGTTCATGTCACACTCGGTTATGTTATTTGTAACCTTCATGGCATTAAGTTCACATGAAACAAACACCACTGTTCACAAAACTTGCATCCATTAGCTTCACACCAAAATGATGGCATCATTGTTCATACCACAACACCTATATATATACACATACTAACTTCACTTCAAAAAATGAAAAAATAAAGACATCTTTAATCTTCAATTCACAGAAATATTTCTTTGATTTAGGGTTGAGTGGAATCTAGTTAGGTATATTGTGATGAAAGAGGTGCTGAAGGAGTGCTCTGTACTTCACTATGTGCTAAAACGATGCTTTGTACTTCATTCTGTCCAACAGCTTCTTTGTTCTTATTGCAACCCCTGTAACATACATGAATTTGTGAAGTTAGAATGACATAACCAACACTTTTCACAACAATATGTTTACTGACGTATGTAAACCAAGGAAGCAATCAAAATACCTTATTAGTTATCTTAGAATTTATGAACCTACTATTTTTATGCGCTTCATGTTTAGAAGTCCTAGCATTATGTCCAATTGTTAAATGCTTACTTCAAGTAATAAACCCTTCTTTTTCTCAACCCTTTTTCCAGCCCTTGGCTCCTCGGATTATCTTTATCTTTGCTTTTTTGGCCTACCACTAGGCTTCTTGTAATATGGAGGTAGTACATTAGACTAGTTGATAACTTCCCACTCCTCTTAGCTAAGTATAAAGGAAAGTGAAAATGAGTGTGTTTTTAAATAGAGCTTTGGTGAACCAACCATATACATATGATTTAGGACTTTGTCCAACTTGTTGAATTGTAGCAATAGTATATTTGCAAGGTATTTCTATGAGATCCCATTCTCTATAACTACAAGTGTAGGATACAAGATCCACAACCTTAGTTGTGTCATGTAATCCACCTCAAATTTCAATTCCCTAACATAATGTGCAAAACAATTTTAAAGTCATATATGTTATCATTTAAAGTACTAGACACTAGAGGTGTTATGGCCATCATATTTCTCCATCCCTTGTTTCTTTATTTGGATCCTAGTCATGATTTTCCTCCTAATCCATTCCAACATTTGTAGGATAGGCATTTCCTGAGCCTTAAGGATATAAGAATTCCAAGACTCATTTAGGTTGTTAATTAGGATATCACACTTAACATCAAGATTAAAATGAGATCTTGACCAACACTTTAGATCCAATTCATTCAAGTAGTTATAAGCATCCCCATCCATTTTCTTAATTTTTTCCATGCAATGGTTGAAATCGCTTAGAGTACTTGCATAAGTAGTTAACCAGACTAAATCTTGTAACTCCAACCCTTATACTTTGCAGTCATATTGGCATATAGGTGCTTTACACAATATCTGTGGTTAGCACTTGGTAGCAAGATCTTGAACACGTCTACCAGCCTTGTAATTATGAAAATGTCAAAAACAACATTGGCATATTACACAAATGACACCAAGACATATAAATCGTTGAAGATAGAGTATTGAATAAATTCTTCACATAATGCAATGTACTCGAGAGGTTAATAACTCACTTATAAAGAATCCATGGCTTCATTGTTAATATAGATTGTTAAGCAACTTAAAAATTCTAATGTTTGGAATAAATTTAACAAAGAGCTTAACTAAATGCCACTAAGTAAGAGATGCATACCTTTTGTTTATCACTTATGAATGTACATTTGGTATCCTTAGTTTTTAGCAAGATTATTTATCAACAGTTATTACCAATTCCAACTATTTGTATTCTCTAATTCAACCACAGCCTAAGCCAAAGGGTAAATGTTGTCATTCATATCCCTACCCATAGTACTGAGCATTTGCCCACCAAAGACACCTTTCAAGAAACAATCATCAAGGCCAATTATCCCTACAACTAAATAAAAAACCTATCTTCAATGCTCTTGCACACATAAAACCTCTTGAAATGTGGCAATTGTCCTCTTCTTGGTGAAGTAAGTAAAAAAGTACAAGTGCTTTGAGGATTCTGCTTCTTTACAATAGAAATATAATCCCATAACTTCTTGTATTGGCTGCTTACATGACCTTCATTCATCTCAGTAGCTTTTCTCTTTGCCTTATACAACTTTATGTAGCTTGCATCCACCTTGCACTCTCTCCTTATTGTTTTCTTCATTGAAATTATCTTCCAATGTGGATTATCAAAGAGCAAGTCAAATACCTCCTAGAAATGTAGGTTAAAGTGACCAAGTTATTTTCAAACTTTAGTTGACAAGTATGTTTAGAGTTAAATGATTTAACCAATGTAGTCGGAATCGTCTGATTCTCAATTCGTACAGTTCGATTCGATATAAACATAAAATGATGCGAACTTGTGAATGAATCATTGATGTCTCTATATCATTGCGATTCAATTGTGAATCGTGTGTGAACTGCAAGAATCGCACTGAATCAAAACGAAAATCTAAATCGGCTGGGAGCAGGACTTTATTTTTTGGATACAAAATAGAAGAGCAAACTTCTAGCAAAAACGAGTCGCAAACAGAACCCAACTTAGGTTCTGTGCAACCTAATTCAAAAAATAGGCCAGACTATTTTTTTTCTTTTTTTTTTAAAATAACTTAAAAGAGTCACGTGAAGCCCAATAAGTAACCCTTATGGCCTCACCAGTTATCTTATAAAATGTAAAAAACCTTTTCAGCTTTGAATTCCATTAACAGTGACAGTGCCGTAACTGGTAACCCTTTAAAATTCTATTTCACACCTTCAATAACTGTAACCCACCACCTTATTTTTTGATATATTAAATTTGTTTTGAATCTATATGACTCACTTAACTCTTTTGAAATTTCATATTTATAATTTTAAGCTTATGATATTAAACATGTATTATGTTTCTTGACTTCAATTTATGATTTTTCATTTTCAATGCTTATATTTTATTATACATAGAATAATATATACTAGTTTATATATTTTGTGAATCTTACCAATTCACGATTCGCTTCAATTCACGATTCAAAATTTTGATTAATTGATTCGCGATACGATTCACGATTCGACAACATTGGATTTAACTTGCAAGGTTGTTTTTCCTTACATTGGTGATGCACAGATCCTTCATTTGCAACCTACTCTCCTACATTTTGCCAACATCCTTTTACTTTATTTCATACCCATTCAATATCATGCCATCTTCTCACATTTCACTCAACCACTACATTGCAAAAAAACTTTTGCATTCCTAAACCTTATTCCAAGAACAAGAGTGGGGTTTTCTATCTCAATTTCTTAGTGAAATTTTTGCATTTTTATCACCATCTTCCTCATTGCTACTAAATTGTTCATACTGATGTTCTCCATCAAGTAGGAAATCAAAGCTATCCAGGGACTTTTCATTTGCTTCTTTAATTATTGCCACCTCTTTCCTTATGTCATTAGTAGATTCTTCATCACCACTCCATATGTTCTTATCTTCTTTCTTATTTTTAGCCTTTTTCTTTCTAGTAGCCTTCTTCTTCCTTTTGGATGTACTATGTTGTATTGTAGATAGTGACAAGATAGTAATTGCAGCATTGAGGTTTGTAAGCTTTTCTTTTTGTGCAAATATATCATCATCTCTTGGTCCTTCTTGCCCTTTTAGCATCCATGGCTTTAAAGTTAGATTTTTCATTATATGGTTATTGTTAAAGTCATTACCATTTTCACCAAGCCTAAATATGAAGAACTCCTCTCCATTATCACTTCTTTCATCTCCCAAGCCAGCCTTGTTTCCATCATCTTCTATATTGATTTGTTAGTTATCATCCCCATCATTTTGCCTATTATTATTACCTCCATTGTTCTCTGTCACAACATTTGATTTATAGGGCCAATCTCAACTTTGACATACATGATCCACATTTCAATCCGTTTATACAACTCTATCATTTCTAGCACTTGTATATCATCTTCAGTCAATACTAAACCATCATCAATTCCTTTATTAGGTAACTTGTAATATATCGTAGATGTACTTGGGTAACCCAACTCTTCCACAAGTTCAATTAGTTCAAAATAACTAAATTTATTTGGATCCATATTAATTATTATGTCTACAGTCCCACCTTCATATTTTAATGGTTGTTCATCACTCAAGAAACCCCATAATGCAATTCTATAGCCACCTCATCAACAATCCCTACCAAAAGTAAGAAAAGTCAATTAGTTACTCAGTTTTATTCCATATTGGACAAAATAAAGACAAACTATATGACTTAATAATATTCAATTCCATAGATAAAATTTAAAAACAAATAATAAAGCCATCTATCTTCCAAATTTCTTAATATATGGATAAAACAAAGACTAACATTGTGGCCTAATAATATTTCACAAAACTAAACAACTATATGGTCTTAATGAATAAATTTTGAGCTATTAATGATTATTAAATGGTCATTGTGTAGATATTAACTTTTAAAGATAATAAATAACAAAAAACCTTCCTTGACTTAAATAATTTTCCTTACTATTAAAAAAACAAAAACTAATTTAGTTTTAAGAAAATCTTCAAAAAAATGACACAATAAAGGAAAAAAAACTAAATACCATTATAATAAAAGTAGTATAAACATCAATAGATTGCAACATTTCAAATGAAATGTAGAAAACAATGTTACGTTTTTCAAGTTAAAGAAAGAATCAAAACCAAAAATCAACACTAAATAGAAATAGAGTTCTGTTGGGTAACCTTCTCTTCCTAGTAAACTATGTCTAGTGTATCAATGTTGCTTTTAGATTTAACTTTACAAACAACTCACCAATCATTTCTCTCATTCTTTTAGGACTTAGTTTTCTAGTTAAGGTATTTTACATAATACACCTATTTGAAACCTCCTTTTGTTATAGACCTCAACTATGCCATATTAATTATAAACCCGATATCCTCTACCCAATTGAGGATCAAATTTGAACAAAACAACCCTAGTGCATTTTGAACTTTGATTATAGTACTCCAACTCAATAATATCTTCCAAGATACCAACGTAGTCACTCTCAAGATCATTGTAGTTAGTACCTTTTATACAAAATCCACTATTCATTATAGTTTTGGTTGCTCCATGAGCAAGTGTGTGAAACCTATATCCATTTACATAATATTATGGTCATATGTGAACCTCTTGACATAGATTGAGCAAAAAGTCCTTCAACTGACCATCAACAACTTTATTATCTAGATTAAGTACCTAGGTAAGAGTGAAAAAATATTGTAATTAATTTGTCTAAACACTAGATGGTTTATATTAATTAAAGTTGATGAGTTCCTTAAATAGCTATACAACCAATATGCAAACTTACTGGTGATCTTTACCTCTATCTTATCTAACCAAATGTTTGATATACTATTCTTGCAATAGATTTTCAAAAACCCTGCATGATCAAATTAAGTTAAAGGGAGGTTAAGATGTCATTAGGCAAATGATCAAAACCTCAACCATAAATAAGCTACATATAAAACTTACTTACCAAACAATTCAATCTCTTCACAATTAAAGACATATATGATCGTTGCATTAAGTTCTACATTTGATAAGATCATACTTTTTCCTTCTGAACCATTCGTGAAGGAAGCTTTGCTTGAACCATCAACCTTAGCTCTATCATCATTCTATTCCATTATAGCCAACTTCGTTTGAATATGAGATTCAAAGTAAAAAGACTCCTCAATTATGTAAGCTTCAAAATGGATCCTTCTACTAGAACTTTATTTTTTAGCTTCTTTAAATGATGCAAAAACTTGCTAAGCGGAGGTATGGTATTTTATTAAATAGATAATGTGTCAAGGACAAAAAGTTAGAAAAATTAGATGTGTATACCTCTCAAATGGATGCATCCACGAGTATTACACTAACCCACCAACTCTAGCCTCATATGGCTATTGCATTATCAAGTGCTCCGACAAGTTGAAAAAACCAAGTGAAAACATCTCCAATTTGCACAATGTTGCAACAATATTTACCTCTAATTTCTCCACTTGATTAGCATTCAGGACAAAAAAGCATATATCTTTCAAAAACATACATATTTCAATCAGGCATTCTAAATTAGCTCCAACAACAATTCTTTTGATGCTACTAGAAAGAGTCTCTTCATTCTTGATAGCTTGTATTCTTACATATCAATACATTTGGATAAGTTTGAACAATATCTATTAGGAAGGTATAAATTTTTAACCCATTTGCACACTAGCCTTCATTGTTCCTTTGTCAAGGTGAATGCCACCTTGGGTTTCACAATCTTGCCATTTTCCAACGCTTTCAACTTTAAATTAGGCAAGCATAATGTAATGCTATGTCTTTCATTACTTTTAAATTATCTTTTGTTTTTCCATTCACATCCATAATAATGTTGAATATATTATCAAACACATTCTTTTTAGTGTGCATCATATTAAAAGTGTGCCTTATTAGATTTGAATTTCAATAAGACAAGTCCCAAACTACATTTTTCTTTGTCCAATTGTGTTCCTCCCTAAATCCTAGTAACTTATCAATTCCCTTATTGCTAACCTTTAGCAAGTTGAAAACTCTCTCCCATATATCAAGCCCATTCAACCTTGGTGGAAGAATGGATTTCTCAATTTTCCTTTTCTCAAAGGATTTCCCATCCTTTCAAAAAGATGATTTCTATCCAAACCATGCCAATGACACCTAAAGAACATAGGTTTTTTCCTTTGCTCCGAGTAGATGGCTTTAATCCACTTTATACAAATAGGGCATGACAATACACTATAAGTACTCCCTTCAAACAATATGCTACATGTAGGGAAGTCATTTGTTGTCTATATTAAAGCAACCCTCATTTGAAAGTTTGATTTCCTAAAGGCATCATAGGCATAAACTCCTATTTCCTATAACTCCTTTAGCTCACCTATAAAAGAATGAAAGTACAGGTCAATGTTATGTCTAGGACTTTTTGCCTAAGAATTATAAGAGTTAGAAACATTTACTAATTTTCCATACACAACCAAAGTGGTAATTTATATGGGGTGACAATGATAGGCTAACAAGAATAAAGATGCGTAGATTGCCCATACGAAGTAAAGCTATCTAATAAAGTCTAAGCTTAACATTTCAAGGTTTTATGACAAAAGAAGGATGGCTCTTAGCAAAAGATTTCCATACCTCTCAATCACATGGCTAGCACATAATCCCTAGCTCCTGATGAGTTTCATTATGCCACATCATATATTTTGCAATTTTTAAGGATATATAGAGTCTTGGCAACCTTAGGGTAATAGGGAGGAATCACAAAACCTTGTATGGTATGCCTTTTTTGTTTCCTACCATTGTTCTTGCTTGATTTGTATTAAGAGTGATGACAAGTTGGACACGCACTTTTGTCTTTATTCTCCTTGTATTAAATCATGCATCCATTTTCAAATACATCAATCTTTTCATATCCCAAGCATAGTTTATGCACCATTTGCTTAGTCTTGAAATTTTTGAGTAGATTTGCACCTTTGGGTAAGAACTCAATCAATGCTTGCAAGATCCAATTATAACAATTTATACTCAAATTGAATTCCAATTTAATGTTTAACAACCATGCCACAATTGACAAGAGAGTATGAATTTTGCAACCTATAATGGCTCTTTCGTAATTCTTAACAAATCATAAAACTATTAGACATCTACATAATTGACAAGGTTGACAATATTCATATGCATCCTCACTCCAATCAAAGCTAAGGTTGAAATCTGGTCCAATTGCCTCAATCACCATCATACAATAAGGATTAGAAGGTCTTTCAATTGTGCATAAGTTTGCATGATTTGTTAGGGTAGGAAATGCATGATCACTAGACTAAAAATCATCATTTTTGAATGGCTCTCCATTAAAGGTGGCTACAAAATCCTACCTATAAAAATGTTCTGTCACTTCATCTGTGTCTAGAAAGATGCTATTTTGACAATTGAGACAAAGACATCTGATCTTGTGATAAGACAAAATTTGAATTGTCTGAGCAAATAGTACGAATAATTCAACATCATTTAAGAAATCAACACCCAAAACATTTTTGGCCTAGTAGTTGTCCAGTGTACATCCAAGCATGCTCTAACAACTCCATCCTACAATACATACACAACTTGACAATACAGTATTCCATGACTATGCTTTCCATCCAAAAGGAGGACTTATTAACACCAAAGAAACAATTATGAATTTTTTAGTAACATATTTCACTAGTAGTCAAAAATGGGATTTTAAATATTTAGTATGCAATTTTTTATCAGTATAAGAGTCACCCAAAATACAGAACAGACTAAGTTGAAATCATCATGATACATAGCCCTTGTTTGGAATGGTAGAAATGAGGGGAGAAAGAAGTGAGGGAGAAGAAGTTGGGGATGAAATAGTCCACTTTACCCGTTTGGATGCTGGAGAGAAGTGAGAGATGGAAGAAATTTGAGGCTAAAAAATAAAGTGGGGCTCACGTTCAAACTTCTCTCCAAAAGTGGGGAGAAGAGAAAAGAAATGTGACTTTTTTTTACCATTTTCAGACAACACCTATCCTGCTGCCCCGCATTCTTCCTTCTCCCACATTGTTCTGCTACTGCGCCTATTTGGATATTGAAGAAAAGTGAGAGATGGAAGAAGTCTGAGGCTAAAAAATAAAGTGGGGCCCACGTTCAAACTTCTCTCCAAAAGTGGGGAGAAGATAAGAGAAATGTGATTTTTTTTATCATTTTCAAACAATACCCATGTCTGTTGCCTCGCATTCCTCCTTTTCCCACGTCATTCTGCTGCTGCATCTTCCTTCTCCCCATTCAATTCCACTCAGCATTCCTCCTTCTCCTACATCGTTCAGCTACTATGCCTTCCTCCTCCCCTTTCGATTCTGTTCAAAGTGTTCACTACTGAATTTACTGCTTCCTAGTGCTCTAGACAACGAGATCCATCTGAGGATGGCTTCACAAAGGTGCCACAATTGACGATTGCAGCAGGCTAGCTTCACTACCACAAGCTTAACTTAGTAAAGGTAAGAATGGCTTATTATTGTACTCTCCCACTACTATCATTTCTATCTGTGAAGGATTGTAAGATAAGGCCTCCGACATGCAGAGAAAGGTTGGCGTGGAAAAAGCTACTACCACATAAGAGATCTACCAGCTAGGAAGTGGGGCCAAACAATCGATCTACTAGTTTTGGGTTAAGTTTCTAAAATCTAGGTTGCCCAGATTGAATCCAATTCGCTGACAACCCAAAATCTTTGGATACCCAACTCAGTCAATTTTTTGAGGGAAAGAGAAAAGAGAACTAGAAAAATCATGAGTGTTAAATGTTAGATTTAATCTAGGTTTCCAAATTCTGATTGATATTTTAAAGAGGAAGCCACGATTTGGAAAGAAAGTGTTGAATACAGGATAAGTTAGCTCCAGAGCAAAAAGAGGAGAATTTGACGTTGTTGACTTTGATATAAAGAGGGAAGATGATAGGAAGCGCATCTGATTTTCATGTTTATTTTCTTTTATTTTTTTTCATTTGTCATTTTTTATTTTCTATAGTAAATTTAGTTTCTATAAAATTTCAGTGTAATTTTTTGCTCTAATTTTTTAAAATAGGTTCTAAATTGATATACCCAGACTTATATTTTATTTATGGCGTATTGGTTGATGTGATTTTGTTAAACTCTTGCATAATATTGGTATATGTCTGATATATAATCCATTTTGTGCTTAAAATGTTATATTTCTCTCTTTTATATATTTTAACTTTTTTAATTCTCATTTTAACTTAAATTTTAAAGTAAATTAGTTTGTTTAACTTGAAATAGTCTTAATAATCATTTAATTTTCATTAAAATAATTCATTAGCATAATCTAAAGCTTTTAATTGAAATTATATTTAATGTCTCTTAAAAATTTCTCACAATTCAATATATAATTTATATATATTTAATAATTTAATTAATTATTTAAAAAATGAAAAAATAATCCATCGATGTAGAAATAAATTTAAAACACTAACAATGATTTAATAAAAAGTATGCTTCTAGTGAAAAGCTTATCTATCATTTGGGTGATTAAAAAAAATGGAGAATAATTGAAAGCTCTCTTTTTAGAATGGAAGGTAAAAACATAAGTTACTTTCACCTACGGAAAGAAATAAATTTTCATTTTATCTCCTAATAAGTAAAGCCATGATTTACCCTTTCTTAATATCTTATCTCACTTTTATTTTTCATTGTTAGCTTTTATAAATTTAATTCAATATAAATATATAATTATTATTATTAAATATAATTAAGTAAACTTTATATAATTATATTTTTAATAATTTAATTGTATTAATCACATGATTTTATTGTAATATTAATATAAAATTTTAATATAAACAAAAATTTTATTGTAATAAATACAAAACTTTTCTTTGTATTATATATATTACTACAACACAACAAGCATTATGAATTGCAGCCCATTTTTTTGTGCATATTTTGAAATTCAATTTTTTTTTAAAAAAAAGGAAATATCTAATTATAGAAATATTGTTTGAATTTTTTTTAGATATTTAAAAAAAATAATTTATGATTTATTTTTAATTTGGGCTTTATTTTAGAAATTGAAATTGTATTTTTTTTAGCATTCATCTTTTTAAAATACACATCTATCTTCATCTTTTACACATAAAGACACAATAGTCATTTCATACAAATACAACTTCTTTCTCTCCTAACTTGTCCCTTTCTAAGTAAAAGAAATCACTTCTCTTCTAATTTCTTTCTCTCTCTCCTAACTTCTCCCTTTGCAAACAACACAAAAAAAATTCTTCTCTCCTCCCACTTCTTCCCCCCAACTTCTTTCTCTCCTAATTTCTTTCTCCTCCCACTTCTCTCTAATCCAAACAAAGCAGTAGTGAAAGAGGACTAAAGATGACAATAATAACAATAAAGTCTTATCCCACTAAGTGAGGTCGGGTACATGGATTGCACGATACCATTGGGCTCTATCAAAAACTAAGTTTTCGCTGATATTATTCACCAACAGATCCCTTTTTATAACTTCCTCTAAAATCCTTTTTGGCCTCCCTCTACACTTTTTCACAGAGTTAAAAATCATGTGATCAACTGTTCTCACTGGTACATCTAATAGCCTTCTTTGCACATGACCAAACCACCTTGACCATTTTCTGTCATCTTCTCCTCAATAAGTGTCAGCCAATATGCCCTCATATGCAATCATTTCGTATCTTGTCCTTTCTTGTATGACCACACATCCATATTAACATTCTCATTTCTGTTATCTCGATTTTTTGCTCTTGTAGTCCCTTTAAAGCCCAACATTCACTACCATAGAGTATAGCTAGTCGTATAGCAGTCTAATAAAACTTCCCTTTAAACTTAGTAAGTACTTTACAGTCACAAATCACTCCAAATGTCTTTCTCCATTTTAACCATCCAGCTTGTATTCTATGTATGATATCTCTGTTAATTTCCCCATTGCTTTGTAGAAAAGATCTCAAGTACTTAAATTTAAATATTTGTGATATGATATGCTCTCCAATTATTATCTCCAAATCATTTCTATCTTACCTTTTGCTAAACTTGTAATGCATATACTCTATCTTACTCCTACTCAAGTGAAAACCCTTTGATTCCAAAGCCTATCTCTAAAGCTCCAATTTATAGTTAACCTCCTCCCGCGATTCTTCAACCAAGACTATATCATCCATAAATAGCATACAATTAGGGATATTCTCCTGTATGTCCCTGGTAAGAACATCTAAGACTAGATTAAACAAGGACACAAGGATGAACCCTGATGTAAACTTATCCTTATAATAAAGTCCTTTGTCTCTCATCCATGTGTTCTTACACTTGTAGTCACTCCATCGTACATGTCCTGTATAGCCCGAATATATGCGACACGAACTCCTTTTTTCTCCAAAGCCTTCCACAACACTTCTCTTGGTACTCAATCATAGGCTTTTTCTAAATCAATGAAAATCATTTGTAAGTTTCTTTCTTTATTTCGATACCTTTCCATCAATTTTCGTAGGAAATAAATAGCCTCTGTTGTAGACCTTTTTGGCATAAATTCAAATTGATTCTCTGCAATCTTAGTCTCATCTCTTAATCTTTGCTTAATCATTTTTTCCCATAACCTCATAATATGGTTCATAAGTTTTATCCCTCAATAGTTTGCACAGTTCTGGATATCTCCTTTGTTCTTGTATATAGGTACCAAAATACTCCTTCTCCACTCATTTGGCATTTTCTTAGACCTTAAGATCTCATTAAATAACTTGGTGAGCTAAAAAATACCTTACTCTCCTAAATATTTTCAAACTTCAATAGAAATACCATCCGGACTAATGGCTTTACCATTATCCATCCTCTTAAGAGCTTCTTTTACCTCCCCAATTCAAATCCTACAATAATAAGCTAAATTTTGTTCGTCCTCTTAGATTTCTAATCCTTCCATATACCTAGTCACACCTTCCTCATCATTGTAAAGCTTATAAAAGTATTTCTGCCATCTCTCTTTGATATCTTCATCTGTGAGTAGAACTTATCCTTCTTCATCCTTAATACACCTTACTTGATCTAAGTCTTTTGATTTTCCTTCTCTATTTTTGGCAAGCTTGTAAATCTTTTGTTCTCCATTCTTAGTTCCTAGATCTCGGTAGAACTCCTCAAAAGCTTTAAATCATGCCTCGTTCACTGCCTTTTTTGTCTCCTTTCTAGCCATTTGATACCTTTCTCAATTCTCAACATTGTCACACAAATATAAGGCCTTAAAACATTCCCTTTTAGTTTTGACATTTTTTTGCACACTTTCATTCCACCACCAAGATTTTTTATCTTTCAATCCAAAACTGTCTTAGCAACCATCCTAACCTTCCTAGCCATCGCATCCCAAATATCATTGGCACTTCCTTGTGCTTCCCAATTACCTTCCTCCAATAACATTCTCTTAAAAGTCATTTGTTTCTTATCCTTGAGCTACTACCACTTAATCTTTGGATTTATAACGTGTTATCTCTTCTTATTTCTAATTTTAAAAAGAACATCGAGGACCAAGACCCTATGCTGTGTAGTAAGGCTCTCCCTTAAAATCACTTGCAATCCTTACAAATTTTTCTATTTAAACTCCTTACTAAAAAGAAATCAATTTGTGACCTTGAAGTTCCACTTTTGTACGTGATTAAATGCTCCTCTCGCTTCTTAAAATAAGTGTTTGTAATTTTAAAAACATACGCCATCGAAAAAAGAGGACTAAAGACAAACTAAGCAAAAATCAAACTTCAACTCTTAAGGGTTTAGGATGTTGCTAATTACCCTAATACTAACACCAAATGCCAACAAGCATAACAACATCAATAGTGCAGTCCATGGAACCTGCACACAATTAGGAGCTAATTATTGAACAAAATAAGAAGGCAAGAACTAGGAGAAATATTAGCAAGAACAATATGAGAATCTGAGATCCTCATACTTTGATATTATACTTAGAAAGAAAGCATTTTTACAGCCTCAAATTTGTTTGACTCAATGTGGTTGCTCAAAATAATAGCCAATCTAGATAGACAACTCAAATTGAAGACCAAAATAGAACTAAACTCACCACGTCACAACAATGAATTTAAATAGAATATAATATGATTTAAAATGGACAAGATTGCAGCAAAGCAAAGCACGAAATTCATGAACAATTAATGATGCCATACTAAGACGCATAGCACAATGTGCAACTAGAGCAACTGTAGAAAGTATTAAAGAAATGTCAGGGAGCATATGAAGATGTGAAAAGCAGAGTTTCAAAATTACAATAAAGTGAAAATTAGGGACAACACGAATGCACATATTTTGCAATATTCGGAAATGCAATCAGACTTGGGGACACCATTGCCTCCAATGACTACTATAATTAATAATTATAACCTCTAGTATATACTCTCCAAGTGTAAACTAAAAATTTTGAATATCCAATAGAAAATTCAAATCAAAGCAAAAAAGTATGATCAAGTAAAAGTCCGAATCTATGCCCACTAGCTCTAACAAATAAAATTCTCTCAACTTTTAAGTTAGGGAAAAGTCTATCATTCCTTTGACGCCAAATAAACCAAAGTATAAAAAGGGTAGAGATTTATTCATACCTCAGGGAGAAATGTAGGATTCACAGGAATAATAGCAATTTATGATAAAAGAACCCTCCAGATAGTATACAAGCACAATGCCATCAAGGTTTAATGCTTCTCTTGCACCTTTTGTCCCAACAAACATGTATGAATGATTTAATAGGAAAAAAATGCTTTAGTTTCATTTTGATAAGGCTATAGTTAGAAACTTACCCTTATCCAAAAACACCACAAAAGCAAAATGAAGAATTGAATGTGTGGATCACCACAGAATCATCAATCGATCACCTTCAATCATTTAAAAAAATTCCAATAAGATATCATCTATACATTGATTATAGAGAACAAGTGCTCAAAATTACAGATTTACACAAATCAGGATTGATGCACATGGTCAAAAATAAAGTCTTAAACAATAAATAACAATATGTTGCCAGCAGAAAGGTGGATATGAAGGCTAAGAAGAGTCATATGAAGGATTAATGTAGCATTGTAAGATCACAAGCGCAATTACAAAGAGAATATTTACTTAAAGAAAGTGCAATAGCAGTGCTAAACCAACTACCCCCTTTCTTCTTCTTCTGATTTGGTTACTTTCAAGAGACCTACCAATGTCCTAAGTAAGCCCACTCCAATGGAAGATTTAAATGTTCTAAGCATTGTGAGATCATAGTTCGGTTTAATCAGCTAAAAGAAACAGGGAAGGCAATCCCTTTCTTTTCTTCATGTAGGAATGAGTTCTTATTCTCTTAAGTGCAATATGTTAGGGTATACTCTTCTCGCAAAAATTTTCTATTACAAGGATTTCAATTTAAATTAGATTTTGGTAAGTGTGTAGCAAGGCATCAGAGAAAATAACCAAGTTGTCTGTTGTGTACATTAAGGATTCTACTATCTCCATTAACATTTGACTAATCAAGGTAAGTTGGCACTTGGCAGTAAATGAACTGTGTGATATAATTTACAAATTACACTTGGAAAAAGAAAAAAAAAAGCCTATACAACAACATAAAGCACAGAGAATTTTGGGCCATTGAATATGAATATCAAAGAACCCTGATTACTTATTGTTTATTTTTATGTTCAAAATGAGCGTAATTTCATCCATTTGACACTTGTTGCATTTATTCAAGCAGTATTTTTATTTTGTATGCATATGTTTGAATGCCAGTTCTGCAAATGAATTGACACAAAATCTGATACTAATGCTTGAACGTACCAGCAACCAAAATCTCTAATTTCCTACAAAAACTAATCAAACAGTACAGACACAACAAATAACAGATGAACCGTGTTTACCCAGTACCCATATTACACAGACAAAAACCATTGCTCAACACTCCTAATCCGAACAAAATTCAACCAAAAACAGTTAAACCAAAAAATAGTTACAACAAGGCTGCTTTTAGTAGTCATTTCACCCCAAATACCCATTTTCAAAATACAAAGCAAGCAACAGTCAAGATCAGAAATGGGGCTTACCGAAAATGAATAGCAGTCGTCAACTTCCAACGGGCACTACGAGCTCGCCGAAAAACCCCTTCAACGGTGGAATCTCGTCCCGGAGGAGCCCTTGCCTGCAGCTGCTGCGGTGTTTGGCTGGAAGGGTCTGAGTTGAAACGCAGTGAAACAAGTTTAATTTTTTTTTTTTTTTTTCAATCTATTTTGCGAGAGTTTAGCGACGCTAAATTTTTGTGAGGCGCGTTTCTTGGCCCATCTCTGGCCAGGCGGATCGGGAACATGTGAAAAAATTTCGTGAAAATGGTCTACTCCTATAACCCAATAACCAAGGTTAGGGGTGAGTATAAATCTCAAATCTGAGCAAATCCGTCCGATCCGATGGGAAGCTTTTAATTTTTGATCGGTTGTTGTTAAATAATTATATATATTCGGATGAAAAAAGGGACAAAAATCGGTTATATAAGTCGGTCTCGGATTCATAAAATTGAACCCGTATAATTCCAATATAAACTACAGTAGCAAGTGAAGATATACATCTCTCCATCACATGTCCCACATTTTCTATGAATATAATTTAATATTATCATTTCCTACTTTTGACCAAAATTGATAGTTTCCTGCTTCCACTTTCGTTTTGTCTTTTTTATCCTCTCTCATGGCTTTACTTTTCCCTCAGTTTGCCTCTGTCAGTGCCCTGCTTGCTTTTTTTTTTCCATTCGTTTCTTTCTATCAAGATCAAAATTCCATTTTGAATCACCAGTAGTTTATCATAATGGAATTCAAGCTCTTCTTTCCGGCTACTTTTTTACCTAGAGGAAGGTTAACTACCGTTTTACAACTTATTGTTCTTTATTTTTACTTGGTGTGTGCTGGTACCTAACTCAGAAAGCCGCCATTGATGAGCAAAATTAGCATCAGTCATGTAGCAAGAAGAAGGCAAAATACATAGTGTGCAACCGTGTAAATCTGCAATAACTCGTAAAATTCGAAAGCTACCTGATTTTATTGGTTTATCTCATGTTATAGTTGGCTACGGGTGTCTATTTTATCATACCATTAAGCCTCAGTCGGTTTAAATTTACAGTCGAAGCCGCCCGAAACTGTCCCCTGCCAGGCCTAACCAAGGTTTCAACGAGAGAGGGGTTCCTCGCTAAATTTAGCGAAAGATATATTTCTCACTAAGTGCTTTACTAATAATAAAACAAATTCAGATTAATTTTATTGAATTTCTCGCAAAAGCCTCGTAAATCTCTCGTTAATTGAATAAATTAGCAAGGCATTTATTGTCCATTGCCAATTTTTCTCGCTAAATGAGAATTTTTTGTAGTGTAAGCAAGAATTCAACCATTAAGTCACAAAATATTTTCTTATAGTTATAAAAAATTTTATAGTTAAAAAAAGAGTAAAACTCCATTTCTCTTCGCATGAAATTAATTCACTTTTTTTTCACTTTCACCCTGATAAGATATTTTATGTCAATTTTATCTTTATAAAATAATAAGTTGTTTAATTTTATCCTTTTGTTAGTGTTTATATGAAGATTCATTTTTTTCAATTTTGTTGCTTTAAAAATAGTTGGATAAATTAATATAAAATATTTCATAAAAACAAAAGTGAAAAAAATTGAATTTTACAAAGACAAAAAAAGGGATTTACTCTTGTAAAAATGTATTTGTTAGTATTATATCTCACTCATACAATCACACTACATATAGATTAAATATGATTATAAAGATACATAATTATATATATACACACTTATACATATACATGTCTTATTTTGCATGAAGTTCTTTTATTTTTACTTCTTTAAGTCTTCAAATCACTTTAGATTTAAAAAGATAGGACTTACAATTTTTTTATGTACTATGGATTTTTCATCACTTTGTATGTTAATGATATATTTAGGAGCAAGTAAGGTATATGATGGGAAGATAATGAAAAAGAATAAAAGAAAAGAAAATGGGGGAAGGATGGATACTTAAGAGAGGGCTTTCCTTTCTAATGTATACAAAATATTGAACAATGTACGACGTTCGAAGACCTTAAACCCCAATATCTTTCCTTCTTTATCAAAACTTTTGTACATGAAAAAAGTTATGATATAACATTCCCTTCCCTCTCCTATCTCAATATTCTCCTCCCTCTAAATTAACATAGCATAAATGTTAATTAATCCTTCACTATACATTCACATCAATAACTGTCTAAAGAGGCAACTTTTGCTAGCATCATCTATTCAGTAGAATTAGGTGGCAACTTTTGGTAGGAAACTAATATGGATGATTCCATCAATAATTTTTGTTTGATTGGTTTTAGACTTGGATTTCAAATTGTAGTTGTTCCTTAATTATGGTTTCATTGAAATTAACAAATTTGCAAACAAAGGCAATTGTTACATAAGAAAATTTATGAAAATTTGTAGTTATGAAGTTTAAAGCTAGTAGGAAATTCGAGGTGCACAAATACAAACATAATGAAGATTTAAAAAGGAAAAATTAACTTCAAACTACTCCAAGGTTCTTTAAACACTTCAAAAGTTAGTTTGAATTTCCTTCATGCGACCACTTACGCAACTTATTCAATTCATTTTTGTACTTTTCTTTTAGTTGTATATATTTTAAAACCTTAATAAAGAAATCTAAGCATGTCAATTCTAAGTTTAATCCATAAAATTGGCCTCTATCCAAAATTAGAAGCTTCAATATTATGATACCCACTATAAGGAATAGAGCCTATTGCGATGATATTTATCATTGCAATATCATCACAATAGCTCATGACATCGTTGCTATGTACTTATACTGATAACATTATTGTTAAGAATATGTTATTGGTATGAAATCATATCTATAGGTTACGTGGCTTTATACCACCAATAAATTTCATTGCAATATATGCCTATAACTATTTATTTGCCATGTTAATAAACATGTATAATGATGACACTTTAATGTATCACTATATACATTATTAACATGGAATACTTTGTACCAATGATTTTTGTCCTTATTGAAGAAAAAATATTTATAAAAAATAAAAATTAAAAAATTTTATACTAATGACACTTTTCATTGTTATGGATATTTTTAATTTTTTTCTTCAAATTTTTTATAATTTTATTTTTAATCTAAAATATTATTAATTAATTCTATGTCATAATTTATATAATTTAAAATTTAAAAATAGCCCTATATTTTAATATGAAATAAATAAAAATATAAATGTATATAATAGAACCTAAAATAATGTACAATAATGAAAATGATGCCTGTATAAAAGAGTGTAATGTACAATTAAAAAAATCAAATATACAAAATTAAAGAAAATCATCTAAATGTGGAAAGTAATCTTGTTACTGATCATTTTTCTATTAGTATCATGTTTGTGAAGTTGCTACTAAGTGATGGCTACAAGTATAGATGGCTACTAAGTGAAGTTGCTAGGCAAGGTTAAGGGATGAATGGGCCATACACTAGCAAAAGGCAATGAAAGAAGGTTAATCCTAAGCCTTAGTATCACATACTACATCAGTCATTGGAAGGCCTACTCATTCTAAGAAAAAAGTTGCTATTGATACTCCATGTGCTGCTAACTTTGAATAAATGTATTGATGCATGTCATTAAGCAATGGTGCATCACATTATGGTTAAGGAGGATATGATGCAACGGAGGAACTATTGTCAAGGTTGCTACTATAAGATGTCCCCCAAAACACATAACTAACTCCCTTTTTGTGCCCTCAACGATTGCCTAACTCCTCATCAACTATGGTAAACTCATCAATCTACATTGCAGGGGTTGCCGATAAGGCAGATGGAGAATTAGATCATGTTTGTAACTAAGTAGCTCACTCTTGCATCTAAATTTACATATTTTTTTTAAAAATGTTTGAATGATTACATAAATTATCACAAGTAATAAAAATTAAAAAAAAGAAAATAGCACTTATATAATTAGCCCAAGCCTCTAGAGACACCTATTCCCTCAATGATCTTGTATAATAATTAACGAAGTTCTCTATCATTGGTTACAGCTTACTTGTAGTCTTATTTCTATAAGTTAGTTTTAAAAGAAAAGGAATATTGAAAATTAAATTGCACTGTATTAAATATAACAAATGATTATTTGGCATGCCTTTGTTGTATCAATATGTTGCTATAGACTTTGATCCATATTGATCATTATACCTTTTATGCACCTCATTATGCCTATTTTCCCTAGAGTTTTCTTTACAAATTCAAAGAAAAACACAATAGGCATTAGAACAGTTACCAATAAACTTGAAATTAAAAAAAAATCATGATATATATTATCTAATCATTTTTACTAAGTACTCCTTAGTTTTGAACAATGTGCAAGCCTACCTATAATGTTCAATAAGCATATCTCTTGGTATCACCCACCTCTTATCCTCAAGATCACATATGATCTCATACCTTTATATGCCAAGTAATGATTGTGCAATGTCTACTTTCAATCCTTATACATATCAATTACATTACACCAGATGCCATCATAAATGCAATGTATCCTCCCTTCCAAAATGCTTACAAATTCAAAACATTCCTGCATTAAAAGACATGTAATGGAAACATATATATCAAAATGGTGATAATTGCAGGTTATAAATTAATACACAAAATAAGTTCATATTTACATAACATATAAGTTACATAATATAAGCAATTTTACCTAACTCATAAGGGTTAGGAATGTAAGTGAAACCCTAAAGTGGGTTAACTTCTTTATCACCTCCATGATGGTAAGGTATAACAATAGCCATAGTTATGAACAATTATAATAATAATACATGAACAAATATTTATCACATCATGTCAAAGTTATTGTTAAACTAACATTAACAAACATATTACTAAACATATAGGACAAGCAATACTTTCCACTAGATATAAATTATCACAACCATCTAGTTGTGATCGATATGAAACTCATTTTCCAATTTCCATCAGCCTAAACTATCCTTAAGTTTAGTATCACAACATATATTATAGAAACATTGCATTTTATAAACATTTTCAAAATATTTACAAATAAGGTATATATTATTTCATAACCTAAAACTATTTACAAAGCTTGAACTATCTCTAATCACATTCTACTTTGACATGCCTATTAACAACAATAACCTAGGAGGCTTCTACTCCTTAGCTATAGGTGGTAGCTAGAGAGCCTTAACAAGTATATCTATGTAATATTTTAAATAAAAATAATGAGTTATAGAGTCAATAAATAAATAACCTACTTAAAAAATATAAGCAAACCCACACAACCATTTTATATTATTTATGTATACAAACAAAGCAATACTCAATTATAACTATAATTCTAGCTTGTATATATCACATAGCATCATCATTCAATATTAATAGCAACTAATATATGATAAGGAAATAAAAGATAAATATTTAATCTACCTTGTGCCTCCTATCATCTATAATTGTTCATAAACCTAGCCTTGTTCCTCCAAATACCTTATCTATTCATAAACATTGTCAATTTTATATTATTTCTCAATATTTCAATAACAGTCCTTTTGTAATTCTACACTAATCCTTCTAGCTCACATTTTCAATCAATAACTTATCCTTATTGCAATTTATCATAATATTAATCACATTTAAAATCAATAAACATTTTTTTTAATTATACAACAATCCACACATAACCACATGTCCCCAATAGGGTTTACCATAATACTAATCACATTTATGCACATCCAAGTCTAATTAAATATCTTTACAAATTAAATCATTTAGTGTTATTACCATACTTTATCAAAGATATACATATACACATATTAAATTATCTAATATATACCTATGTGCATATAATTGTATATCGCATCATATGCATTCATATTCTCCCTTCAATTATACATGCACATATTCATATTTATCACTAATCAAAATTTTGTTCATACTCATGCCATACAACACATTAATAACTCAATTCCATCATCATATATACCGCTTATTAAGATAAAATGTTCATAGTTCAATCATACTTACAGCTCAAATACCTTATATAGGTCTTGTTTATTAATATGCAAAATTTACTCTTGACAATAGGTGATATTCAAATACCTTGTCTTAACATGAGACTTTAAAACTAAAGTTTTAAGCTAATATTGAATACCATAACCAAGTATAATCATCTAGAGGCTACTTAATTTAAACATACTTGAATATAGCTTTAGGAGTATAAGTCTTGAGGTCACACTTGAATATTGTATTTAAGTATTGCAATCTAGAAATGAGCCTTTATTTGTCTATTCAAATATAGTACCTGAATATAGCCTTTGAAGATGAGTTTTAAAGCCTATATTCAAGTGTTATATTTGAATATAATTTTGGAATTTCTAGAAATTCATGTAATTTGCAAACTTAAAACCTAAATTGATTTCTTTAAATTAGGCATGTCACTTCTAATTCACAATTCATCATAAAAGTAGCATTCTTCAATAATTTATCAACCCAATACAATAAAGGTTCATTCCAATAATATGATTCAAGTTACAAATCATCAAAACTTCTTGTAATCATCTAATAACTAAATCAATAAAGTAAATTTACATTTCTAGCAATTAAGTAGATTATTTACTTATAATTTGTATGGAAAAGATAAGAAAGTGAGTAAATGTTTGGACTTACCTAAGACAACATTAATTCAATTCAAAGTCAAAAAATGTTACCTCAAATCCTTAGCTCATTATTTTAAACTCAAAAATTTAGCAAACACAATATAAAACATAGAATCTCTAGATATTCCCTTGATTAACTCTAGAATTATAAGAGATTGATAATGATTAAAGCTTAATATTAGCAATTGGAAGAGATAAGTGGAAAAGAAAGAAGAACTCGATAGAAGAATCTAGATTAAATAAGAAAGGACAAAGAGGAGAGGGATTTTATTAATGATAAAAATTAATTTAGTAGTTTCAAAGGACTTCAGGGAAAACCTAGAGAACTATTTCTTAAATCTCCTCTATATACTCTTAATGAAATCTAATTTCAAAAAATCTTTTATTTACTTTAATTCTTCCTACTCCTATCATGAAATTATAATTTTCTTAAATAAACTCCTATCCTAGATACATTGATAATAATTTTAATTGCTGACATGTATATGTAAAGGCTAAATTATTAATGAAAATAAAAATCTAAAATTCTAAAGGTGTGACATAAATATTATTTATTACAACACATTGAAAAAGATTAAATCTTAACATAATATTTACATATTAAAAAGTAAAATTCTCCAAACTTTAGTCTGAATCACTATCACTAGAAGTAAAATGCTAATCTTCTTCCTTATTAGTTTCAATATCATCATAAGATTATAACTGCTACTCCTCTAAGTAATTAGCAAATATTTCATCTTCTAATATGTCATCATCATTTATGAAGTTGTTGATATGTTGTATGTCAACACAATTATATGTAGAAGATGAAGCTCTTTTAGAATCATCATTTGCATCTAGCAAAGTTAGATCATCCTAATTTCTAAGGTTAATTATAAAGGTGAAGTTTGCAAAATTATTATCATGTAATATTAACTTCCTAATCATTAATATAATCATCTAGAAGGTCCTATATATTATAATGCATTACATGAGCAACAATTCTCTAGTTAGGTCAATTGAAAATATTATCAATGTAAAAAACTTATCTTGCCAAGGAAGCAAGCTTACGTGACTCACCTTTGTACAACAGAGCATGGACAAAGATGTTTATCATGTTCCTATCACTTATAATTTTCTTCTTTCTATAATTAGTGTCAAATTATTTACACTTGAATAAAGTCTTACAATAAATATGGATATAAGTTAACTTTATGATATCATCTAAAATACCATAAAATGTGTTATCATCCATCCTAGTACAAAAATCCCATTGTTTTTTGTCTTATGCTTAGAATCCTAAGAGGAAGTCATAAATCAAACTTTGTTAACTACATGTCGAACATGACATAATTGTGAAATTTAGTCTAGAAGCTAATAGAAATAGCTCATCGATCACTATAAAAGCAAACTCATAAATGTAGATGATATAGTCATAAAAAAATATTAAAGGCAATAATATTGAAATAAGCAACAATGAAGGAAAAATTATGGCAATAAATAATCGAAGATATTACTCTTGAGTAAAACCATGAAGGGAATTGGATTTTCTATAGTTAATCCAAGTTTTGACAACTTCTTAATTGTAATTCCCTTTTATGTTCACTATAAAGTCCAAGGTATTCACTAAATGAGAAAAAATTAGAAAAATGGTGAAAAGTTTGAGAAACTTACTCAAGATACTTCTTAATTTTATCAGTTGTTCAAGATATACCATATTGTAACATCTCAATATCTCCTGTCAAATGGAATAATTTTCGTAGCTTTGATAAATCAATCTAGGCTGATTGAATTTGGTTTTCACCTCTTGCAAATATATGGAACAAAATGTTAATACATCATTTACAACATATCCTTTTATGATAGAACCTTAGGTCGAGTACGATTCTTAACATAGTTCTTCAATTTTTTGATGTATCTCTTATATAGATATATCCATAAAAAATGAATAAGTCCTCCTAACAATGCTTTTTTTAAAAAAATGCATCATTAAATGCATATTATGTCAAAAAATGTTAGAAGGTATATTACTTCAAGCTAATAAAGAATAGGAATAATGTCTTCTTTAACATTCTCCACCCTTATTATTTAAAATTCTTGCATGAATTAGATTAAAGTAATTCAAGAACTTAATAATCAGTGCAAATAATTCTTTTAGCATTATTCCCTAAATTCCATATGCTAATAATCACTACATGATAACATGATAATCATGTGACCTTAACCCCTTAATTTTAATGTTATTGTCAATCACATTCTTCTTTAAATTATTAACAAACCCATCAGGAAAGATGATATTTTTAATAAGTTGATAGAAACTAAACTAGTTAACTAGTATATAGTTTCATTAACCTATTCCCTTACTTATACAAATGTAATTCTAATCTTATATTCATGTTGATTAAATCACGTCCTGTACTATTTATATCCTTTGACTTGTGTTCATGGTCTAACAATGTGCTTACAATAATGTCATATACATTCCTTTCAATGTGCATGACATTAAATGTTGTGCCTCAACTTAACTATGTGCTAATAAGGATACTAAAAGAATCTTTTTTTTACTCTAATTAAGTTCATCAATACCTCTCTTTTATTTTAGTCCACCATACTACATATGCTTTCTTAGAAGTTTTTGATTCAATTTGCTTAATTAGTCCATAATCATATCACTTGTAAATTGTCTTAAAGGGGTTTCCTCTAAATCTTCCCATTAAACTATATGTTGCTTTAAAACCTATAACTCATCAAAAGAAAGCAATGATGACCAATTATATTTTTTCCCTCTAATCTACCTTGATGAATTATCTTGATTGCAAGTTAGGCATGCTTTATACCATTGTCCACTCCAATCCAATAAACTACTCTACATAAGAAAGTCATTAATAGTCCATAGAATTACTGTAAACATTTTAAACATGCCATGCTTAATCACATTTTGAGCTTCAACTCTCATCTCCTATAACTATTTTAACTTTTCCACTAGTTATCTTAAAAAAACATTAATATCTTTTCTCAAAGAATATGATCCAAGGATTAATAATGTCAACATGAAGAAAAACTTTTTCATACATGTTATGGTGGAATATTGTAAGTTATCATCATTACTAACCATATAGACAGACTTATATTGCTAAAAAGATTGAATTCATCAACACATAGACTCAATTAAACATTCCTTGACTTCATGGAAAAATCTAGGTAGCTTTTGTCAAAATCCTACTAAGTTTTTCTTATGATAGGCTTTTACATGACTCCATCATCCATTGATCGTCTTATATGATGTCACTTCATATTTTTCATTATATTCTTTAAACTATACAATCATTTCAACCTAGGGGTTAATGTAAAACACCTCATCACTTTATGAGGCATTTTTTTCCTTTTTGTATTCTTGCTAATCTAACAACTCTTGCTACATAATGAATAGTTCCTTTTTTTAGTATTCTCTTTCCAAAAAAGTATATAATTATACCTATAAGCATGAATTGACTTATACCTAACAATAATTTATTAAGTCATTTCTTTATATCATTGTGTGAACTCAACAATTTATTCTCTATGGGAAGCACTTCCTTCAATAACCTTAAAAGAAAATTAAATGACTTATTAGTGCATTTATATAATAGCACCTTAAAATGTATAAGTTTGAATTAAAAAATTCAAGGATGAAAAGTTTATCAATTAGGATACAATTCTATTTCAGCCTTAACAAATAACTTATTAGAGCTCTAACCACAAGATACGTTCCTTCCTAAGGCATCTTCATCCCTATCTTCATCATTATCAATTGTCTAATTAACCATTTGAGGGTTAACAAAGTTAGTTATAATATTAACCATCTCATTTGCATTGTTGAGCTTTTCTATCCCCTATATAGAGTAGGTAGTTAGTATAGCCACTTCACAATGGTGAACCCAATTTTTGTAAAATAGATCAAATTTATGGATTATTATATATGCATACATTGTATCCATATCTTAAAGTAACATATTTGTACACCCATTACAGAGACATCTTCCTAACCTATTTTAATTGACGAAGTTTTTACCCTCTTGACAAATGATGTTGCATCATTCCAATATTCATCAAATATGTGATCTCATAAAGTTATCTAACTTTTGTCAATGGGCATATTGTCACTAGTCACTAATGTGATAAGTTATCAAACAAGTCATTCTTTGTACATATTAGTTATGTATCCTAAATCCACCTTATCACTCCAACTCTAATAGGCAAGGCATTATCCCCTTTCACTACCATAGAATTACAAATATATGTTAGTTATTTAAAAGATTAAACATCAGTTTTAAACTATCATTTTATCGACTATTATAGTAAATATTTTAAAACATTAATTAGAAAATCATTGTAGAAAAGAAATATTACATTGGTTTCCAAACAAATAAACCATTGTCAACTCTTATCATAACACTTTATAACCGATTATATTTAATTATGTCGAGTTATTTTATTAACTAACATGAGATGTTTAATTTATCACTATGGTGATTCACATAATTAACTTTATATTACATTCCCCTTTAAAAAAAATGTATTCCTACATTCCTTCCATTTTATACAACATCTCATGACACTTCTTACTACACTATTTCTAATCTAAAATACATTCAAAGCTCCCAAAACTACAATACTGCAACTTTATAATATATATAGACCCCATATTGAACAAAAAGCAATGTACATTTCGTCTTAATTATACTCCACAATCCCAAATTTAGGATATGCAATTCATAATAGACAAAATAGTCTTATATTTCCTCTACAATAATTCCATACAATTTAGGTATAAGATCAGAGAATACCTAATGATTTGTACTACTAAATAGCCTAAGCATTTTCATAATGTAAGGGGAATAGAGTAAGCAAATAAAAATTTAAGAGTTGTAACAATTATAAAGGAAATGTTTATACGGTGAAAGAAAAATTAACTTTTAATTTATTGTGGATATCACTCTAAGTATATTTAATTAATTATTCATGTACATCTCTTAAATAAGACCTACATTATCCAAATATTTCAATATACTACTTAAGTTAAAAACCAAGCAATTATATATTTAAGTATAACTTCAAAAAAAAAAACTAAGTTGCAAGAATAAAATATAAAAGCTTAAAAAGCTATGCACTTTTCGAGTGAATGCACAACCTTATAGATTTGCTAACAAGATAATAGATCTTCAATATAGTAAAAAAATTAGCATACATAGATAAAAAAATGAAGAGAATCATTTTGAGGTTAGAATATGAGAACACCTTAGTGAAGATATAATCATTTTCGACTAAGAAGAGCTTCATGATAAAATTTATAAATGGTGTCATGGCTTCACCCTTTTTATATTCATCTTATTCCATGTGATTTGTTTTAATATTAAACATTAGTTCCTAAGCAAAATTGATGTGCTTAACTATAAATGTTTAAACATTAATTTTTAATAACAATTGACTTCTTAAACCAAAATATTTTGTTTAAAAATATATTTCAAGTAAAAACTTTATAATTTTACAAATTAGTAGCATTAAAATTATTTTTTAATTAAATAATTATGTTTTTCTTATACAATTATATAGATACAAATAACAATAGCAAAAGATACAAAAAAACTTTAAATGAATAATCTAACAAACAACAATAGATACATCAACAACAAATTCAAAAACTTTATAAGCTAAAACATTTTTCTTATACAATTATATAGTTACAAAAATCAATAAATTGAATAATTTAACAAATTATGAGAAATTATAATTTACAATCAACAATAAACTTTAAATGAAAAAAGGAAGTAGGATATCTCTTCTCATAATTCTTTTATATTACTAGAGAACTTCTAAATTATGTTCTAGATAACAAACTAATGATAAATTATAATGAAAAAAATATATATTCATTTTTACAATAAATTCAAACCTTTTAATGCAAAAATAGACGTGTTAATTCTTTTCACTATAATTTTTCATCAGTTTTTTCATCTTTGCATTTTCTTGAATTAGGATACCGCTTGAGGGTTTTTGAGTTAAATGATGTAAATAGTTACAAATTGATAATAAATTATAGTTAAAAAAATAGCATTAAGAATCTTGTATTATACTTAAGTTTACTAATGCAAGAGAAGAGATGTTGCTTCTTCTCCTAGCAATTTATCATCACTTTACAACCCATTAAAGTTTGACATTATAATTTTGTATTTATTAACCTTAAGGCTTGATTGATCGTTTGCTCTGAGCATCTCAGTGTTCTTGTATTTCAATACAAGAATAATTCTACTTGCTTTGTATGTATTAAAGTCTAATATGGTATATAAAGTAACCATTATATCAATTCTCACACTAAAATATAAGAACAGCTAGGTGCTTATAGCAAATGAAACAATCAAGCACCACAAGGAAAGCCATGTTAATAATTGTTTCCAATAGGCTATGAGAGGCCTATTTGTAGGCTAAGAGTAAATTAGTGATAAACTATCATGACATGCAAATGAACCATCATGATGATTGAAATAGATTCCTAAACCTTAGATGTTTGTTTTTAATAAAAATTTGACATTGTATACCATACTTTATAAATCAATTGTTAAAAAAGAAAAAAAAACTAATGTCATATATCGCTTCCTTGTATGACACCAATTTTGGTAAATGCATATTGATACTATTTATTCGAGTTAGATGACCTCTAGTAAATTCTTACTATCACCATTTATTCGAGTTAGGTGACATGTGTTATAACTTTGTATGTTAGTTTGATCAAATAAATGATATTTTATCATCCAATTATAACCAAATCAATTATTATAGTAAATAATTCATGTGAATTTTTTATTTTAATTTTTTATTTATAATTTTTACATCTTTACATTTTTCTAAAAAAAATACAAAAATAAATCATTGTTCTAACAATATTATTAACATTAACTAATAAATATTATATAGTAACATTACAATTAATCATTTAATCTCATGACTTTGAGAAAAAATGATAGTGAATATTTATATGGTATTCATGAAACAGTCTCTTCCCCTTGCTTTCATGTCTCTGGAAATTTTTTTTTAAAAAAAATGCTTTTATATGAATGACACAAGATTTGCAAATAAAATTTTTTTATTAACGAACATTTGTATACCTACTTTTTCTTGATATCAATACCTTTATATAAATAATGCAAACCTTTATATAAATAATGCAAGCCTTATAAATAATTACATCCAGGAACAATGACTTACATCTCAATAGTTAATGATTGAGCAACATTAATCTTGTATTATCCTCTTGTGCCAAATAAATAAAATGGAGTGAAAGAGAAAATATAGATTAAAACCCTAAATGAAAAAGAAATGGGAGAGAAAATAATGTCTCGACACAATTTATAGGCATACAAACATTCTATATTCGTTTATAATTAAAAAATCAATGTTTTAAATAAATAGCATCATTTAAGTAGAGAATTTTAAATATCATTTATCATATTAGTAGTTATCTATTATAGGATGATAAATAATATTAAATGTTAAGTGGCCACTTTGGAGATTTAAATGTTTATTAAGATTAAAAAAAACCATCATGGTATCGGAATTTTATTTTCATAAACAACATTGATTTTAATAAATAACCAATGTACTTTCTCTTATACATTTTCAATAAACTTATATACCACATTAAGTTTTAGAAAATTACTTCAATTATTGGAAAATAAAGTAACCATTTTACAAACTATCAAGAGATAGATTAAGTGTGAGAAAGCCTAAAAGTTACATAAATAAGATGAGAGGTTTACTCTATTTTAAAAGACATTAATTTTTGTAAATCTAAAAAAGAAGAAGGTTAGTTTGGAAATTAATAAAGGATGTTTAATCAATTTTATTAAATATCATAAATTTAAGATAAGTTATATATATATTTTCATATTTTTCTTATAATGATACAACTATTAACACATTGAAAATGAATATATAAAAATATAAGAAGGAAGACATTGATATAAGAAAAATTATTTTGCAATTTTATTCATTATATATATCATTATATCAACAAATGCAAATTTACGAAAATATTACACAAGGAAAAAGAAAAGTGGAATTCAGTCTCTCATTATCATTACCAAACTTAGTGTTAATTCTTATAGCCATCTATCAAATTACAATATCAGTAAATCATGAATCTTAATAACACATTTGCCTTCATTACCAATGTTAGCCTATGCTTAATGAGGAGAAACATAGCTCTCTCACTATCTCATTTGACACATTTATATGATATTGTTTAGATTTTATAATTTCTCTAAAGATGTTAAATGAAATGTGGGGGAGTTATGTTCCTCCAACTTAAACACACTTTAAAGTCAAATAATAAAGACTAAAATATCACTGAGATATCTTCAAATTAAGAGTGAACGTGAAATATGTAGTCAATAAAATAAATCATACACATTGATTATTAAATCAAAACTAACATTTAATCTTGCTCCATTACAATTAAAAGTCAGTTCATTGCTTAAGGAAGCATTTTAAATGCCTTTACATGTTAATTAGTAACAAAATTGATGTGGAATATTTTCTTCTTCCCTTATGACTTTTTAAATAACTTTTGGACAACAGTTTCCTAACTTAACTCATATTTTAAGTTTCTATTTAAATTTTAAAAATGCCACTAATTAACTATAGATATGGACTTGTTTTAAATTGTTATCTTATTTGTCTTAATAATTTCAAAAATGTCATTATATTTACATAAACGTTAGTTTATCCTATGATCAACATATATCAACCAATGTAGAATTACAATTCTATACTAGTGTTCGAGGTATGCCTATAATCATCATGTCTACTTATTCATTTCATATCATTTCTTAAACATAGAAATTTCAATAACATTTCCTCGTAATTCTCCATGTGTGCAAACTATACACCACTATAGCATACACCCAGAGAACAAAGAAGACACATGAAATTTCTACAACATGAATTGATAAGCTAGATAAGTTGATAACAATAACTAAAGGACTTATCCAAAATTGTCTAAGTATATAGGACAATTCAAGGGTTACTTAGTCTATAATGGCTAAATTAACCTTTGAATAGGTCTAAAGTTAAAGTGAAAGTGCATTAAATTTAATTATTGAATTTTATAATTGTAAAAAAAATTTCACATTAATCTTATTATTACTTAATTTTTTTTATCCATGTCAAAAGTAATATATTTACACCTTAATTAAATTGTAATATATTCAAAGTTAGAAGCTTCTATTACTTAATACTATCTTCTTTATTAATTTAGGTTAACATAATATTTTTGCTCATCTACTATTATGCATAATAATAGTAGGATTTTCATTAATATCCTTATTATTTAATTTATACCTATCGTAAATTATAATACATTAAAGTTTATAACTTTTCATTACTTAATACTATCTTGTTCATTAATCTAGTTAAGCCTAATTTTTATGCTCATCTATTATTAGGTGTAACAATAATAGAATCTTATTCACCATTTTATTTTGAATGAATTCTCATCCTACTTAATTAAATATTTTATCTCCCTAATTCATATTCAAGTTTTAGTCATTTAATGTTATGTATTATTAAACATTGTTTATATTAGTATTCTTAGTATGTTAATTTGCTCTCTATGTTAAATGTAATATATTTAAACTTTTAGTAAACTATAATGCTTTAAAATCTATTTCTTTCCATTACTTATTACTATTTTGTGCATTAATTAAGTTAAGATAATTTTTATAGTGTATTAAAATTTAATTCTTTCCATTGCTTAATATTGTCTTATTCTCTACTTTATTTATAATAAACTCTATCATTCATTTAATTAAATGTCTCATCTTCTCAATTTATGATCGAGTTATAATTATTTCATATATTTATTATTAAAATTCTCATATCATTAGGACTTTTTCACATTTTTCTTTTAGCTTTTTATAATAAAACTCAAAATTACTATGTTAAGTCCAAAGATGACACAACTATTAATGTATCATCCTAAAACTCTCATACTCATATTTAGGTTAATAAATGTTATGCTGAGTTTAAATATAACATAACCACTAACATATCAAGATCATCAAGCATTAAATAAAACTAATATGATCATCAAGCATCAAATATCACAAAGGTTAGAAAATTATTTTCTAGGAACACACCACAATCCATCATCAAGCATCAAATAAAACTACTTAAAAATATTTCAACTTATCTTAATGGAAGAAAAAATAATAGAAAGAACATATGAACAATAGCACAAACTGGCAAATATACAAAACCATTATAATAAAATAAGATAGAGAGTTAAGAAATGAATCAAATGACAAAGAAAATTGTTAAAACTCACCTTAAATGCTCTTGTTTCTTCTTCCTCTTCCTTTTCTATGATCATTATGCAAATAGCCGAGAATAACACTTTGCACTTTTTATAGTCAGATTCTATTATGGTGACATTTAATGCAGTCATCACTGATTAGAAAACTCAATTAATGCAATGAAATGGCAAAAAAAAATTTAGCAGTATCCTATACCCTATTCACTTCTTGGTAACCATATTGCGACAATAATGTTTTCTTAATATGTTTAATAAAATTCAAATTTCAAAATTTTCAAAAATATATTATGATAACATTGTTGTCAGTAAATAGGCAAGGTTCTTTACACTAGTTACATTTTACTAAGCATATATACTAACGACAATATCATTGGTAATAACCTACTATTTTAATTTTTTATAATTATTAGCTAACCATTTAACAATAATAATGTCATCTCTATGGGCATTTTCTTTACTAAAAAGTTATTTATTATTTTATTTTCTATTTTTTTGCAATCATATTATTTTTATTAAGAATTATAAGTAGTTATGTTGTAGACCTTAATTTTATAAACATATCCTTTCAACAAACATATTTCATTATTTAAAACAAAATGTAAAAAGTATAACTATTTTAAAATAGCTATGTTAAAAATACATAAAGTTTTAAAATTGGAAATACAAAGGATGTTAGTTGCAATTATTATAGGCTACATATATAATGTAATATTTTATTATAATGATTAAGTATACATCTTAATTTTTATCCAGTAAATTACTATTATTGTTATTTTTATCCCTAATATTTACATATATTTTCTATTTTAAGTCACATTTCTTTGGAAGAAGTGGAAAAAATGCAAGTAAAATTATCTTGAATGTTAGAGTAAATTATCCTATCTTGATATAAGAGTTTTCCTTTATAAAGAATGTTTGAATTCATAATTCAGAAATGACAACACTATCATTTATTGAGGAAGCATCATAACATCTTAGTTAATAACATTTTTCAAATAAAGAATACTTAGTTTAAATATAAATGCTATAGTAATGAAGAAAGTCTGCATGTTTTGAACATTGTGAGAATGAGAAAAATGGATGACTTAGATGTTGTTTAATTAGATGAAGGGTAAGGTGATGTTGTATGGAGTAGAAAAAAACAAGGCTAAGAAGATCATATGGAGAAATAGTCTTCATACGTCCCATTTATCAAGCTCAAGTTTAGAATTTTACCCATAAGAATGTGTAATAGTTAATTATGGAATCGAAAAAATATGGAAATAACAACCTAAATGGAATACTTAAATTAGCAGGTTCAAAAACATCATTAATAAAAGTCTAAAGGGAAATATTGTGTTCTAAGAGGAGGAAAGACTAAGTTACTTGAAAATGTACAAGAATATGTAGGTCGAGATCAAGTAAAGTCAAAAAGCAGGAGTTCTTAATTACCGCTTAAGGGAAATATGGTTGATTTTTTAAAACATAATGAACTTTCATACTTTATAATAAAACAACAAGAGAGGAATTTATCATGGGTCCATTATTAAAAAATAATGATTGGAATTTGAGGAGAAAGATGGTGAAGATAGATTGTAAGTCTCCTAATCTCAATTATGTAACTTATAAGTCATCCTTAACATAAATGAGTAATAGAAATTTGATGACAATAAGCCGTAGCATTGTAACTTAGCTTTTAAATTTGATAACAATGATCAATTTGATGATGCAATTTCTAAGGAAGGATCAAATGACATTAATTTATTTGAATTAGGTGAAACTAGGGCAAAATTTTCCTAGATTAGGAATCAAACTTGTAGCATTTTATTATAGTTGAATAATTTTCCTAGTTAAAGATGTATTATCAATAGATGTATGGAATGAGTACTTGAGTTAGGAGAAGTAATTTAAACTCAACAAGTATCTATGTGACATGGACCATGATACCTTTGTTCAAATCTTGAAAGAGCTCTTAATTGTTTATAATTTTCATTTTAGGATCAACTTCATTGTTAAAAGACTCATTGCCATTTTCCTTTGTAAAGTTAAAAAGTTTCCATCAAAGATATATCACATGGAATGAAAAGTGAGATATTCTAGCTAATAGGTTAATATTGATAATGAATAGTATTGCATCAATGACAATGTTAAAAGTAGTGAATTAGAAAGTTTACGTTATCATTTGCAAAGTATAACACCTCTTCAAATATAATAGTAATATACAAATGATTAATTATATTATAAATAATAATATTAACCCTCAATTTATGACCATTACCTTCCTTATTTGCTTGAGCTTTAAAGTTAGAATTAAATTACATTATTAGTTTATAACTTTAATAGAGAGAAAATTTGGTCACTTCATTAAGTGTTTGGACTATTAACTATTATATACAATATTATACAAAGCATAAATATAAATAATGAATTATTATTAATAAAAATTATTATTATATTCAGCAAAAAAAATTCAAAAGCATGATAAAATTTCTAATGGTATACATTTAATTTAAAATATGAACTTGAGAAATGATATAAAAAATTAATAAGTTTAAATAAATAGTTTCAAATTTAATATCTATAATTTTGTTAAAAATATAATATTTAAAATTTTAAATCAATTAATAATCTTTATGTTAAAATTTTAAGATAATTAAAATATTGCACCAATAGAAATAAAATATGTTGTGTTATATTTTATATTACTTATTGATAGTAGTATGTAAAAACATAAAATGGAACAATTTAAAAGAAAAAAATTAAGGTGTGCCTTGTAAAGCAATAAGATTTAAAATTAGAATGTGTAATCTAGTAATTTGGTTAAATTAAATGTTTTGCTTTACTAAAAAGTTTTGTAATAGAATGAAACTATACTATGTTATATTTATACTAATTAATAATATTAGTTTCTAATCTGTGGATAACATGAGTGAATAGAAAAGGAAAAACATGTAATTAAGTAAATAAAAGGAAGAGAAATAATAAGTTGTAATGTAGAAAAATATGATCTTTCATTAATAAAATTGTATATAATAATAACCCATTTGAAGGGCTTCCTATGTCAAATTAGGAAAGAATTACATATTATTATAGTAGCCAAATTCCTCATTACACTTAGAGAACTAATAGCAACAAAGAATAAGTATTTCTATAAAAGTTCATTGATAATAATCTGAAGAAGAAACTAGTTATCATGAACATGAAAGCAAGCAACTACTTCTAGAATACCATAGAGACAAACACCATCAATGTTTATTTCCTTCATTATGTAGTCACCTCTAAATGCCCAATTCCATACACTTTCTCTTCAAAGGTACGAGGCACACACATTAAGCTCCTTTATTGCTTGTGTTATAGGCATGTAGGAATGCTCATATATTATCTCTATTAATAACATTTCTACACAACATTATCTCTCTTGATAACATTCATTGTATAAGTGGGTGTCCCTGACTCATGGTTAGTTCCTTACTTATATCAACAAATTAGATAGATAAATTTGTAATGAATATTTTGTATGAAATCTAATTGTAACAATTTCACCTCATTCACTACTTTAATAATTTCAAATTCTAAATCTTGATCAACGAATTTTTTTTGCTTATTTTTATTAGGGTTTATGATTATTTAATGTTTTCCCTTATTTACATTATTATATTTCCATTAATTTTTAAAAGTATGTCCTCCAATTGTGTACAATTTTCTTATTCATTTTTTTAATTTTAGATTGTTATATTCTCATTACATTATTTTTCACAATTTTTTTTAATTTTTATATCAATGGATAAATTTTTTTAATAAATGTTGTATTTATTAGTTTTTTCCATTATTTAATTTACAATTAAAAAGGAAACACTACTAGAAACTATCAAAAAATTATTTTCCATAATGCAAAAAATAAAATTACAACAAATATATGCATGGACTTTAAATATATGATTTAATTATTATTTATAAAATGTTAAAACTTTGCAATAATTTTGCTCATAGTTCATAAATAGTAAATTCATGACTATGTTAATAACTGTTACATCATAAGTTATTTATTTTTTCTAAATATGTTAGATGAAGTTACATATTTTGTAATGATTCTTGTAATATATAAAAATTATCACAAAACTGATAAAGATAAATTGCATCTAAAAATGTATATATCATAACCATATTTACTAAATAATTATAAAATTTCCAAAACAAATGTACAAATAAAATTTTCAAAACTAATATTGTAATAACAAAACAAATAAAATTTCTGACATTAATAAAATATTCAAAAAATTGAACCAAATATATATAAATCAAATAAATAACAAGAGCAGTATGATTAAATTTGAACTTGACTCTATGAAAGAATAATGATGAAAATGAAGAAAACAAAATGCTTGACAAGTAAGATAACACAATTTCTACATTTTACAAAACAAAGGAAGTAAAATTTAAGATAGAGTAATGAAAGGATAATAGTGAAACATAAAACCTACACAAATATAATTTAGAAATGGTACAACTCCATTTTTTTTTTATTTTGGCTTTTGAGCATTGGTGAAAGCAAAAAGAGCTACCTACTTGTATTTATAATGCATTCCTATACAAACAACATTTTTCAAGTTGTTGGCAATTACATATTGCAATGATAAACATCGTCAAATAAAAAATTTGGTCATCACTATATGTTGTCTAAAAATTTGAATTTAACTTTGTCATCCATATTGCCCCATGCAATCTTATTGTGATAACATTATAGTTGCTAAATTATAAATTTAGTCATTGCTATATGTTTTCTAAAAATGTCTGCCTCATCTCCACTTCCTATGCAACCTTATTATGACAACATTGTAGTCACTAAATGATAAATTTGGTTATCACTATACGTTCCCTAAAAATTAAGCTTCACATTCATCTTCATTATTTCTAATGCAACCTATTGTAACGACAATGTCATCTCAATGAAGCACATTTTTTTAAAAATTTATTACTTCATTTTTAAAAAATAATTTTTTATTATCTCTATAAGAACAATATTGTCATCTTAATATGGTTCCCTAACCCATTTTTAGCATTAAATCTCTCGCCATACAACTTTTACACATATATCGATGACCAAGAAAATGTTGTCAACATACATGTCATTACAATAGGTTAAATTTCTTGTAATGATCCCATTTCTCTATCATTTAACTCATGAATTTAAAATTTTGATCTCCAAATTTGAATTATCAGGGATGACAACAAAAGCCTTCAAATGATAAAGTATAGGACATGGATTTTGCATGGGTTTTTCTTTATGTATAGGTTAAAAGCAATATCACCTTAATAATCACAAGTTTCAGTTTTAAGGATAATTTGAATTTTCTTGTCCCTTCTACTATGGCATTAGTGGTTATCATTATTTTGTTAAAAAGACAAGAAGTGTTTATCAATATGATGAGGTAATTGATTGACTTATTTATCCTAATTTAATCTTGTTGGATGTTAAAATCATAAAGGGCATAAAAAGTTTTAAGGACATTTTGTTAAAGTAAATAAGTAGAAGAAATGCCTATAAGATCTTATTAATGATGCATGAAGATTTAAAAACCTCCAATGGACAGTAAGTATATCATGATTAGTACAACTATTGGGAAATATCAAAGTATAAATAAAGGGGAAAAGTAAGTAGAGGCTAAAGAGAAATTGCAAAGAATTCTTTAAAAGAAAAAAAAATTAACCTTGCTCCTCTATTTAAATAAAGTAATCATGTTACAATCTAATTTTTGGACTATCTTTGTAGGCCTAGGCAACCTATACCTAAAAAAAGGTGAACTAGGTTTTTTAAAAACCTTAATTATTTTTAAAATCCTCTTTGAAAATATTTTGATTTTAGAAAATCATAAGAATAATTTCAATTTAAGCAAATCCAAGGAAGCTTTGTGAAGATGTTTGTACTTAAAATATATCAATTTAATGAATTTGTACAAATCACTTTATTCAATTATACATACATAAATTATCAAGAAGCTCATATGTAGAAATATATCTCTTTTAAACATTTGATCACCCAAGCATCAATACAAGCACTATAACACAATATATTTAATAATTTCATCAACTATGCATAAGTAAATAATTAAAAAGCACATGCATAGATATACACTCCTTTGAAGTATTCAATCATCCAAGCATAAACATAAACATTGAAACACAATATATTCAATAAAAAAACAAAGTACATAATTAAATACAAATAGAGTAAGGGTAGACAGATTAAATACAAGGATTTCTAATGGTTCCCTTTTGAATATCCTCTCGAAGGCATATATCTACTCTTTAAACTTTCCAAGCTTATGTTTTAATTAGGCACTTGAGAAAGCCTTTTTACGAATCCTTGCTCTTTTTTGAACAAAATCTCTCTTTACAAGGAATACTTAATCTTTTCAAAGAATTTCTAAAGGATATCTTACCCTTTATAATAAAAAATTGATTTAAGATGGAGAACAACTCATACAATCTCTTCTATAGAGTGAATGAAACAAATAAAGTACTTAGAATAGAAGATTTTCAAAATAAAGAGCTTAAATCATAATTTTGACAAAAGAAGTGTAATTGATGTTAAATAATGAAGTTCATACTTTACGTACATTGTAGTTGCTATTTCTTAGCTTTTATAAGAAGCCCAAAATGATTTATAACCGTTTGGAACACTTAAGAATAAAAACTAGTTATTTAACTATTATTCTATAGAATTTTTGGAACAAAGGCATAACAATCAATGGTTAGCTTTTAAAAGTCAACTATTGGCCTTTTTCTGCTAATATGTAGTGATCCAGAGGCTAACAATTGATTGTTACATATAACGGTCAACTGTTAGACCAATACAACCTAACATTAACTTTAAAAGATCATAACTCTTTCATTTAAATCCATTTTAAGTAAATGACCTATTTCGAGTTTATTTCCAAATGGAGCAGTTTCATGCTCATATCTTATATAATTTTTGAGATATGATTAGAAAAATAAACAAAGGTTAGAAAAGACTAGATGCAGAAAATCGATTTCTAGATTTAACTTGAACAAATCTTAACTCTTTCATATCTTAATCATTTTAAGAAAATTACATATACAAGATATTTAAGAATATTTTCACATGAAAAAGGTTTCAAAATTAAATCACATATATTTTGTAAGGTATGATAAAAAGAAAAAAAGTAAAGGTAAAAAAGACTAGAATGCAAAAAAAAAATGATTTCTAGACTTAATTTAAAAAATTCATAACTTTTTCATATCTTGATCATTTTAAGCAATGACCTATCCATGAAAAGTTATTTAAGTATATTTTAATATAAAAAAAGTTTCAAAATTAAATCATATATAGTTTATAAGATACTCTCAAAGAATTGACTAAAAGTTAAAATTGAAAAGATCAAGAACTCATATCTCATTAGTTTTTAAAATGTTCTAAAGGCTATCTTGTAAAAATATAAATATGGGATTTTAAAAAAAAAGATTTGATCATGATAAGATTTTAAAAATATAATTAAGCTTTATATCATAAAAAAAACTCAAATCATAGAAAAGTTTAAGGCTAAAAAGAAAAACTATACTAATAAAGTCTTTAAACTTTTCTTGATTCTTCCAAACTTCCAAAACTTCAATTTTCTCATCCTTTTATAATTGGACCACATCTTTTTGCATGTTATTTCCATGTTCATTATTGAGTCGAGCATAAGAAAATCTTCCTTTTCTTTACTTCAATGATAACTCTTATTTTTCTTATTAGACTTTCTTATATACAAATTCATGAACTTTTCAAACTAAATAATTAGTATAATTTAATATTTAGAGATATGATATGTATAATATATATATATATATATATATGTAATATCACAATTTAGCATAAGAGTATGCAAAATTATCATATCATATATGTATCAATCATAGCATTATATGTCTGTTGAACTTATTATTTAATCCTTTAGCACATTATCAAGCATTTCTATTGTAATTACAGTATAACATGTATATTGAAGATTTTATAACATTTTAGATAAAGACATGCAATGATATTGCAAGAATTCATTTATCATCGAGTTGACAATCTTGACATTGTAAAGATATCAAACAGACAATTCTGCAAGCCTTTTCAAACTAACTTTTCTTTTTAAACTTTATTATTTTAGAAAATATGCAGGATGCAAAAATATAGGATTGAAAAATTAGCCAAATTTTTTTTTGTTGAGTTAAAAATTAGTCATGCACAATTAATGAAGTATAATCTTTTAAATTAAAAAAATAATAAAACTCTTTTCTTTTCTTTTTTTTCCATTTTCATGTAAATTCAATTTCCTAAATCTTCTATGTACAAAAACCATTTTAAAATACTTAAGTCTAGAAAATATAGTAATAAAAATGAATTTTTTTCAACATAAAAAGTAATAAGTCAAACCACAAATAGAAAACCCTTTATATATTTAAAAATGTAGAAAAATTTTCTTTTCTTTTTTCCTGAAGCATGTTCTAAAATCAAGAAAACATAGTGATTACTTTTTGAAATGAAATTCAAGTCAAATGCAAGTAAATTCTTTTTGAAGTTGGAATCTTAGATAAAATAGAAGAAAATAAACTGGAATAGATTTTTAAACTTGTTTGAGTTTCATTTTCCTTAGAAATTTCTCAAGGATTCAGAAAGACATTTTAAAAGAAAATTTTCAAAAGCCTTAAGAAATTTTTTTTAAGAGTTAAAATAAAATGAAATCAAATTAATAATAGTTACAAAATTCTTATAGATCAATAAATACTTTTAATATAACTTTTCTAAAATTCATTTATAGAAAATATTTATTTTCCTTTGGAAAAGAAAACTTTGTTTTGTCAATACCATGGAATATTTCAAATCCCTACTTATATTTCATCACAACTTGTAAAATAGATGTAGCAAACAAATTAGTCATGAGTAATAAGCATCATATCATCATATCCAAAGGTTTATACATAAACTATTTCAAAAGTGTAAGTGATGTAAAACATTAGTATGTAAACATACTTGGTCAGACTAAATATATATATATATATAAGTTAATGGGTCCAAAAAGCAAAGATAAATGAACATTTGTTAGACTAATTATTCATTGATGGCTTAGAAAAGCTAAGCACAGTCTTTACAAAGTCTCTAGTCAAAGGATTATAGGAGGATATGTCCATGGCCAAGTTAAACTCATGAATGGAATCATTTATAAGAACTACTGAAGGATTAGTAAATGGATTAACATGAATAATAGGTGTCTCAAGTGCCACTATTTGCAGTACAATAGGCTAAACAATAGCTAGGCCTATAGTTAGTGAAGGATTATGCCCCTCAATAAGTGGAGCTACAATATACTCTAGAATCATGGGGACAACAACAAGGTTTAGAGCTGCAATTAGTTCTATAAAAAGATACTAGTCAATAAGTTTTATAGGGATGTCAACCTCCCATGCATCCAAAAAAGGTCAAACAAGTACAACCCCTTGTTAGCAATCACCTCTTAAAGAATAGACATCATCTAAGCATGTTCTTATTACTTAAATAAAAACAAGGTTTTTTAATTTCATAAAATAGTAGAATAAAGACTATAAAAAAAATAATTTCATAAACACAACAAAACTCAAATTTTCAAATGCACTTCTAAATTGAGGACATTGATTTTATAAATTCCTTTAAAAATATCAAACTTTACTAAAATTTTTCAAAAAAAATTCATATCTATATTTTAACAATTTAAGCTCATTTTCAAACTTTTATTTTGCTCAAAACAAGTTACCTTTTCACTCGATTGCACTTTTCTTGGAAATTCCATTTAAATTATCTAACTTTATTAAAAATTTAAAAAAATTTACATATCACATTTTAAAACTAAAATGTAATTTTTTAAACCATTTCTACACTTTAAAAATATCACATAGTTCATCCATAGCTTAAATTATCAAAATAGTTTGAAAAAAAGTAAGTTTAGCTTGAGAATTCCATTTTAAACTCCAAAAATATCTAAAATTTTCTAAAAAAATTATAACATGGCTTTCACTTTTAAAATATCATTTTTATGCTAAAAACATGTTAAAAAATTCCCCAAATATTGCTTATCAAAACAATTTTGTCATAAAAAAATTTCTTGCACCTTTCCATTAGGAAAACCATGGCTCCCATAGCCTTTTTCTAATCGTTTTCACTTCAAATTTCTTGGTAAAAATATGTATTAATGTTTTAGACACAATTTAGAACACCATATAGTAAGTTTTTATGAAATAAAATAACATTTTCCTTTAGGCTTCAAAATTAATTTTTTAAGGGAATTAGTTTCAAAAAGTTCGATGTAAGAATTATATAATGTTTGTAAAAATTTCAAATTCACTATATACTAGGTTTTAGCATTAAAACCAAAAATATACCTTTAGTTTCCTGGGATGAAACCATGAACCTTTAGGAGCTTTTTTCAAAAATTAGCTTCCAATCTCTACACACAACAATTCCTGATTATTATATATTATATATTTGACAAATTTTTTTTACAAAACCTTTAGTTTTTTTTAAGCACACTCTTATTCTCCTATTTTCAAGAAAAATCAAATCAACATTTAGCTTCCAAAAAACAACCCACAAACTATTTCTTAAAAACCAAAAACTTTACAAACATTTTTCTTGCTTTCTAAGAAACATTTAACTTTCTATGGAACTTATAATTTTTAACATGTAATAGGTGAAAACCAAAAAATATACAGACATGCAAATGACAACTAATCCACCATGACTAAGTCAAAACTTTAGCATAACAAACCATATATATCATAAAATATATATACATTTTGCATATAATAATTTTCTTAAAGATAAATTCTAAAGAAAATTAGTGGATCTATGCTCACTCAGAAATCAAGAGATAGGTACATAGCAACTTGACAGATTGGCAAAATCTCTAATTTTTAGTTGGTAAAAATATAATATCAAAATGATATAGAATTAGTAGAAGACTCAAGAAAAGTGTAGAATGAGATACATAAAATTTGCAAAAGTTTAAGGAGTCATACCTCATCCTAGATGAGTCTTAAAGCTAAAACTTTGATAAATTCCTAATAGAAGCACAAAAAGCCTTTCTTCCTCTCTCTAAGATAACAAAAATCACCAAAAAAATTCTAACTTTTCCTTCCTCTCACACTTCCTAACAATATCACAACCTAGTGTAAAAGGAGGATTCATAATCCTGACCCTTATATGTGTAATGTACTGTGATAGGATAAGTGTGTGTGTATGTATATGTTGTGCTAATTTTTTTCCTCTCTTTCTCTCTTCCGTCTCTCTTAGCGATAACTTGTTCTTACTAAAATGTAAGAAATGCTTCACCTTTTATACTTGAAAAAAGTTAGGAATATTCTTTAAATTTTTAATTATTCAACCTTATCATAAGCTTGCTAATCAAGTAAATAATTTAACTCATCTCTTAATACTACTTAGTTAATTATACTCAGTTAATTACAAGTAAGCCATTTTGGCATTATCTTTTACCTCTTTAAAGCCTTATGGCCATTAGCTTCTATTAGGCCAAACGAGGCTATTTTTTTAATTACAAATAATTACCAAAAATACTACCTTAACACTCTTAATTAATTTGGGCTAAATTCCTAATGGGTCAATTAAGTCCAATTAATTCTTTTTTTCAAGCCATCTAAGCCATGCATAATTGTATGCTAATTTTATGCTCAATTTTATTCATTCCAATTTGGCCTATTTTGCATAAATTTCTAAATTAATTTAATTAATAACTTTAATTTAAGCCTAGATTCTATCAACCTTGGATTTTGAATAATTCATAAAATTACTCCAACAATTCCAAAATAATATTTCATACTTCTTTTATCACTAAAATTAAATTCTCAGTTCTAATAATTTTTACTCAATTTCCACTAATTTTTAATAAATTCTTTTAATTTCTAAAAATACCTTTTCAATTAATTCCAACTAAACGTTCCATCTAATGTCTCTATTAATTATTTCTAATATTAGAACTTCATAATTTTGCTACTAACCACTTCTAGAGGCTAACTATCTTAATTCTATCTATTTCTCACTATAGGTTTCTAATGTATATTACAAAAGAGTATTATATCATTCAATCTAATTACGTCTAACACTATCCCCCATTAAGTTTCAAAACTTAAACCTTATTACATAAACTTTGGGGGTAAGTGTCACGACCGAAAGCTAGGGGTCGTGACCAGCGCATGACCTTAGGGCAAGATATAACCGTATAGGCCATGCTAGCCTAACATATTGAGATATAACATGTAACCTGTTTCAACTCAAGTGGGCATATACCTAACACACAACACTAACTTTTCACATACATAAAGCCCCACATGGACTTTCTCATTTTTTAACACTCACCTGATAAATCATATATATATATTAACATAAAATCCATATCGTTTGGTAAACAAACAATCCTTGCAAATATAACAAATGCATACATATAAGTCTACAAAAGCATGCCCTGCTTGTGGGTTTAATGGAGCACATCTAAGAGTATTTAAAATTTACAACTTTCAAAAATACACAAAATTTCTATATCAAGCCCACACGAACAAAGTGTGGCTCACCACAAGAGAAAGCTCCTCTCTCTTTAAGGAGCGGCAGACGACGGACTTGGAGCCAAATTTCTATCTGAAAAAAATATTACAATAAAAAGAGTGAGTCGTTAACTCAGTGAATAGAAAATGTAAATTTCCAATAGGAATTGGACAAGCCATGGCACAAGTTTTTTTTTTCCTAGAAATAGTTAGACAACCTTTCATTACTAAGAGATATAACAAAGGTTATGCAATCATATTTGTTAAAACAATACTTGAAATGTTCACTAAAAGTAGAATATGAAAACATAAGTTTCAAGTCAAGAAATAGGTAGTAAGTTCTATAATCAAATGAAATTATCATAATGGTAAAAATTTCAGTATAATATAATCATGATGAATAAATAAACACAATCAAAGTTAATAAGTTTTAAAATATATAAACCATCAAATCACATTTTGAGGTGGGAGATTTCCAGTTATGATTAACATGAGCATTCCACTCATGAATTAACAATTTCAAAGAGCTCTCAGCTCTAAGGCAACCTATTAGGCTACCATAAACCAATCCACATGTATTGGCCGATACACGAGGTTAGCAACTCGCTTGCTAACTGGGGTTCGAACTAAGGTGCACCAAGGCTAACGTCATCACTGTCGTTAGCTACAATTTCTAACTAGTCTTCTCCCAAAACAAATTTATAAAATAGCAAAACACCAAGCATATATATAAATACAGTTATATGAGAAATTATTGGAAATAAATAGTTTCATACATCAATAGTTTAAAATAATCTCAAACCATACTCCTTTCAACTATATGTAGTTCACCAAGGCTTTCAATCATGGTATTCAACATCTCTAACATTATATCATTCCAAACTCATCAAAAATCAAATTTTACAAGCATATGTGAAACTTCAACATATTATCACTTTATCCACAATAATCTTTCAAAGAACATTATACAATAAGATTCCAAGAGTATACCATTTCAAACTAAGCCACATAAATTAATTTTCTCATCATAAAGTCATTTTAGCATCATTCTTATTTATTATGACTCAAGAAAATCTCAAGGTGCTTGTCCTAAGAGTGCCTAGAGCTCTACACATATATGAAATTAAAATGCATAGAAAGTAATGACAATTAATAATTTAATTAAAATTAATATTCAAAGTATAGAGAAGTTGGAAATTATATAAAAATGTGGAAATATACATTATCTACTCACAAAATGGCCAAAATGCTCAAGCTGATTTCTTCCCACTTCTTGAACCACCAATTTCCCTAAGAAGCGTTCCTTGACCTTGAGCAAGCAATCAAACAACAAATTAACACCCAATTCATCATCAAGCTTCCTATTTCAAAAACCCCCCAAATTCCATACTATATGCATAACCCTAAAATAATCTAATCTTTACTATCTACTAATTAATTTAAGCTATTCTAACTCCTAATTAAGAGAATGAAGCTCGGGAATTACCTTATTTAGCAAAAGAAAAGAAATTTTGGAACTTTTGTCCAAAACCCCCAAAAATTGAAATCAGCAAGGGAAATCACGGATTAGGAGATACAGTAGCAAGAAATGGAGAGAAAATAGAAGGAGATGTGTGGAAACGTGAAGAAAAGGGAGTTATCTTGCATGGTTGGCTGTGAAAGACGAAGAAGAAGAGATGAGCGTGTGCTCTGCCCTGCTGTTGTGATCTCATGTTTCTGTTTCTGCTAGTTCTGTTCTATGCTAGTTCCGGCTGTTTCATTTTTGCTGGTTCTATTCGGGTCGGTTTCAGCCTTTCTGGGTTTGGTCTGGGTTCAGGGGTCACGGGCTTAGGATTTCAGCACACTGGGCCACGAGTTCAGCAGCTTATTTACATTTCTACTGTTTAAGTAAATGGCAGAAATGTAAATAAGGAAATACCCCTCATTTGGATTAAAAAAATTCAAAAAAATAAAAACTCCAAAGAATAAAAATCTAGATTTTGAGTTTTAGTTCAAAATATCAAATTTTAAAAATTTTCAAAAATAGCGTCTTCTCAAAATGGTCCTTTTAGGTCTCCAAAAATTCATTAAAAATTGCTCTTTGATGCAAAAATACAAGAGGAACAATTACCGGAATTTTTTATGTCCAAATAATACATATTTCATATAGCTCTCCAAGGAAGGCACTCAAACTTAGAAAATTTTTTGAAATTCTAACAGCCTCAGCTTTATTTGTGAAATTAAACTAAATAAGAGTATAAATCAAATTAAATCCTTTCAACAAGTTGAAAAAGAAATAGTTTAAGGCCATTTAAGGTAATCCTAAGTTCATATCAAAAATATCTAGCCGTATTATTACGCTATAACGATTCTATATTACCTATTAACAACAGAGCCGTTACATTCTTCCCCCTTAAAGAAATTCATCCTCGAATTTCTTAAGACAACTACTAATTTTAAACGCTAAAAAGATGTGGGTATCTAGCGTGCATGACATCTTTAGATTCCCATGTTGCTTCCTCCCCTAAGTGGTTTTGCCAAATCACCTTTACCGATGCCATCTCCTTTGAACGAAATTTCTTGACTTATCTATCCACAATGGCCATTGGTTTCTCTTCATAAGATAAATTTTTATCTATTTGAACTGACTGAGGTAGCAACACATGTGAAGGATCGAGCAAGTATTTTCGAAGCATGGAAACATGGAATACTGGATGCACACTAGCAAGCTTTGGTGGAAGTGCTAATCAATATACAACTTCACCTACTCACTCAAGGACCTCAAAAGGACCTATGTACCTTGGGCTAAGCTTCCCTTTTTGTCCAAATCTCATCACACCTTTCATAGGGGAGACTCAAAGAAACACATGATCACCAATAGCAAACTCTAGGTCCCTTCTCCGATGATCAACATAAGCTTTTGCCCTACTTTGAGCTGCTAACAATCTTTCTCTTATTAGACGAGTCTTCCGTATAGAGTCTTGCACCAAATCTGGTCCTAGGAGTTTAGCTTCACTAACCTCAAACCATCCGATCGGTGACCTACAACGCCTTCCATATAAAGCCTCAAAAGGAGCCATCTGAATGCTAGCTTGGTAATTATTATTGTAGGCAAACTCAATTAAAGGTAAGTGGTGATCCTAATTCCCTCCAAAGTCTAGAATACAAGCTCTTAGCATATCCTCCAATGTTTGAATGGTTTTTTTTTATTGTTCATCTGTTTGAGGATGAAATGCAGTGCTAAGGTCCACTCTAGTTCCCAAGGCTTCTTGAAAAGCTCTCCAAAAATGAGTTGTGAATTATGGTCCACGATTAGATATGATGGATACTGGCACTCCATGAAATCTAATAATCTCATCAATATAAATCTGAGCATATTGAGCAAAGTCATAAGTGGTTTTCACAGGGATGAAGTGCGCCGATTTAGTCAACCTATCCACAATCACCCAAATGGAGTCAAATCCCTTAGTGGTACGAGGAAACCCTGTCACAAAATCCATTGTGATCCTTTCCCACTTCCATTTGAGAATTTCAATGTTTTGGTGTAAACCTGCAGGTCGTTGGTGTTCAGCTTTCACTTGTTAGCAAACTAAGCATCAGGATACAAAATCTAGTATGTCTCTTTTCTTGCCATCCCATCAATATAATTGTTTCAAGTCTTGGTACATCTTAGTTGATCCAAGATGAATGGTATATGTAGAATGATGAGCTTCTTTTAGCACATGTCTCTTTAATTCCTCCTCCCTGGGTGCATATAATCAGTTTCCATACCAAAGGACTCCATTATCTTTAACTACAAACTCACTAGCCTTTCCATTTACAACCTCTTCTTTTATCTTACATAACTGTGGATCATCACCTTAAGCTGCCTTAATTCGTTCTATTAATGAAGAACAAACTTGTACATGTGTCAACAACACTCCTAGGCCTTTAACTTCCATTTGCACTTGGTTTCTCTCTAGCTCATGGATTTCATTAATCAACGACCTTCTCACTTTAGCTATGTGAGCTAAACTGCCCATGGACTTCCTACTCAAAGCATCTGCAACCATATTAGCCTTTCCTGGGTGATATAAGATTGTGCAATCATAATCTTTAAGTAACTCCATCCACCTCCTTTGCTTGAGATTAAGATCTCTTTGCTTAAATATGTATTTGAGACTTTTGTGGTCAATATAAATCTCACAAGTTTCACCATAAAGATAGTGCCTCTAAATCTTAAGTGCAAACACCATTGTTGCCATCTCCAAATCATGGGTGGGGTAGTTTTGTTCATGTTTCTTGAGTTTCCTAGAGGCATAAGCAATAACTCCTCCATGTTGCAATAACTCCTCCATGTTGCAATAACTCCTCCATGTTGCATTAAAACGCAACCAAGCCCAACCCTTGAAGCATCATAATATACAGTGTAACCACCCGATCCTGATGGTAAAGCTAACACTGGAGCTGTAATCAGACAAGATTTGAGCTTTTGAAAGCTTTCTTCACAAGTATCTGACCACAAGAACTTCACATTCTTTTGTGTCAACTTGGTTAACGGGGCTGCTATCTTAGAAAAATCCTTGACAAAACGGCGATAGTAACCTGCTAAACCTAAGAAGCTACGAATCTCTGTCACTGAAGTTGGCCTTGGCCAATGCTGCACTGCCTCAACTTTATTTGGGTCTACTTGAATGTCATCCTTTGAAATAACATGTCCTAGAAAGGCCACATTATTCAACCAAAACTCACATTTTGAGAACTTAGCATACAATTGTTGATCTTTCAAGGTTTGCAAAATAATTCTTAAGTGTTGCTCATGCTCCTCCTTGCTCTTAGAATACACGAAAATATCATCTATGAACACAATAACAAACTACTCAAGAAAAGGCTTGAACACCCCATTCATCAAATCCATGAATGCAACTGGAGCATTTGTTAAACTAAAAGACATCACTAAGAACTCATAATGCCCATAACGAGTTCTAAATGTTGTCTTAGGAACATCCTCATTTCTAATCTTCAACTGATGGTACCCCGAACGAAGATTTATCTTTAAAAAATACTAAGCACCTTAGAGTTGATCAAACAAATCATCTATGCGGGGTAAAGGGTATTTATTGCGTACAGTCACCTTGTTCAATTGTCGATAATCAATACATAACCACAATGAACCATCTTTCTTCTTAACAAAAAGTACAGGAGCACCCCATGAAGATTTACTTGGATGAATGAAACCCTTGTCTAGCAAATCCTTGAGTTGACCCTTTAATTCCTTTAACTCCGCAGGAGCCATACGATATAGAGGTATAGAGATAGGTTGTGTGCCCGAAACCAAATCAATGCAAAATTCAATTTCTCTTTGTGGAGGTAAACCAGGTAACTCATCAGGAAAAATATCATCAAACTCCTTCATTATAGGAACTTCTTCAAGTTTTCTTCCTTGTGGTTCAATGTCTCTTACCATTGACAAGAAACCTTCACAACCTTTTCTCAACAATCTCTTTGTACCTAATGCAGAAATGAGATTATAAGATGCCAAACTTTGATCACCTTGGATTAGGAAGGATGGCTCTCCTGGAGGATCAAACTTGATAACTTTCAAGTGACAACCAAGAGTGGCATGATAGGTGGCTAACTAATCCATGCCTAAGATTAGATCAAAGTCAATTATATCAAGTACAATTAAATTAACTAATGTTTGCTTAGTAGCCACAACTACTTTACAAGACCTATACACATGATTAACAAATATAAACTCTCTGATAGGTGTAGCAACAAAGAAAGATCGATCCAACAACATCGAATCTCTATCAAACTGAGAGGCAAAAAAAGGAGATACAAAAGAATGTGTAGATCCAGGATCAAATAACACACGTGCATCATGAGAACAAACTGAAAGAATACCTGCCACAACAGCATTAAATGCCTGGGCATCCTGACGTGTCAAAGCAAAAACACGTGCTTGGCCTCTACCTAATTGGCCTTGGGTTCTATCCCCTGATCCTCTGCCTACACTTCTATTTATTTGAGATGGAATTTGTCTCACAGGTTGAGCCATGATGGGTGTGGATGGTAGAGTAGTATGTGCCGACCCTTGACTAAAGCTTCTATACAATTGAGGACAATCCCTTCTCAAATGTCTAACTTGGCCACATTGGAAGCAAGCACCTATCTTTCAGCGACATTGTCCCAAATGAAACTTTCCACAAGTTTAACATGGAGCTCTGGTTCCTTGGGATTGTCTCGTATGCTGTGAACTTGTTTGCCCTTGCCCTTTCATATTATGCCTTGGCCCTTGTGTACTCACCAAGGATTGCCCGATAGATTTTGAGCCTAACTGTAACATATTTTACTGCATTTAAGATTGCGGCCCTTTACTTGTATTGCCTTGCCCACTAAAATTACCTTCGATCCTTGCCCTCTTTGGCTTCTCTTGAGTTGTACGTACCTCTAATTCTTTAATTTCCAACATTCTTGCACAATCCACTACAGCTGCATAAGAAGGAAAAGTCTTCATTTGAGGCGCCACCGCTCGATACAATGGCCTCACCAACCCATCAATAAACCTCTCTATCCTCATTCTCTCCGTAGGAATCAAGTATGGAGCATAACGGGAGAGTTGAGTGAATCAAATATCATACTCTGTCACTTTCATATTAGGAGTTTGCTTCAACATCTCAAACTCCTTAGCCTTTGCTCTTCTCACACTCTTTGGAAGAAATCTTTCGATAAAGGAGCTAGTGAATTCCTCCCAAGTTCGAGCAAGTGATCCCTGAGGTCTTCCTCTCAACTAACCATCAAACCATGTTTGGGCCATATCCTACAGTCTAAACTCTGTTGACTGGACTGATCTTTCTGAAGAACAACCAAGTGCTCGGTAAATCCTAACAACATCATCTAGGAATCGCTGTGGATCCTCAGAAATATCATATCTTGTAAATATGGGAGGCTACAACTTGATAAACTCAAAGTAGGATACATGAATCTCTTGACCATCAGGTGGTGGCTACTGCTCAAATTGTGCCTCATTACCTTGAGGGCCTCTTTCTATATGGGTTTCACCCTCTTGTCTACCTTGGCCAACTATAAATCCCACCAAAGTCTCAACTATCCTTTGAAGCCCTTGTATACCAGACATCAACTCAGCCATCTTAGGTGGTGGGGCTGCATTATCTTCAAAGCCTTCATTTCTATCGATTCTAGCATGTCTCCTATGTAAAGGAGGTCTACCTCGGCGGCCACGACTGCCACCTCTATCAACTAGAGAGCAAGGCCCACCACTATGAACTAGAGAGCGAGGCCTAGCAAATGCCTCATCAGATGCATGACTTACATCAATTTGTCTACCTCGAGCACGAGTCTTAGGTGGCATCTCCACCTATATAAAGGTAACAAACTTTATCAAACACAACAAGAAGTTATAACATACAAGTAACTCAATTAGACAAGCTTCAAGAATGAGAGAATGACTGTTAACCTATCATGCCTTTTGTAGTGTTACGATTATGAGAATGGCTGGTAACATTTTCATAATTGTGACCCCACTAAAGATCACATGCTCCATTAACCATAGGGAAACCTAAAGCTCTGATACCAACTTTGTCATGATAAAAAACTAGGGGCTGTGACCGGCGCATGACCTTAGGGCAAGATATAACCATATAGGCCATGCTAGCCTAACATATTGAGATATAACTTGTAACCTGTTTCAACTCAAGTGGGCATATACCCAACACACAACACTAACTTTTCACATACACAAAGCACTAATGGACTTTTTCATTTTTCAACACTCACCTGATAAATTATATATATATATATATATATATATATATATATATATATATATATATATATATATATTATTAACATAAAATCCATATCATTTGGTAAACAAACAATCCTTGCAAATATAATAAATGCATACATATAAGTCTACAGAAGCATGCCCTGCCTGTGGGTTTAATGGAGCATATGTAAGAGTATTTAAAATTTACAACTTTCAAAAATATACAAAATTTCTAATCAAGCCCACACGAATAAAGTGTGGCTCACCACAAGAGAATATTTTTTCTTTCTAAGGAGTGGCAAACGATGGACCTGGAGCCAAATCTCTATCTGAAAAAAATATTACAACAAAAAAATGAGTCATTAACTCAATGAATAGATAATATAAATTTTCAATAGGAATGGGATAAGCCATGGCACAAGTTTTTTTCTCCTAGAAATAGTTAGACAACCTTTCATTACTAAGAGATATAACAAAGGTTATGCAATCATATTTGTTAAAACAATACTTGAAATGTTCATTAAAAGTAGAATATGAAAACATAAGTTTCAAGTCAAGAAATAGGTAGTAAGTTCTATAATCAAATGAAATTATCATAATGGTAAAAATTTCAATATAATATAATCACGATGAATAAATAAACACAATCAAAGTTAATAAGTTTTAAAATACATAAACCATCAAATCATATTTTGAGGTGGGAGATTTCCAGTTATGATTAACATGAGCATTCCACTCATGAATTAACAATTTCAAAGAGCTCTCAGCTTTAAGGTAACCTATTAGGCTACCATAAACCAATCCACATGTGTTAGCCGATACACAAGGTTAGCAACTCGCCTACTAATTGGGGTTCAAACCAAGGTGCACCAAGGCTAACGTCATCACTGTCGTTAGCTACAATTTCTAACTAGTCTTCTACCAAAACAAATTTATAAAATAGCAAAACACCAAGCATATATATAAATACAGTTATATGAGAAGTTATTGGAAATAAATAGTTTCATATATCAACAGTTTAAAACAATCTCAAACCATACTCCTTTCAACTATATATAGTTCACCAAGGCTTTCAATCATGGTATTCAACATCTCTAACATTATATCATTCCAAACTCATCAAAAATCAAATTTTACAAGCATATGTGAAACTTCAACATATTATCACTTTATCTACAATAATCTTTCAAAGAACATTATACAATAAGATTCCAAGAGTATTCCATTTCAAACTAAGCCACATAAATTAATTTTCTCATCATAAAGTCATTTTAACATCATTCTTATTTACTATGACTCAAGAAAATCTCAAGGTGCTTGTCCCAAGAGTGCCTAGAGCCCTACACATATATGAAATTAAAATGCATAGAAAGTAATGACAATTAATAATTTAATTAAAATTAATATTCAAAGTATAGAGAAGTTGGAAATTATATAAAAATGTGGAAATATACATTATCTACTCACAAAATGGCCAAAATGCTCAAGCTGATTTCTTCCCACTTCTTGAACCACCAATTCCCCTAGGAAGTGTTCCTTGACCTTGAGCAAGCAATCAAATAACAAATCAAACATAAATCAACACCCAATTCATCATTAAGCTTCCTATTTCAAAAACCCCTAAATTCCATACTATATGCATAACCTTAAAATAATCTAATCTTTACTATCTACTAACTAATTTGAGCTATTCTAACTCCTAATTAAGAGAATGAAGCTCGGGAATTACCTTATTAAGCAAAAGAAAAGAAATTTCGGAGCTTTTGTCCAAAACCCCCAAAAATCTAAATCAGCAAGGGAAATCACGGATTAGGAGATACAGTAGCAAGAAATGGAGAGAAAATAGAAGGAGATGTGTGGAAACGTGAAGAAAAGGGAGTTATCTTGCATGGTTGGCTGTGAAAGACGAAGAAGAAGAGATGAGCGTGTGCTCTGCCCTGCTGTTGCTGTGATCTCATGTTTCTATTTCTAGTAGTTCTATTTTTTGTTAGTTCAGGTCTATTTCATTTTTGCTGGTTCTGTTCGGCTCGATTTCAGCCTTCTCGGGTTTGGTCTGGGTTCGGGGTCATAGGCTCAGGGTTTCAGCACATTAGGCCACGGGTTCAGCAGCTTATTTACATTTCTACCGTTTAAGTAAATGGCAGAAATATAAATAAGGAAATACCCCCCCATTTGGATTAAAAAAAATTCAAAAAAATTAAAACTCCAAAGAATAAAAATCTAGATTTTGAGTTCTAGTTCAAAATGTCAAATTTTAGAAATTTTCAAAAATTACATTTTCTCAAAATGGTCCTTTTAAGTCTCCAAAAATTTATTAAAAATCGCTCTTTGATGCAAAAATACAAGAGGAACAATTACTGAAATTTTCTATGTCCAAATAATACATATTTCATATAGCCCTCCAAGGAAGGCACTCAGACTAAGAAAAATTTTCAGAATTCTAACAACCTCAGCTTTGTTTGTGAAATTAAACTAAACAAGAGTATAAATTAAATTAAATCCTTTCAACAAGTTAAAAAAGAAATAGTTTAAGGCCATTTAAGGTAATCCCAAGTTCATATCAAAACTATCTAGCCGTATTATTATGTTATTATGATTCTATATTACCTATTAACGACAGGACCGTTACAGTAAGATTCTTAAAGGTGGCGAGTATAAGTACAATAATAGAATCTTTATTGAGCTAACTATCTAAGTTAAGGAGTAAACACTCTAAACAGAAGTTACTAATTAAGGTAAAGGGGATTAAGGATTCTAAGCATGGGGTTTGTAGTGTATAGTTAATTAAGAGTTAGTGGTTAATTTATAAGGTCTTATGGTAAGTAAAAGGTATTAATGGCAATAATATTAGTTTTTTGAATGATGTGAGAAAGCTTACATTAATTATCAAAAAGCAACAAAAAGAAGTCTGCAAAGTGTCTCGAAACAAGCATTTAAATCTTTCCATTTAACCAAAAAGGATCGGTTCCAATTCAAAACCATCTTCTTCAACTAAGCTTATTGGTGATAGGCCTAATCCCAAGGTGAATAAGGAACTTATTGCTTCTAATGCTAGCTCAAAGAAATGATTTAAATATCAAGTTATGGCTATATTACTTATGAATGCCTAAATCGTAGAATTAAGAATAAGGTTTAAAAGGAAAAATCTAAAGAAATGTTATGCTTTTTTTAAAATATATTAATTTTATTTTATTTTATAGTAAGAATAATTAAAATAATTAGTATGCTTTTGTTTAAAATGAAACTTATATGTGTGAAAGGAAAATTTTGATGAATAGTTATAAAATAATTAAAGGATAAAATTAAAACTTAATGTTTTGGTAAGTTTGGAATAAAGATTTGTAAGAAATAGATGAGGAAAGACAAGTAGCATACTAATGTTTAAGGTTCTAGGTTATTATGAGTGAGTATAAAGGAAATTTAAGGAACATTTTCAAAAATACCTTTAGGCACTATTCCTTATTTTTATGAGATCATCCTCTCTTTTCCTTTTTATTTCTCACATTTCACTCAAAATCCTCATCTCTATTATTCCTATTTTCTTCCTCCTTATTTACCCTTCAAGTTTAGCAACACCATTATTGTCAAGTTTCTTTTTCATCTTCTTTAGTTTTGATAATGATTAGGGTTATTTTAGCTCTAAGGAAAAACTAAAATCCTAACTAAAGGAAACTCTTGATTTTGATATGATTAGAGTTAAAAGGGCATTTGATCCATCTCTTTTTATCCTCCTCCATACTAAATGAATAAATATTTTAGCTTTAATTGAGTGGTTTCAAGAGGAAATAGTTTTGAGTCTTCTATTTGGAATAATTCTTGATTTTGATTATGATTACTTAAATAATGTGTTAATTGGTGAAATTGATTGAATTAGATGTAAAGAATGTCATTAATGAAGTGATATGATGTTATATTTATGATTTCTTGAGGTTTGGTTGAATATTAAAGTTATGGAATGCTTAAAATTTTTTAGTGCACAATGTTATTCTTGATAAAACTTGCAAAATCTCATGTGATAGTTAACTATGCCGTAAAACATGCAATTTAGGAGGGCATAATTAAAGATCATGAGCTACCTTCTACAAATTGATAGTTACATAGTCAAATATGGACCTTCATGATTGTTCATGAGAGCTTTGTATATTCAATTTTATAGTTGACTATGGACTTTCAAAATTGCTCTAAAATCCTAATAATAAACTATATAGTTAATTATAAACCCTAGAATTTGTTCCTAGGGCTTCCATAGTTAAGTCCATAATTGACCATACCTAGTGTACTTTAGATATCATATTTAAAAAAAGGTCCAATATGGGAGGTATGGTTTTTAAATATCAAAATAACATAGAATATCATAAATTTGAGTTGTTTACATGAAATTATGATATAAAATAAGAATTTTAAGTGTTATGCCATATGATAGGTATTGAGAATATAATTGTTATATTATTTATGAAATGAAATGAGACTTAAGCATGATATGACATATGGCTAGGTTATGAATGAATTTGTTTATGTGATCATGAGATAAGATGAGCTACATGGCCATGCATTTGAGGCATAATGTTACTATGAAAATGTGATAACTATAGTTTAAGATATGATATTTGAGATATAATATGAGAAAGAAACAAATTAGGACTGGTGATATAGAAATTTTGATAGCGGATAATATGATTATTAAACACTAGATTTAGTGTGTTGCTTATAAAGGTTATAAAGTTAACCTTAAAAGGATGAAAATGGGCTTGTAGGGAGTATAAAGATGACCTAAAAATCATAAAAAGTTTTATTTGCTTTTATTATGCTTTGTTATTATATATTCTATGAAATTAGAATTGAAATGCCATCAGCTACTATGATGTAATATAAATGTGATGATATGGTTATAATTAGCCATCTTGTGGTTACTTTTAATTAAATTAACAACTTTTTTTAATTATATATGATGGATTTCATGGGAGGATAGTCTAGTTGGTAAGATTAATGCATTATTCTGTTTATATATTCTAGAGTATTTACTCATTGAGCCCAAACTCGCTCCTTTGCATTTACTTTAGTAAATACATAAGTTAAGCCTCCACCACCACTTTTTCAGAACTAAACTTATTTGAAAGATCTTTCAAAGTGGTTTTCGTAGTACTAGATATTTGTAGATAGAATTATTTTATGCCTTTATTTTGTATAGGCTTTAAGTAAAGGATTCATGAACTAGACCTTTCAAAGTTAGTTAGATTGGCTTATCCTTAGTTTAGAATGATTGTAAGCAGACCTAACTTTCTCTCATTTTGTAAACACTATTTTTATGATGAATAGAATATTTCATTTTTTTTAAATATTACTTCTCATCTTGCTATGATTTTGGTTAAATAATTAAGGTTATAATGAATAAAAAGGAATAAGTTAGTGGTAATTGAAAAAAGAGTTTCACACCAATCATGATTAGGTTAGAGTTATGACAAAATAAAATGGTAGAACAAATATATGACAAGAAAGTTGTGTATGCTAATGAAAGGGAAATGCTTATAATCCACACAAGTTTGAACATGACTCCTAAGAAGGAAAATGGTGAATGGTTATAAGAGAGCATTTTTCACACAAGAGCACTTCTCATGGAAAAGTTTATGATTTGATTAATTCTAAGGGATATTTTAATGTGGTAGCTACAAAAATGGTAGAGAAATTAAGGCTAAAAATAAAAGAGTATACAAAACCATTCAAAATTTAGTTATTTCATAGAGGAAGAGATGTAAGAGTTAGTATGCATTGCTTAGTTCCTTTTTTAATTGGAAGGAATTATGATGATGAAATTTGGTGTGATGTAACTCCTATGGATATTTCACATTTACTTTTAGGTAGGCCTTGGTAGTATGATAAAAAGGTGGTTAATGATGGCTTTAAAAACACTTATTTTATAGTGAAAGATGGTATTTGAATTGTTTTGGCTCCAATGAAACTAGATTTGCTTGCCAAGCCTAAAAGAGAAAGTCAAAAACACTTTAATGTCTAGAAATTTAATTGAAAATAAGATGTGGGATATTAATAAAGTCTATGCTTTTATTATTGTTAAAGAATTTGAAGTAGAATTACATGATTACAATCCACTAATTCATCCTCTATTGCAAGAATTTACAAATGTTATTCTGAATACCACATGGTCTTCCACCTATTATGACATTTAACATCACATTGATTTAATTCTTGACTCTATTTTTCTAAACAAAGTAGCTTATTGGATGAATCCTAAGCAACATGAGGATTTGCAAGGTCAAGTTAATAAGTTACTCTCCAAAGGATCAATAAGAGAAAGCATGAGCCTATGTGCAATTCCATCCTTATTACTATTTAAAAAGTATGGATCATTGCATATATGTGTGGATAGTAAAGTTGTTAAATAAATCATTATCAAGTACATGTTTCTAATTCTTAAATTTGATGATTTACTTGATCAATTATATGATATTATTTTTTTTTCCAAAATTGATCTTCGTAATGGTTATCCTTGAATTAGAATGAGACTTAGTGATGAATGAAAGGTGGTTTTCAAAAGAAGAAGTGCTCTTATAAATGGCTTTTCATGCCATTTGGGATTTTTAATGCTTTTAGCACATTAACGAGACTAATGATTTATGTGTTTAAACTATTTATGGGTAAATTTGTTATTTATTTTGATGATATTGTCATTTATAGTAACTTTAAAATGGAATAGTTACAACCTTTAAAGCAAGCATTTTAGATTTTAAAGGAGTTAAAGTTTTAAAAAAAGGGCTAATTCTGCACAAATAGCAATATTTTTCTAGGTTGTATTGCATTTTATGTTAGAACTGAAGTTGACCTTAGCAAGATTAACGTAATTGCTAGCCAGCCAATCCCCAAATTAATTCATGACTTTGGAGCTTTCATACCTTTGTCTTTTTAAATAAAAGATTTATTAAAGGATTTACCATTCTTGTTGTTCCAATTATTAAGTGCATGAAAAGGAATTCATTTGAATGGACTTTAACAATAGAAAAAAGCTTTGATTTGATTAAAAAAAAGAAAATGATTGAAGTTCCTATTCTTATACTCTTAGATTTTGAAAAAATGTTTGAAGTTGAATGTGATGCCTTAAATATAGGTATTGGTGCTATTCTTAGCCAAAAAGATAAACCAATTGCACTTTTTAGTGAGAAAAATAAATGAAGCAAAAAGGAAGTACTTAAGACAAGGAGTTTTATAATATAGTTTGTACTTATAACCATTAAAGTCACTTGTTACTAAAGGCTTTTATTCTTTGTTTTGATTATGAAGCACTAAAGTATTTAAATACCAAACTCAATCTCAATAGTTGTCATGCAAAATGGGTTGAATTTTTCTAGCTCTAAGTTTTTCCCATAAAGTTGAAATCGAAAAATCTTAATAAGGTTACTGATGCATTGAGTCATAGGCATTGCCTTCATAGCATAATGGAGGTAAAGGTGATAAGATTTGAAGTTGTTGATAAAGTCTATGTAAATGATCCAAATTTTGATAATCTTTGGAGGTCTTACTTTAAAGGTTCTAATAACCATTTCTTCTTGCAAGATGAATTCCTTTTTAAGGGAAATAAGTTAACAAAAATAAAATTATTGGCTCCTGTTTGATAAATTTCTTTTGGCTAAAGCTTAATTATAATGTCATGCAAATTGTAGAAAGATATATTGTATGTCACAAAGCTAAAAACCATAAGGCAAAATTTTAGTCTCCATACTCCACTTCCTATACTTAATGCTTTTTTGGAAAATATTAGTATAGATTTTTATTTTGGTAGGATTGCCCTGTATATAAAACAGTGAAGAATCAATCTTAGTGGTTATTGATCAATTCTCTCAAATGGAACATTTTTTCTCTAAATAAAAACTTCTAATGCTTATTATGTTGTTAATCTTTATTTTAAGGAGATTGTGAAGTTTTATCGAATTCCCAAATCTGTCACTTCAGATTGTGATTTAAAGTTCATAAGCCATTTTTTATGAACACTTCAAATTTCCAATTTAGCATTACATGTCATCCGAAAATTGATGGATAGACAGAGGTTGTCAATAGAACCTTAGGAAATTTTCCAAAGGGTCTAGTAAAGAAGAACATTAAAGAATGGAAACCATTTTCACCATATCTTAAATTTGCTTATAATAAGTCTACTAGCCAAACTACAAGCCTAAGCCCATTTGAAGTTTTATATGGTATAAGACTTAGTCCATATATATATGAAGTTCCATCAATAAATAAAAGAAAAGATGGAAAATTAGAATAAGAAGTATCAAGCTTAAGCTAATAAGCATAAAAGGTTTGTTAAGTTCAAAAAAGGTACTTAGTATAAATACATCTTTAAAAAGGATAATATCCATTTGGAAAATTTGCTAAGCTCAAGCCTAGAGCAAATAGATTATTTAAGGTACTGAAGCAAAGAAGAGAAAATTCTTGTAAGATTGAATTGCCAGCTAAATATGAAGTCTCAAACATTTTAATTATTTCTGACCATATTCCATATCAAGATAAAAATGATATTGACTCGCAAATGAGTCCTTTTCAACTAAGAGATTTTGATGCTAGAGCATTTAACATGGAAGCCTGAAAGTTAACTTAAGAAATGACCTAAGTTCAATATGTGATAAAATTATCAAAATTAAGGATAAGGTCCAACTTTCTAATTATTTCCATATCTAAAAAAAAAACTTAAATGAAACATATGAATAATCACCTAAAAATTACAAGCTTATTTTCTCAAAAGTCAATTTCACTTTGTTTTGAATTTTCTAAAATAAGTTATAATATTTTCTTCACTAGTTTGTTAAAAGTGTCTAAATTCAAAGTTAAATTCAATATTTCTCTTTAAGTAAAAATATTTCATTAGTTTTTCAATTTCCTATGTTTTAAGAATTGTTTTAAGACTTATTATTAATATGTTTTTGTTGTATTCTTAAATGGAAAATGGTAAGTGATCAATCAAAGAAGTTAAAGAGCCTTTATGCTTTTTCTTAAAGTTTATGTATCTTTTTGGTGGATTCAATTAAATAGTGAGCTTTATCCCTTACATCTATGGATCTTTTTAATAGATTCCCTAGAGATGTGAAGTTTTATATTTACAAGGTTGTGGGTTCTTTGGAATGGTGAGCAAGCATTTACATTTTAGATAGACCTTGAATTTGTTCATGGTTGGTTTGAGACCTTTCCATAGTTAGATTGATGTGATTTATATATATTTCTTGTAATTCAGACTTTTATTTTTCATCTTGTTTTAGATTCAGAATATAAGTATAAACAATTTGCTATCACGTAAAGTCCATAAACTACCTTTTTGTTACACCCTCTTTAAAATTCTATAATCTGTTGAAAAAGGAAAATTACTAATTTATTTAAGTAAAACAACTATAATTAAAGGAAACATTACATGGAATAGATAAATTATGAAGAGAAATAAATAAGAAACAGGATAGAAGAAAAATATTAATTAAAATAAAACTTTATATTAAACTTAAAATGAAATAGATAAGGAAAAGAAAATTTATTAATTACATGAACTTTGAATAAAACCTTTGAGTAAGTGAAAATGAATTTGTTAAATGGGCTCGTAATGAGAAACTTAAAAGAATTAGTTTAGAGGAAGTGTATTGGGCAGAAGTGTTAAAGTTTATAAAAGATTAGAAATAAGTATGTGAGTAAGGAAAAGTTTTAAAGCAAAGGAATAAAATGCCCTTACCCTTATAAAACCCAAACTTTAACTCAAACAAGGCAATATTCCCTTTTTTTTTACCTAACTTCCTTTTCCTTTCAAGTTTCTCTCTATCTTCTTCTTCCTCCTTTCAAGAATCATCATCAATCAAGTAAGTTGATAATGATTTCTTGTTAAATTTTTCACATAAGCATAATAAGGCTTTCATAGAAGCTATATTTTTTTATGATTTTTATTGGATTTGAAGGGATTTGGGATTTTAACTAAAAAAAAAAGATAAACCTTAATATGTAATCTTTGTAATTTTGGTTGATTAAGACTAAGGAACAATAAATTCATCCTTCCAAAACCTTTTTCATCATAAAGGAGTGAACATCTTGACCTTTATCATAAATATTTAGTTGAAATTGTTTTATTAAGTTTACTTTTTTAGATTTCATCAAGAAATCTTTGAAAATGTATTAAAGTATGATCCTTAGTTCAATTTAATGATGGAAATGGCTAAGATGAAGTTTTATAAGTGTATTTTAATGGTTTAGAATGAATTGGTTAAATAAGAAATGAGTTAGGATGAAAATCATGGTGGATGAACAATGTTTTGAGCTAAAAATATGTAAAAACCCATGTTATAGTTGACTATAAGCCTTTAATCTACTCCCTAGCTACTGACAGTTGACTATAAGCACCAGAATTATTCTATAATTGATATAATAAACTATATAGTAGATTATGTTCTCTTTGGATTAATACAATGAATTATACCTAGTTTAAGCTAAGACATCATATTATACAAGGAACTAAGATATATTCTAAAGCTTTCCAAAGTTAAGATAAGTTAATATGTGATAAATAAAGGTTAGATACATGATTAATAGCAATAAAATGAGGTATAATAGTGTTACAATGCATAAGTTGTAAATTGCATTGAAATGTTATTGATGATATTAATGGCCATATAAACAGGTGTGGTGATACTATGATGCTTATTTACATTGTCAAATAATTTGATTTATATGTATATTGTCGATGATATAGTTATGAAATGAAATGATATATAAGAGTGGTATTGGTTAAATGCTTGTACAAGTTTGTCTTTACAAAATGAGCATATTATCGAAAAACTATAAGGTATGAAATAATGTCAGAAGCTTGCATGTGATTGTTTTCACTAGATGACTAAAGTTTTATAATTTCATGGGACTATCTTTATAAAAAGCTAGTGGGATATTGTTAAAAGCTTGTGTGAGACTATCTTCACTAAGAGAATAGTGTCTGAAAGCTATAAAGCTATTTTCACTATACCTGAGTTGTGATATGTGAAATCTAAGTTCGATGACTTATTGATAAATAAATTTAAATGTCTTCCTTGTTAGGTTATTATGTGTGTGGCATATAATAAGACATATATATATGTAATATTTGGCACCAATGCATATGATTATTTATAATTGCTCATGTTGAGGTTATGGAAAATATGGATAGGGTTATGTGTGACTTAAGTGTGTAAATTTATTTGTTCTTTTCCATTTTATGGTATATGTATGGTAGGTCTACTTATATATTACTATACTTGTGAGGGGTGATACCCGATTTGCATGAAGAATATATTTGAATAATGGCATGATTAAGTGTAGGTGATTCAAATAATCCTAGTATGTTATTCATTTAAAATTAGAAGGTCTCGTGAGCATTATTCTTATTGTAATAAATTTATGACTACTAACCCTTCAATTTGGATTTAATTAAGCTGCATATCATAAATAAAAGAAGATAAGCTCAATCGGTAAAAGATAAATATTTCTCTTGAAATTCTTATTTGTAATATTAATTAGATGTTCACCTATAAAACTCCATACTTACTTTTCCATATGTTCCTTTTATAAATTCTCAAAATGTCATTTCCAACACCATTTCAACACTAAGTCCTCAATAGACTATTAGGTATGACTTTAACAGCCTTGTTTATTTCATTCTTAATGTCAAGGCCAAAATCCTTTAAAGATGAAACAAAATATTAGCTAAATTTCATCATTTATTTTATTTAAGATTAAAATATTAATGTTTAATTATCATATACGCCTTATTATAATAATGTTAATAGTAGGATAAGTTGGTGGAAATTTCTACACCAGTTATGATCGTGTTGGGTCGTGACAATTTTTGTCTTCCATCTTAATTTAATATTAAATTAGGTGCTCATTATAAATTTAATTATTGTTGATCTTTTGCACTGAAGAATAAAAGCTAGAACGAAACCATGATATAAAATATTTTTATGGAAGAGAATATGGATCACATTATCCACCTACATGTACCAGTGAAAGATGAAGATGAATTGAAGTGGATTCTAAAATCATTTGGCCATTTTTAAGTGTTCATTTATCATATTGGAAATTAATGCAACATAACTCAATAAGTAGGATATAACTATTTGGTAAAGGCTATGGAATGCTTGGATTCATTACCACTAGAAGGTTTCCTTATGATATTTGATTTGTAGCTTAGCTTTTAGTTTTAGTTGTAACAACTTGCAAGGTTATATGATATTAAATTTCCTTTATACATTGTGGAAGAGAAAGACAACATGCATTTGCTAGCCTATTTTGACATTACATAGCTACTATGGTTCCAAGTTTTAGATATACATCTAAATTGCATAGAATTTTTGCCTTTAATTTACTTTCTTTCAATTAGGGTGTTGGAAAATGTAAAGCTTGCTTTAAGAAATCGAGTTTTTGCATAATGGCAAAAGTGGCAATCATTCAAATATGCATTTAGGAGATCTAAAATGATTTAATCTTTAAGTCTTTTGCTAGTTTTACCACTATTGTAGAATAATTGATTAGCATTGACTGTTTAGTGAATTACACATCAAAATATAGTTAACATGTTATTAGGCCTTGTTATAAATAAGTTATGAGGTAGGTTATATACCCAAGGTGAAAAAATAAAATAATTTTGGTTCCTATATAGACTAAACTATTATCATTTTTTCATGTATCTTCTAACTTAGTCATAGGTAATAATTAGTTAAAGACATTGGTTTTTACTAAGTAACTAATGTGAAATGTTTGCAATTTTTTTAACGATGGCTTTTTAAATTCTACACTAGAACACTTATAGTAAAAATTGAATAAACTCAACATATCACAAAAAATATATATTTTATGTTAAGATCTTGGAAAAACCATAACTTTGTATTCAATTGTTTAGTTAAGGCAAACTTTGTATCAATTTCACGTGACTTTTCAATATTTATCCATTTGTAACCCTTCCTAGAATCATAAAAATAACCATTTTCATGGATTTTTTTCACTTTTTCTCCATCTCTAATAATTTTTAGGCTAGCTTCATACTTCTTTATAATATTTTATTAAATACATAATAAGTATCAAAAACTTAAATACAATGTTAAAAGATATACAAAGAAAATACAAACAAAAATCTCTTCAAAAAACTAGATAAAAAATCAGAGAAGTGGAAGAAATAAAGATTTGAGAAATAGAAGCAAGAAAAGCATTTTAGGTGATTTCAAATTTCACTACAACATTTTATCAAACACATAAGAAATGCTTAAAACTTAGATACAAACTTAGAAGTTATACAAAGGAAATGCAAATAAAAATTTCTTAAAAAATTTGGATAAAAAATAGAAGAAATGAAAGAGGTAAAAATATAAGAAATAGAAGCAAAAAAGACACTTCTTTTACTTTAAATCAGTGGCCTAGAATAAGGCATTTACTTTGTGCTTGATGTTAGTTAAAGGAGTATTAGATCTCATTGACATGTAGTAGAGGATAGAGTAACACTTGGGATTTTGTAGAAAGAGCTAGATGAATACAAAGATGGAACTTGAAAACAAATAAGAGAAAAAGTTAGAGTGATAATAAGAGAAAAAATAAGATGTGTCTTATTTATAGCATAAAAAATGTCATTAACTTTAGGCTTTAGTTAGCAACACTAAATTAACATCTTATGTATCATTATTTTCCAAATAGCTCACAATTGTCATACCATGAAACATTAGTTAAGTATGAAGCCAATGTGTTTACTTTTATAATTCTTAATAGTCTTTTGAAATATCATTAGAAGATGGTTAAATACAAAATCTACATCTTTAGATATCATTTTAAACATCAATTTAGTTCAAAATTGACATGTTAAAGTTTAATATTTTACATACTAAACTTTTACAATACTTTTGGATATTGGTTAATTTTAAAACTAACATCTTAAATTTTTCTTATTTTCCCAACGACCTTTAAATGTCATATATTTTAATATGAATTAAGTAAAAAATTGACATCATAAGTTTTCTAATAATTTCAAAAATACCATTACGTTTAAATAAATATCAGTTAATTCTAAAATCAATATCTTAAATATTCTCATTTTCCTAGCAACTATTAAATGTGATACATTTTGATGTTGGTTAAGTTAAAAAAACAACATCTTACATTTCCTAATAATTTAAAAAATTTTACCATGTCTAAATAAACGTTGGTTAATTCTAAAATTAATGTCTTAAATTTCTTTGTTTTCTTAATGTCCTATATTTGACTTTGATTAAATAAAAAATTCACATCTTATGTTTTTTAATAATTTCAAAAATCTTATTGCATCTAAATAGATATTCGTTATATCTATAAATTATCATTGTAATTTTTTAAGTAATTTCAAAACTATCACTTGATCAATATAGACATCAATGTCAACTTGGACCAATGTCTATATAGTGACATACTATTCCATTCTTGTCATAGTGTAAACATGGAGATCAAGAGATGAAATAGCCTAAATGTTACTTCGATTGTGCATGAACCTCTAAGATGAGAACTTTTGCCCGTAGATTGTTTGAAAGTTAATGTAGATGGAACATAGAACAAAATGGACTAAGCAATGATTGCTTGTGATGAATTAATTAAGTTAATGTGGATAGAATAAAGAACAAAGTGAGTTAAGCAATGATTGTTTGTGATGAGTTGGTTATGTTAAAGGTATTTAGTTTGAGAAAGAAAAGGCTAACTCATTAGAGGAAGCTAACGCCATGGCTATCTTATTGGAATGTTAAGTGGTTATGATTATGCACTATTCAAATATTTTTAAAGAGAGAGATTGTTACTTAGTTATTATTACATCTTTAAGGTTTATTTCATATCCACAAAAATTGTTAGGCTTAATTAATGATATCTAATTTTAATTGTATAAGCCTACTTTTTATTTTAATACGTTGATTGGTTGTAAGGTTGATAGTGCAGTCCATAATGGAACTAAGTGAGTTTTTGATGTAATAAAGAATGATTTGAGGTCATTATGGTTTTTCAATTAATGAAAGAGACTTGCACCAACAATATGTACTTAACTTTCAATTAATCTATTTTTTCCTAAAAGGTGATCAATTAATGCAAATGTAAATCTAAAAAACTTACACCAAATCTATACCATTGATTTTAAATTCATCTAATAACTTATATAACATTTAAATTAAAAACTAAAATTAACTCTAATGATGAGAGAGAATTACTGCCTACATTCAATTTCTATTCTCTTTTATAACATTTTTATTTTTTATTTGAAAATTCTAATTAATTTCAAAACATAAAATTATTGAAAACTTTATTTTTTTATACATTACAATCTATTTCTTTTTAAATTTTTTTATTTAATTTCTATCTTTCTATTATCACATAAAACTATTTAAGTTATAGATATTTATAATTAAAATAAATATAATTCATTAATGGTTAATACATAGTTTTAAATATTTTATAAGCTAATTATTATATTAACGTGGGAAGAATATTTTTATTATTTTTTGGAGATATTTATTTATAAAGCTAATAAGATAATCAAATAAAAATCCAAAATTTTGCACTCTATTTAGTTTAATTAGAAATAAAAAAAATCTTTTCAATATCTTTATTATCTATCTAATAGAAAGAGGATTAAGAAGGATTGGACTCCATTTTTCTATTTCCTAAATAGCCATATTTAGATGTTACAAATTTTAAGAAAATAAAGAATAATTTTATAATTTTAATTTTATTATTAAATTTTAAAAATTTAATCTAATTGTAATACTCAATAAAATCATGTAGTTAAAGATAGACAAAACTCAGTCAGACAATGATTATTAGTAGGTAATTAGCAAAATTACTCATTTATACCATTAGAAGTATTTATTATTTCTAGTAGATAAAAAAACTATAAGAAATTATTTAAGAAAATTTAAAGAAATTAAAGGAATTCAAAATCCAAGGTTGATAGGATTTAGAAGTAACTTAGTGTTTTTACTCAACAACATCTTAAAATTAACCCAAGGTAGCAATAATGTAATTTTAAATCCATTCAAGAAGGAGTGGATACTTACTTATAGGAGGAAGAATGAAATTAGGCTTTTTTAAAGGGCAATTAAGCAAAACTTAAGAAAGGAGGAATTTTTGCATAGTTAGAGGACATAGAAGCAATACCTAAGGAGAAAGTAATAGAATAAGAATATTCCCTAGGATAATGCAAGCATACTTGGAGAGCACTCCTACTTATACTATAAATAGAGTGAAGGTAAGCTTAAATTTCCACACAATAAATCTAGAGATTCATAACTAGAGAGAGAAAGGAGAAAGAAAAGTTAAGTTCTTAAGTGTTTTTGCTATTTTCTAGTAAGATTCTACTAATTTCTTAAGTGTTCTTAAGAATTGGTTAGAGATAAAAGACCTTTTAATCTCCTAGTGAAGGCAAAAGCTTATAAACTTATATGAATTTATCTTTTTTTCATAGTTTTTTCTTTATATTCCTTAATGATTCTATGTGATTTTGGATACTACACTTTGAATGTTAGATGATAGGAAACAAGTTCTATAAGCATTCTTATGTGAGTAGAGATCTATTTTTTTTTGTTTTCCTTTAAGAAGATTTATTACATATGAGATGTGCATATATTTTTATAGTTAATAAAGCGTTAAAATTATGACTATCATGGTAAGTTAGTTTGAAAAGAATTTTCTTGAAAGTTTTATGATGAGAAATTGAAAATGATGATTTTGATGATGATCTATTCAAAATATTAAGATTTCAAAAATATGGTTTTATATGGAAATGGAAGAAAAAAATTTGATGAGAACAAAAGAGGATGTTAATGGGTTTCTAGACTTTAAAAGGCAAAATTCTAACATCAAGGTTATTACGCTATGTTTCAAAGATGATAGAATTTATGAATATCAAGTTTTAAAACAAAAATGGTTTTGGTGCTACCCTAAGAGAAGCTCATGAGTTTTAATGATTTTTATAAAAAATTCTATTTTTCATAGGAAAATTAAGTAAACATGAAACTACACTCTAGGATGGATGCTTTAGTACATCAAAGTTTTTTAAGTCACTTTGAAATAAGCATAAGGAGCTTGCAAGTTTTAAGCTCCCCGATGCAAAAAAATTCTACTTTTATGAAGAAAACTTATTACACTATGTCACAAACTATTTAAGATATGTTTCTAAACAATTATATGAAGAGTGTGTAGCAAGAATATGTTTTAAAACATTCTAGAAAGATAATGGAAAAGTGTTGAAAAACTATTTTCTTATGGAATAATTTTGATTAGAAATTATTTTGGGTGACTTCTATAACTTTCTTTATGACTAAAAATGATTGAAAATTATTATTTTATTTCTAAAACATAATTCTATAAATATTTACAAAATTTAATTGAAGTTTGATATTTTCAAACAAATTTCAAAATTAAGGGTACCAATTTTGAGTTATTTTGATAGCTAGATGTAAGGGTAATTTATGTGAATTATTTTAAGCATGGAAAAGGTTCAAAAATGATATTTAAACCTAATTATTAATTCTAGAAATTTTGGAAAAAATTTAAGTTTGATATTTTAATTGGAATTTTGAAATTAGGGATGCTTATTAAAACTTATGAGGTTTGGCACTTGTTTTCGTAACTAGTTGGTACAAGTAAGTGGTGACTTATGTAATTTTTATGCTATTGTAAAACACTTATTTTTGCTTGAATTTCCAAGGAAAAATAGTTTTCTTACTTGTTAGAGTGACACATAAAGTATAGAATTAAAATTTCTTTGAATTGGAAGTTATGTAACTTGGAAAATTCAAGTTATGAATTCCCAGTCTTATTGGAAAAAGTCGAATGTTATATCAATTTTAGATTGATATTTTGATTAATTAATGACACATTATTATTTATAGTAATCTATTTGAAAGTATATTGTGAAAAAAAAGGATACTGCTCTATAAACTATGTGATTAAGCCATAAGCCTATTATATGATTAATGCATGGATTAATTAATATATGACCTGTAAATGGACTAATATGTTTATGTAAGGATATTTATGATGAAAATTCATGAGAATGATTGAATAAGCTTTTAAGAAAGTGGTATAAAATGGAAGCACTAATATTTATTGTGTTTACTTAAGAAATGATAATGTTTTATGACATTTTTCACTTGATATGTTTACAAGAAAAACGATGAAGTAACAATGAATAATTTTTTTATTATTGTAATTTTATTGGAAATTGTTAGCATTTTAACCTGACCCTATTTATGATATGTGAAAAAGAGCTAGCAAGGGCTTTATATGATCTTATAACTTGAATACCTCTATAATGAAGTAACATATTATTATGACATGAGACTGATGTAAATTCCAAAAGTAAAGAGGTGCTTCTATATTTATTAGAGGGTTTAATGACAAGAGTTAAGGTTAAGAAGATCAAGAAAGGATTCTAAAGGCTTATGGAGAGAGTTTGCATGCTTGAATAAGCTAAATTAGAAGAGCACAAAAGAATTATAATGTGCATTTCAACTAATTAGGTCTAAATGATATGAATTCGAAGGAGTGATCAATCATAAGAAAGTGAGCTTGGAGGAGATTGTTCAAGAATATTTGAATTGTTTCATATCATCACTAGACTACCACATCATCAAGGAGATGGTTCTACATTAGTGCCACATCAACCATAATCCACATCATGGTTACATCATCAAGGAGATGGCAGCATATCAATGCCACATCATTCATAATCTTAATCGATGATACTTCAGCCCATTTTTCTACTATTTGGTGTTATGTACTTTAATATAGCATTTGGACTTTTAGTTTGTATTTATTTTATGTTAGATCATTTTAGAGCATTTTTGGCATATTTGATGTTAGTTGAGCCCATTTTTCAATTAAGATTTTAAAGAACTATATAAAGAGGCTTCTTCCTTATACTAAATCAAAATTCAACTTTTGACATCATTGCAATCTTATTGCTTATGAGAGTTTTCTCTCTAAGTTCTTATAAGAACTTATAAACTTATCAAACAAAATCCAACCTTTGTGGCATTAATTTCATCTCTTATTGCTTCCAAACTCTTTCTATTTTCAAAAGCATGACATCAATATCCTTCTTTTTTTCTTTACTTGTAGCTGAATAAGGATAGATCCAATAAGATTCACATCATTTAGTATTCAAAGCAAGGTTATTAAATTTAGGTTTAATTTCTCTTCAATTTTCTAGTTACTATTCATGCTACTATTCACTAATTCATATCATAATTCTTCATTTCTATTTTGTTTTTAGATTTATCCCATTTCTAATTTGGTTTGTGTTAAATTCATATGTTTGGATTCCTCTTTGTGTCAAATCTGAATTGTTCTTTAATTCTACCTTTTATGTGTTTGATAAGTTGTTTAGGTCAATTATAAATCTAAATTTATTTTGATACTTAGTCAGTTTCTTTGTTTTGTATTGTTTCATATTGTTTAGCTTAAAATTTAGTTTAAATATTAGTGCTAGTCTAGTGAATGAAAAGTACATTGAATATGTTTATTAAAAGTTCAAAGTGAAGAAGTTTAGCTCGCAATATCCAGTTGCCATTTTCTAATAGCATAACATCAAAGTGCTATAATTGAATATGGCAATTAATTAAAGTAAAGTCATCAAGTTTGAATTGTGTGAAATGCTCTTATAAGTAGTGCAACAAATGCTAAAGTATTATTGGAATTTAATCTAAAGCAAGTGCTGAATTATTGTGTGGAAGTAAAGAACAAAATAAAAAAGAAAAAAGACATCAAGAAAAAAAAAGGAGAAAAGCTAAGTAACTGAATTAAAAAGTAACTTACAAAAAAAGGCTAGAAAAATAAAGTGTACTTGAAAATAAGCAAAAGTGAGAAAAAAATCAAAAGCAAGAAAGAACAAAAGAAAGCTAAAAGGCCAATAGGTTAAAAGGATTAAAAGTGCTAAATTGTTGAAAACAAAATGAAACAAAATCAAAAGAAAAGAAAGTATTTACCTTTTGTTATTATCATTTCTTGATATGCTTTAATCACCCCTAAGTTCACATATTAACATTAATTGTTCATTATTTTTTTCAATTATCTGAGTTCTTAAATCAACACTTTTTGTTACTTTGTCTTATTCTTTTCCATTATTTTGTGTCCTTAAGTCTTTATTTTTTATTTCCCTTCTTAGAGTCCAATTAAATTAATTCTAAGCTGCCATGATGTTATTATGATGTCACCTTGTGTTGTTATTCAATTAAAGTTAATGATAGCCACAATCGTTGGATTTTTACTACTTATGTCATTTAGTTCCAAAAGAACTACAAGAAAATAGAAGAAAGGAATAGGAAAAGGTAAAAGTGTGTGAACTCATTTAAAGGTAAAAGCCTAAATTAGAGTGCAAACATGAGTATAAGTGCCATTAAATCAAGTGAGAAGTGTGCTTTTGTAAGGACCTTTCTTTTTATCTAACCTCTTTTCCAGATTTAACATTAAAGATGTCAAGAGGAAGTGATTGTTGGTGTGTGTCCTAGAACCAATCATATAGATGATTGAAGTTATACACAATGTATTATGTTTTATTTTAGGTAATTTAATTATTATATTTTATTTTTATAATTTTATTATTATTATGCGCAATTTATAACTTAATATAATAATTATCCTTGGAACAGCTTCACTATTCCTAAAATGTCCCTAGTCAAGTATTATTACGAAAAGGATAGTAATAATACATCGAGACTAGCATGTATAGTGACTGATAATTACGAATCATGGATATATGATATCAAGTCAATACATGAGTACATTGCTAGTGAACAATATACTGGACTAACCCACTATGAGAATATTGCATGGATAGACGTGTCATAAGTTATTCTCATATGATCACAAATACACATAAACCTTTGACCTGAAGTCTTACAGTTCCCTACATGAGGAATTACTCACTTTAATATTGTCCTATGTCACCTTTAATCAGGATGACAAGTAGGGCATTGATTGGGTGTGTCATAAATCATGCAGAGGGAAGTAAGTGATGTAGATGGGATTTTGTTACTCTTGTATAAAAGAGAAATATCCTTGGGCCCCTTGATTGAGTGAGACTTAGAAATGCATGGCCATGCTCAATTGAATTAATATGTGATATTAATCATTTATTTTAAGTCTACTCAGTATCAAGAAATATAAATTGAACATTGACGAGGATGACACATTCCATGCCTCCAGTTCAATTTGGATATTATTACAAAAAGGGTTATGATGCAAAACGTTGATCATGTATTAGGTGGATGTCGAATCACAGACATTCTTACTACTTGAGTGGCAGTGATGTATTGCTAGATACCGCTTACTGTCTATGGCTCAATAATGAGTCATTGTCAACGTAGTAAAAACCTACAGGGTCACACAAAAGGAGTAGGAATAAGACAATAATTAATTGGACTTTAATTATATTAATATCTAATTAATTGGACTTATTTTCGTGCATATATATATTATTAAGAATAATAAATTCACGTTATATATATATATATATATATATTATGTGATATTATTTGATATTAAAGTAATATCAAATAATTACATTATCAGATATTAGATAAATATATTATGAGATAATATTATTTTGATATTTAATAACTATATGCAATTATCTAATAATTAAGATATTTATATTATGAGATAATATTATTAGATAATTAATAAATAAGTCCTATCTCTCCCCATTATCTCTAGGATAAGGATAAGATGAGTTGTAAAGTGTGATTAGAATTTTGGAAGCATTATCCTAGTAGGACTAGGATTATAACTTGCCTAAATTCTATAAAAAGGGACTTGAGGGTAGCACTTTAATAACACGCTCAAAGCTTCCATACAAACCCTAAATCACTCAGAAAACATCTAATCCTAATTCTTAGAGAGAAAAATGCATCCTAGCAGATTCGTGGAGGGTGAGAGATCGTTGTTCACTCAGTGTGGAAACCGTAGAGATACCGTACCTTCCGGCCGGTGTTTGATTCATCCGCTTTCAAGTTTTGATCAGTAGAAACACGAGTGCCCAATAGGTAAAACTCTAATCATTGATTTATGTCTTTTGCATGGATCCTAGGTAGAATTCGGATCAAATTTTTGAATTTCTGTTGCATATGATAATCCGAATTCCTAACAGTGGTATCAGAGCTTCTTGTAAAAACATAGTTCTGATTATGTGTTTTACCGTCTTTGATGAATATTTATATAATAAATACATGTCAAATCTATTTCAGTTTAAATCAAAAGTTACACGTTTTGATGAATGTTTATATGATAAATTAATATAAAATTAGTTTCTGTTTAAACTAGATATATATGAGATATATGCAAACTCGTGTATGGTTCTGATTTAGTAAATATATATATGATATATATGATCTGAATTTTGAATCTGATTATCAATTGATGAGATTAATTGTATGAATATGATCATGCATTTTTCTGCTTCATATTCAAATCTATTTTATGCGTAATTTTAAGTTTTTCAAATGATAAACCCATGAATCTATTCTGAATATGTGATGTTCTCTGCGTTTAATAGCATATAACCTAGTCAGCACAAAATTAATGTGATTAATTCTAAATCTGTAAAGACTTATTTAAATTCGTTAAGTTGAATCTGGTCTATGAGGTATATGTATGCTTTAATTTAAACACGGCTGGATTTGTATTGATATGATTAAAATTATTCAAAATGTTTGGATATAAATCCTATTTTTAAACTATGATTTGAATGTCAATCATATAGTCGAATTGTTCGACTTGGGGTGGGTCAATCATATAGCAAGACCGCCGTGCTAACTCTGCGTAGCATTCAAAAATTATTTTTGTTCTTAAGGCGCTGTTTTAGAACATGATTTTTTATGATGAATATGTTATGAAATATATATGTCAATCATCCTCCTTATCTTGGTTACATATATTTCTTAGCAATTATTACATATGATGCATGAATGTGTTGCATAATATGGCCCTTGGAGTTTTTAATGGATGGATTCTAAAATACAACCTGCGTGTCGTGTCTTCCTCTATTTCTCTAATGTATATTCTCTTCTCATCTCAATTCCCCCCGAATGTAACTTGGGGTTTCTGTTGTAAATTTGTAATTGCAATGGAGTATTCTTTGCTTGGAACAAGGAGAAGCTAAGAAGCTATGGGACAAGAAAAAGCTAAGGAGTTAGTTAGGAATGTCATTAGAAAATAGAATTTTGGGCCATACTATGTGACATTTTGATTTCTTTATTATGTGATGATATTCATGAGCATGCATTTATTATGTGATAGAATGTGTTCCTACTATATGATAGTTCTATTCATTGCATGATATATGATATACGGTAGTCTATTTTATTCATTTACTTTATATGATATATGAGATATGCTAGATATATTGCATGAATAAATAGGCTAGTTTGGTGAGATCTGATAATAATTAAGTTAAAATCCCTCATCTAAAATATTAAGTCAGTAATAATTAATAATGCCTTCCAATGTTTGGCACTCATCAAGGCCTCGATCGACATAAGGTAGGTTTGCCAAAGCAAGGTACCTCATTTATCTTGGTGAGATGCGACTGGATAATAGTGATATCTGAATGTCAAATATTAAGTCCAACTTAACTAGGATATCTCGATGGGATTGAGACCTAGAGGCATAGAGTTGGGCTTTAGTTCATAAGATGGACTAGAATAAGTGTTGTTCACCCAACTATCTAAGAGTTGTATATGATACAATTGGCAAGTGTTACTTACCTAAATAACTAAGTTTTAAGTGATTAGCTAAAGCTAACTTAAGGCTTGGTGAAATATGGATCTTGGCCCACTAGAAAGCTTAAACAGTATGACTTTCCGAATTAATAGTGAGGGCTATTAATTTGAATGAAATAGTGGGAGGTACATTTAATAAAAGACCTTATTAAATGTTTTAAATTTAATACTTACTTTGCATATTTCTATCGTAGATAACCAATGGCTAATACATCAAATAACTTATCATTGCGATCGGTCCTTGAGAAGGACAAATTGAATGGGACAAACTTCCTGGACTGGTACAGGAATTTGAGGATAGTCCTTAAACATGAGCGCAAAATGTATGTCCTAGAGGAACTTGTTCCTCAAGAATCTGAAGCTACTGCCCCTCGAGCTCAAAAGGATGCTTATAAGAAGCATCATGATGACGCATTAGATGTCGGTTGTCTCATGTTGGCTACCATGGACTCTGAGCTTTAGAAGCAATATGAGAACATGGAAGCTTATGACATGCTTGAGCATCTTAAGAAGCTTTATGAAGGCCAAGCTCGACATGAGAGGTTTGAGGTGACAAAAGCCTTATTTCAGTGCAAACTGGCATAAAGAAACCCTGTTGGGCCTCATGTACTTAAAATGATTGGGTATGTTGAGAACCTTGAAAGATTGGGTGCTCTACTAGGTTAAGAATTGGCCACTGACTTAATTCTGCAATCGTTGCCACAGAGTTATGGTTAATTTATCATGAATTACAACATGAATGAAATTGACAAACCACTGCCAGAATTGTTAAACATGTTAAGAACTGCTGAAAAAAATTTGCAAAAGACTAAGCCTAATACCATAATGATGGTTCAAAAGGGCAAAGACAAAGGAAAAGGTAAGGGCAAAAACAAGAAGGATTCCAAATCCAAAGGCAAGCCCAAGTCTAAATCCTCTGCACTGAAACCAAAAGGGGGTGTGGCTAAGGAAGGGACATGCTTCCATTGCGGTCAAACCGGACATTGGAAAAGAAACTGTAAGGTCTATCTGGAAGATCTGAAAAAAAAGAAATGAAGTGAGACTTCCGCTTCAGGTATATATGTTATAAAAATTAATGTTTCAACTTCTACATCTTGGGTATTAGATACTGGATGCAGTTCTCACATTTGTACAAATGTGCAGGAACTACAAAGGAGGACTCTAGCTAAAGGCGAAGTGAACCTACGAGTTGGCAATGGAGCAAGAGTTGCTACGCTAGCTGTAGGGACATATTATCTATCTTTACCTTTTGGTTTAGTAATAGAATTAGAGGATTGTTATTTTGTGCCTGCTATCAGTAGGAATATTATTTTTTATTCTTGTTTGGACAAGAAATTTTTTCATTCATAATAAAGGACAAAAGTTGTTTAGTTTATTTAAATGAAATGTTTTACTACAGTGCATAAATGTTCAATGGACTCTATATTCTTGATCTTGAAATACCTGTCTATAACATAAACACTAAGCGATTTAAATTAAATGATTTAAATCCAACCTATCTCTGGCATTGTCGTTTGGGCCATATAAATGAGAAACGCATATCCAAGCTTCATAAGGATGGATTCTTGGATTCATTTGATTTTGAATCATATGAAATATGTGAATCTTGTTTGCTAGGGAAAATGACTAAAACACCATTTACTGGACACAATGAAAGGGCAAATGATCTATTAAGTCTCATACATACTGATGTATGTAGGCCTATTAGTTCACCTGCTAGAGGAGATTTCCAGAACTTCATTACATTTACTGATGATTTCAATAGATATGGATATGTGTATCTTATGAAACACAAATCAGAATCCTTTGAAAAGTTCAAGGAATTCAAGAATGAAGTGTAAAACCAACTTGGTAAAAGTATTAAAACACTTCAATCAGATCGAGGTGGAGAATACTTAAGCCAAGAATTTGATATCTATCTAAAGGAGTGTGGTATAGTATCACAACTCACTCCACTTGGAATGCCATAATGGAATGGTGTTTCAGAAAGGAAGAATCGTACCTTATTAGACATGGTACAATCTATGATGAGTCATATAGATCTTCCAATTTCCTTTTGGGGGCATTCTCTAGAGACAGCTGCTTTTACACTCAACCGTGTTCCCTCTAAAATGGTTCAAAAGACTCCATATGAGATATGGACTGGGAAACGTCCCAACTTATCTTTTATGAAGATTTAGGGTTGTGAGGCCTATGTAAAACATCAAGTTTCTGATAAGCTTGGACCCAAATCGAACAAGTGCTACTTTGTAGGGTATCCTAAGGAAACTAAGGGATACTATTTCTATAATCCTAGTGAAGGTAAAGTGTTTGTCGCATGAACTGGTATTTTTCTGGAAAGAGAATTTATCTCTAAGAAAAATTGTGGGAGAAAAGTAGAAATCGAAGAAGTGCGAGACTCACAAAGTAACACTGAACCTATAATAGAGCCTGAAAAAAGACCACAAGATGTTGTAGGTCAGGAACTAGCTCAAGTAATACGTAAGTCTGGTAAGATACGCCATGAGCCCGAGAGATATGAATTTCTTGTAACTCAAAATGGTGATGTTTTGCTCATGGATCAAGATGAGCTTACAACTTACCAAGAAGCTATAAAAGGGTCAGACTCTGAGAAGTGGCTTGAGGCCATGAAATTTGAGATGGATTCCATGTATACTAACCAAGTATGGACTTTGGTTGATCCACCTGAAGGGGTAAAACCCATTGGGTGCAAATGGGTTTTCAAGAAGAAAACCAACATGGATGGTAACGTACAAACCTTTAAGGGACGATTAGTCGCAAAAGGTTATAGGCAAGTTCATTGTATAGACAATGATGAGACCTATTCCTCAGTTGCCATGCTTAAATCCATCTGGATTTTGCTTGCTATTGCAGCTTTTTATGATTATGAAATTTGGCAGATGGATGTCAAAAATGCTTTTCTTAATGGAAAACTCCTTGAGGATGTGTATATGACACAACCCGAGGGTTTTTTCATTCCTGAAACTGATGAAAAGGTATGTAAGCTACAACGATCCATTTATGGATTAAAGCAAGCTTCATGGAGTTGGAATCTTTGTTTTGATGAGGCAATCAAAGAATTTGGTTTCATAAAAAATAAAGATGAATCTTATGTTTACAAAAGGGTTAGTGGGAGCACAATTATTTTCCTTGTATTGTATGTGGATGACATACTACTCATCGGAAATGATATCCCTACACTGCAAACAGTAAAGACTTGGTTAGGGAATTATTTCTCGATGAAAGACTTAGGTGAAGCTGCCTATATACTAGGTATTAAGATCTATAGAGATAGATCAAAAAAATTGCTTGACCTAAGTCAGAGTACATACATAGATAAAGTGTTAAAACGATTTAACATGCAAGAATCTAAAAGAGGATTTTTGCCTATGTTGAATGGTATAAATTTGTCCAAAGCTCAGTGTCCTTCAACACAAGATGAGAAGGACCGCATGAATAAGATACCATATGCATCAGCAATTAGATCTATCATCTATGCCATGATATGTACTCGTCCTGATGTCTCGTATGCTTTAAGCATGACGAGCAGGTACCAGTCAAATCCAGGTGAACCTTATTGGACTGCCGTTAAGAATATCCTTAAGTACTTAAGAAGGACTAAGGATTCATTCTTAATATATGGAGGATAGGAATAACTTGTTGTAAAAGGTTACATTGATTCCAGTTTCCAATCCGACAAGGATGACTTTAGATCGTAGTCAGGTTATGTATTTAGCCTAAATGGTGGTGCTGTGTGCTGGAAGAGTTCAAAGCAGGAAACAGTGGCCGACTCTACTACAGAGGCTGAGTATATTATTGCATCTGATGCGTCAAAAGAGGCTGTTTGGATCAAAAAGTTCATTACTGAACTTGGCATTGTTCCTAGCATTGCAAACCCAGTGGATCTCTATTGTGACAACAATGGAGCCATTACACAAGCTAAGGAACCCAGATCTCACCAGCGATCCAAACATATACTTAGGCGCTTCCATCTCATTCGAGAAATCATCGATAGAGGAGATGTGAAGATATGCAAAGTACCAACTGATGATAATATCGCCGACCCATTGACAAAGCCTTTAGTGCAGAAAAAGCATGATGGTCATACTATGTCACTTGGTATTAGATACATGAGTGATTGGCTCTAGTCCAAGTGGGAGATTGTTGGTGTGTGTCCTAGAACCAATCATATAGATGATTAAAGTTATACACAATGTATTATGTTTTATTTTAGGTAATTTAATTATTATATTTTATTTTTATAATTTTATTATTATTATGCGCAATTTATAACTTAATATAATAATTATCCTTGGAATAGCTTCGCTATTCCTAAAATGCCCCTAGTCAAGTATTATTACGAAAAGGATAGTAATAATACATTGAGACTAGCATGTATAGTGACTGATGATTACAAATCAAGGATATATGATATCAAGTCAATACATGAGTACATTGCTAGTGAACAATGTACTAGACTGACCCACTGTGAGAATATTGCATGGATAGACGTGTCATAAGTTATTCTCATATGATCACAAATACATATAAACATTTGATTTGAAGTCTTACGGTTCCCTACATGAGGAATTACTCACTTTAATATTGTCCTATGTCACCTTTAATCAGGATGACAAGTAGGGCATTGATTGGGTGTGTCATAAATCATGCAGAGGGAAGTAAGTGATGTAGATGGGATTTTGTTACTCTTGTATAAAAGAGAAATATCCTTAGGCCCCTTGATTGAGTGAGACTTAGAAATGCATGGCCATGCTCAATTGAATTAATATGTGATATTAATCATTTATTTTAAGTCTACTCAGTATCAAGAAATATAAATTGAACATTGACGAGGATGACACATTCCATGCCTCCAGTTCAATTTGGATATTATTACAAAAAGGGTTATAATGCAAAACGTTGATCATGTATTAGGTGGATGTCGAATCACAGACATTCTTACTACTTGAGTGGCAGTGATGTATTGCTAGATACCGCTTACTGTCTATGGCTCAATAATGAGTCATTATCAACGTAGTAAAAACCTACAGGGTCACACAAAAGGAGTAGGAATAAGACAATAATTAATTGGACTTTAATTATATTAATATCTAATTAATTGGACTTATTTTCGTGCATATATATATTATTAAGAATAATAAATTCACGTTATATATATATATATATATATATATATATATATATTATGTGATATTATTTGATATTAAAGTAATATCAAATAATTACATTATCAGATATTAGATAAATATATTATGAGATAATATTATTTTGATATTTGATAACTATATGCAATTATCTAATAATTAAGATATTTATATTATGAGATAATATTATTAGATAATTAATAGATAAGTCCTATCTCTCCCCATTATCTCTAGGATAAGGATAAGATGAGTTGTAAAGTGTGATTAGAATTTTGGAAGCATTATCCTAGTAGGACTAGGATTATAACTTGCCTAAGTTCTATAAAAAGGGACTTGAGGGCAGCACTTTAATAACACGCTCAAAGCTTCCATACAAACCCTAAATCACTCAGAAAACATCTAATCCTAATTCTTAGAGAGAAAAACGCATCCTAGCAGATTCATGGAGGGTGAGAGGTCGTTGTTCACTCAGTGTGAAAATCGTAGAGATACCGTACCTTCCGGCCGGTGTTTGATTCATCCGCTCTCAAGTTTTGATCAGTAGAAACACGAGTGCCCAATAGGTAAAACTCTAATCATTGATTTATGTCTTTTGCATGGATCCTAGGTAGAATTCGGATCAAATTTTTGAATTTCTGTTGCATATGATAATCCGAATTCCTAACAGTGATAACTATATTTACTAGCCTACGAATTTAGATTTCACTACTAGAGCTATGTTTTAATGCTTTAAAAGATTGAATACACAAATGTTGATGTGTGTCCTAGAAGCTAATCATAAGATGACTGTAATAATACATAATGTATTATATTTTTATTTTAGATAATGCAATTATTATCTTTTTATTTCATTTTTATACAATTTATAACTTAATATAATAGTTATCCCTAGAATAGTTTTATTATTCCTAAAATGTCCCTGATTAAGTATTATTGTGAAAAAGATAGCAATAATACATCAAGATTAGCATGTATGGTGACTAATGATTATGAATCATGGATATAAGATATCAAGTCAACACATGAATACATTGTTAGTGAACAAATGCACTGGACTGACCTACTATGAGAATACTACATAGATTGACAACTGTCATTAACTATTCTTATGTAACCATAATGCAAGTAGTCTTTTGACTTGAAGTCATTACGATTCCCTACATGAGGAGTTACATACTTTGATGTCATCCTATATCACCTTCAACTGGATGATGTGTAGGGTATTAATTGGGTGTGTCACGAATCATGCAGAAAGATGTGATTGATGTAAATGGGATTTTGTTCCTTCTATATAGAAGGAATGATATCCTTGGACTCCTTGATTGAGTGAGACTAAAAAATACATGACTATACTCAAATGGATCAATATGTGATATTGATCATTTGTTTAATTTAGTCTACTTGGTATTAAGAAATGTGGATTGAGCATTGAAGAGAATGACACACTCTATGCCTCTAGTTTAATTTGGATATCATTACAAAAGGGATTATGTTGCAAAGTGGTGCTCACACATTAAGTGGATGTTGAATCACATATATTCTTACTAATTCGGTGGTAGTAATGTATTGCTAGATACCACTCACTATCTATGGTCTATTGATGGGTCATTACTAACATAGTAAGAATCTAAGGGTCATACAAATAGAGTAAGAATGAGACAATAATTAATTATATTTTAGTTAGACTAAAATCATATTAATTAAGTTTATTATTTAGTGCATATATGTATTATCAAAGTAATAACATATATATTCATATAATATATGGCATATTATATGATATTATTTAATATTAAAATAATATCTAATAATTATGCCATTTAATATTAGATAATTATATTATGGGATAATATTATTATTTAATAATATTTAGTTATTAATATTACAGTAATATTGAATAACTAATGGATAAGTCCTATCTCTCCTTACTTTCACAATAATAAGGATAAGGTTTTAGTTTTTAAGTTAAATTAAAAAAAGAAGGCATTTTTGTAGTTGGACTAGAAAAATGACATGTATAAGTTCAATAAAAAGCATGAAGGCATCATTTTTTACTAAATAATAATAAGCTATCACCAAAATAACTTAAAAACACACAAAACCGTTATCCATTGTGAGAAAGGCATCTCCTAGTAGATTCGTGGGAGGTTGAGATTACCATTCACTCCGTATGGATATAGTGAAGGCATGATTGCTTGATTGTGCTTATGATTCGTGGGCTACACTTTGAAAAGTAATCCTTATGATATTGATCTATGTCCCTGTGCACAGATTCTGGGAAGGTTTCACATATATAATTTTTGAAAATCTATTTTTTTCTATTGCATTATATGATACATGTGAAACCTAACCAGCATGGATGAAAAGATTAAAAGGATGGAAGGAGAAAGAAGACAAAATGAGAAGCATGCCGAAGATAAAGGATTTAAAAATACTAGGAAAGGAAATGAGAGATCAAATGGCTCAAATGAGGGTAAAGAAAAAGAGGTGAAAGGAAACATATTAAAAGAGAAAGAGATAGGCTAAGAGCAGGAGTAGATACCAATCTAGGAAGAAATGATTTGGAAGCTTACTTTGAATGGGAAAAGAAGATGGAATTGATTTTTGAATGCCACAATTATATAGAAGAAAAGAATATAAAGCTTACTTTCATGAAATTTTTTTATTATGCCATTGCTTGGTAGGATGTAAAGAGAGACCATGAAAGACTTATTAGAACTTAGGAAGATTTAAAGCTTGTCATAAAAAAAGATTTATCCCTGGATATTACTAAAGGTATTTGCATTAAAAATTGCAAAGTCTCATCTAAGGGGCTAAGAGTGTTAAAGATTATCATAAGGAAATGGAAATCACTATAACTAGAGTCAATATGGAGGAAATTCAAGAAGTAATTATGGCTAGATTTCTCCAAGGATTGAATAGAGACATTACTAATGTGGTGGAGTTACGACACTATGTGACCTTAGAGAAGATAGTACACTTAGTTATGAAAATAGAGAGGTAAATCAAAAGGAGGAACTTATCTTAATATAACTCACAATCAAGCTCTCCATAGAAGTCTTATGACAAAAAGAATGATAAAAAGGAAGAAAGAAGGGAAAAGTTCAAATCTAATTTCTCTTTAAAATTAAAAGATAAGTCTTCTAAGGGTAAAAAGAAAGTTAAGGAAAATAAAAAATAATCCAACATCAAGAATTTCAAATGCTTAGGAAGAGTACATATTACTTGTAATTGTCCAAACAAAAGGCTTATGGTGATCAAAGATAATAAGGAATAGGATTCTAGAAGTGAAAAAGAACAAGCTACTTCATTCGATAAAGATAGTATGAATAATAAGGATCCTTTTGATGGAGGTGCATTAGTGAGTAGAAGTGCCTTAAATATGCAAATCAAGGAGCAGAGTAAGAATAAAAAAGAAAACTTTTTCCATACAAGGTGTAACATCTAAGAGAAAGCTTACCAGGTTATCATTGATATTAGGAATTATGCTAATGTGGCTAGCACTACCTTGGTAGAAAAGCTAAACTTGCCTTTTCTACACCATCCTACCCTTTACAAGCTATAATGGTTAAATGAAAATGGAGAGTTGAAAGTGAATAAACAAAAGTTAGCTTCCTTCTATTGGTGTGTGGCTTAAGAGCCAATCATAGAAATGATTGTAATATTACACAAAGTATTACGTTTCGTTTTAACAATATAATTATTATATTTTATTTTATTTTATTTTGCACAAATTATAACTTAAATATAATAATTATCTTTGGAATAACTTTGCTATTCTTAAAATGCCCCTAATCAAGTATTATTATGAAAAGGATAGTAATAATACATCAAAACTAGCATGTATAGTGACTGATAACTATGAATCATTGATATGTGATATCAAGTCAATACATGAGTACATTATTAGTGAACAATGTACTGGACTGACCCACCGTGAGAATACTACATGGATCAATGTGTCATTAGTTATTCTCATATGATCACAAATGCACATAGTCTTTTAACCTAAAGTCACTACGATTCCCTACATGAGAAGTTACTCAATTTGATGTCATCTTATATTACCTTTAATTAGGATGACGAGTAGGCTATTGATTCGGTGTGTCACAAATCATGCAGAGGGAAGTAAGTGATGTAGATGGGATTTTGTTACTTTTGTATAAAAGAGAAATATCCTTAGGCCCCTTGATTGAGTGAGACTTAAAAATGCATGGTCATGCTCAATTGGATCAATATGTGATATTAATCATTTATTTTAAGTCTACTCAGTATCAAGAAATATAAATTGAACATTAATGAGGATGAAACACTCTATGCCTCCAGTTTGATTTAGACAAAAGGGATTATGATGCAAAATGTTAATCATATATTAGGTAGATGTCGAATTATAGATATTCTTACTACTTGAGTGGCAGTGATGTATTGCTAGATACTGCTCACTGTTTATAGCCCAAAATGAGTCATTATTAATGTAGTAAGAACCTATAGGGTCACACAAAAGGAGTAAGAATGAGACAATAATTAATTAGGTTTTAGTTGGACTAAAATTCAATTAATTAGACTTATTTTCGTGCATATATATTATTAAGATAATATATATTTATTCATGTAATATATATATTATATTATGTGTGATATTATTTGATATTAAAGTAATATCAGATAATTATGTTATTAGATATTAGATATTAGATAATTATATTATGAGATAATATTATTATTATCTAATATTAGATAATTACTAGATAAGTCCTATCTCGCTTCACTCTCTCTAGGATAAGGATAACGTGATGTTTGTTAAGTGTGATTAGGATTTTTAAAGTATTATCCTAGTAGGACTAGGATTGTGACATGCCTTAGTTCTATAAAAAAAGCTTAAAGGCAGCACTTTGTATTCACGCACTTAAGTTTCAATCAATCTTAAATCACTCTAGAAAACGTCCAAACCCAATCCTAGTGAGAAAAATGAATCCTAGCAGCTTCGTGGAAAGGAGAAGTCATTATTCACTTTGTGTGGATACCATAGAGATGTTGTACCTTCCAGCCGGCATTTGATTCATTTTAGTCTCTCAAGGATTCATTCAGAAAGAACACGACCACAAATAAGGTAAAACCCTAATACTGGTTTATGACTTTTGCATGGATCCTAGGAAGGTTTTGGATCAAAATTTTAAAATTCCGCTGTGTATGTTGATCCAAATCCTAACACCTTCTTTATAGGGAAGTACCATAATAAGATCCTTTGTGATCGAATTCCCATGCATGCTTACCATCTTTTACTTAGGAGACTATGGTAATTTGATAGATAAGTTACTCATGATGGTGTTCTCAACATATACAAGCTTATCAAAGATGGAAAGAAGTTCTTTCTTAAGCCTTTAACTTTAAACTAAGTTTATGAAGGTCAAATGATGATGCAAAAGAAAAATGAAAAAGGAAAAAAAAGATAAAAATAGAGTAAAGGAAAATGAGAAAAATAAAAAGAACAAAAGTGTGAGTGAAAAGAATGAGAGAAAACATAAGAGAGGAAAGCCATCAAAATAAGGAAAAAAAAAGTTAAGTATGTTTGCTAAGGAATTTGATAATGTATTTCCAAAGGAGGCTCCAAAAAAGTTACCAACCAAGAGAGCACCAAATTGACTTAATTCTAGGAGCTTTTATTCCATACCATCTCGTATATAGGACTAGCCTAGAAGAAGAAAAAGAAATTTAAAGGCAAGTGGAGGACCTTATGTTAAAGGGATACAAAAGGGAAATTATAAGCCCATATGCGGTGCCAATCTTGTTTTTGCCCAATAAGAATGAAACCTAAGGAATATATGTTGATTATCGATCAATCAATAAAATCACTATAAAGTATGAATATCCTATCCCTAAACTTGATGATATGTTTAATGAATTGCATAGGGCTTATGTCTTTTCAAAAATTAATTTAAAATAAGGTTATTATCAAATAAGGATGAAATAGAGTGATGAATGGAAAACTGCTTTTAAAACAAAACATGATTTATATAAATGGCTTGTAATACTTTTTAGTTTATCTGCTGCACCAAAAACTTTTATAAGATTAATGAACCATGTTTTGCACTTCTTTAATGGAAAATTTGTGGTTGTGTATTTTAATGGCTTCCTTATATATAGCAAGAGTGTGGATAAGCATGGTTTACATTTAAAACTTATTTTACAAGTTTTAAAAGATGAAAAATTGAATACAAACTTGAAAAAATGTTTATTCTATTTGGACAAAATTGTTTTGTTAGATTATATTATTAGTACTGAGGGAATTGAGATGGACTAAGAAAGAATAAGAGGAATTAGGGAATGGCTTACCGTTAAGAGTGCAAGTAAGATGATAAGTTTTCATGGGTTGGCTAGCTTTTATAAGAGATTTTTAATGAATTTTAGTACTATAGTTGCCTCTTTGTATGAGTTAGTTTAAAAGAATGTTAAGTTCATTAAGGAAAAAGGCAAGGGACTGCATTTAACTTGTTAAAGGATAGATGGACTTCAGCTCCTTTACTTGCTTTTTCAGAGTTTACTAAAACATTTGAAATTGAATGTGATGTCTCTAATATGGGTATTGGACCTATTTTAATGCAGCAAAAGAAGCCTATTACTTACTTTAGCGAGAAGCTAAGTGGAGTTGCTCTTAACTATCCTACCTATGATAAAATGCTTTACACTTTAGTTCGTGCTTTGAAGACTTAGCAACATTATTTTTGGCCAAAGGAATTTGTGATTCATACAGATCATGAGTCCTTGAGACACTTGAGAAGCCAAGGAAAGCTAAATAGGAGGCATGTAAGGTGGATTAAATTTATTAAAACATTCTCATATGTCATACAATATAAAGAAGGTAAAGATAATGTAGTTGTTGATACATTATCATGAAGGTATCTTCTTAACTCTATTTTACGATCCATGTTATTAAGTTTTGAACACATTAAATATTTATATGGGAACAATCCTAATTTTGCCACTATTTTTAAAGCTTGTGAAAAGAAATCCCTTAAGAAATTTTATAGGCATGAAGGCTTCTTATTCAAAGAGACTGTACATGCCTAAAGGATCTCTTAGGGAATTACTTGTGAGAAATGTTGATGGTGTTGGACTTATGAAGCATTTTAGGACTAGAAAAACTCTAGATATTTTGAATGAACATTTCTTTTGGCCTAGTATAAAACATGATATAGAAAAATGTTATGATAATCGTATTACATATAAAAAGGTTAAATCTAGAATTTTACCTTGTGTCTTTATACTTCATTTCTTATTCCTAGTGAGCCTTGAACTAATATTTATATGGATTTTGTGCTAGGTTTAACAAGGACAAAGAATATAAAGGATTCTGTATTTTTTATTATTGATAGATGTTTTAAGATGGCCCATTTTATACCTTGTCACAAGATGGATGATGCAATGAACATAGAAAATATTTTCTTCAAGGAAGTTATGAGATTGCATAGAGTGCCAAGGAGCATTATATCAAATAAAGATACTAAGTTCTTAAGCTACTTTTGGAAAGTCTTGTGGCCTAAGTTAAGGACAAAGTTGCTTTTTTTAATAACTTGTCATCCTCAAATCAATGGACAAATTGAGGTAGTGAATAGAAGAATAGGTACTTTATTACACTCCTTAATTCAAAAGAAATTTAAAGAGTTAGGAAGAATACTTGCCTTATGTTGAGTTTACATGCAATAAAAATGCTCATATTGCTACCAACTTTTCCCCTTTCAAAATTGTTTATAGATTTAATTCTTTAACTCGTTTAGATTTGACACCTTTACCTATTAATGAGAGGTCAATTTTAGATTGGAAGAGGAAAGCAAATGTGATTCACAAGCTACATGAGCAAGTTAAATTGAATATTGAGAAAAAGATGAAACAATATGCCAAACAAGCTAATAAAGGGCGGAAGAAGGTTGCATTTCATCAAGGAGATTGGGTATGGATCTATATGAGGAAGGAAAGATTTCCAGCTCAAAGAAAAAGCAAATTGCATCCAAAAGGAGATTCCCTTCTAAATGTTGAGAAAATCAATGAAAATGTTTATAAATTGGATTTACCAAGTGAGTATAATGTTAGAGCCTTTTTTAATATTGCTAATTTTTCTCCTTTTGATGTAAGATTTGAAGATTCAAGGATGAATTATTTCGAAGAAAGGGGGATGATATGAATTCCAAAAGTGAAGATGTGCTTTTACATTTATTAGAAGGTCCAATGACAAGAGCTAAAGGTAAAAGAATCAAGGAAGGATTTTAAGGGCTTATAAAGAGAGTTTAGATACTTGAAAAAACTATATTAGAATAGCATAATAGAATTATAACGTGCATTTCAGCTAATTAAGTCTAAGTGATGTGAATTCTAAGAAGTAGTTAATCATAAGGAAGTGAGCTTAGAGGAGACTGTTTAAGAACATTTGAATTATGCCACATGTCACATCATCACTAAGTCGGCATTATATCACCACCATATCATTAAACAGATGGAGTCACATTAATCATAATCCTAATTGGTGCTACTTCAAACCATTTTTCTATTTTTTGGTGTTTTTGACTTAATATAGCATTTTAGAGTATTTTGGGCCTATTTGGTATCATTTGAGCCTATTTTTCAATTAAAGTTTTAGAGAACTATATAAGAAAGCTACTTGCTTATACTAAATTAGATTTCAGCTTTTAACATTATCGCAATTTGATTGCTTATAAGGGTTTTCTCTTTAAGTTCTTGTAAAAACTTGAAGATTTATGAAAGAGGACCTAATCTTTGAGGCATCAATTTCATCCCTTATTACTTTTAATTTCTTTCTCTTTTCTGAAGTATAGCGAGAATATCTTTCTTTTTTTTATTTAATTATAGCTAAATTGGGATAGGTTCACATTAGACACCTTAGTGGAGATGATGGGAGCATAGGCTTAGTGCCCTATGACTTTTTAGTTATACAGAAAAAGGGGTGGAATAAGGTTGGTAAGGAAGTAAAAAGTTAGGATATACATAGGATAAGGTTAGTCTAGAGTAATAAAGAGGAACCTTTTATGTCTCCTTATCATTTATCTATTATTTAAATGGTTATATTAAGGTTATGATTAAATTACATGATTATATCATATTGTGAAATATACAAAATTGCTATTATGAATTATGACATATTTTCATTAGTAAGAGAAGGTTTTAACATGTGTCTTGTATATAATGGTTTTTCTTGATTAAAACTGATTACAAGACTTGATAAATATCTCATTGAGTAATTCTTATAGATATACTTTTTTAGATACCTTAACTTTGAATGGCACCTACTTAAATCTCCTTGTATATGATGGCAACTATAGGAAACTACATTTGGTTGAAATATGTTTGAAAATTTTATAGCCTGAGATTCCACTACTACTGTAGTATTTAGACCTCTAGCAGCAATTTCTGATAAGTTACCACCATTCTCCCTAGCCTTCGAGAAACTTGGCCTTGATGACTTTAACAATTAGTCCAGATTAATAACTATCACCTTTATCTATTTTTAGAACTTTATATTGCAGAATTATGGATTGACTTTTCTTAATTTATATAATTATCTTTAGACTTTGTCAACTATGTTGTTGAATAGCCTAGGTAACTTTCCATAACTTAAGTATGTGATGTATATTTTATACGTATGTGGTTATTGATACTACTTTAATTGGTTTATGATTTTTACGAGATGATTGTGATATATAGCAAATTAACTTGTACAATCGTCCTTTTCAAAAAGGAAAAAGACAGAAAAAGAACGACTTTCATATTATCAAAGGTAACATGTTATATCCAAAGTATTTTAAGAATAGGAGTCTTTAATTTCTAAGTTCTACTAATCTGGTTCTATTACATTGTATTTGTTTTATGGTTTGAATAATTATCAAACTTAAATAATTTAAAATATTGAAAATATTCCTCATCTTTTTTTATAAAGTATTAATTTTAAAAACAAACAAAAAATATATTTATTTTCTTGAGGAATTTTTCAAAAAATGTTATTTAGAGAAGATTTAAAAACCTACTTCAAACTAGATTTTACAAGAAAACACCTATCCTTATTTCTATCTATTAAGTCATCTGATTATGAAATCATTCTGTAACAATCTATTTGTTTGAAATCTTGCTAGATGAATAATAGCTACTTTTTGATAAAAATATATTTTTATGAACTCACTTTACTAATAATTCTTATTTTCTATACACATTATGTTTCAACTATTTCCAACACAAAAAAATAAACTACTTCTATTCTATCTTAGAATTTGACTCTAAAAAGAAGTTACTGCATTTTTTATTTTAGAGTTTGTTTTAGAAAAAAAGAAAAAGAGTTTTAGTATTCTCTAATTTAAAAGATTAAACTTCATCAATTGCACATAACTAATTTCTAGCTTTATAGAAAAAAAAATTCAAGTGAAATTTTCTACATTGTGTTTCCACATCATGTATATTTTTTTTAAAACAATAGATTTAGAAAGTTGATATATTTACGCTAGAGTTTAGGGTTTAGGGTTTAAGGTCATGACAATAATTTTTAAAAGTCACCCACTAACTCATTTCTTTCTTTTTCTCTCTCCAATGTTTTCAATTTTTGAATATAACTTCTCCATCCACCATTTATATTTACTTCTTTTTCTCTCTCATGTAACCTTCTCCATCTCTCTTTCATATTTATCCTTTCTTAATTTTCATTTTTCACAAAACTTTAATTGATATATCACAAGCTTAAAAAAGGCCTTTTACATGAAATTTTAATAACTTTAATTGAAAGTTAAAAAAGTAATTTAATATTTTTTAGGCTCAGGTCCTATCTATTTACCAAAAAAATTATAGTTTAATCATTCTTTACATCTAAAATTACCTAAATAAACACAAGTTTTGTATCAATTAACATTTAAAGATATCAATTAATAAAAGTTAAAATTTAAAATTATCTAAGAACTATCAAGGACATTATACCTTTTTTTCACTAATTTAAAACTATCCAAATACTACTAAATGCATCATTATTTTTAATTTCTTAAATAAAAGGAAAAGTCTTTAAACCTACATGAGAGTGTGTGTGAAAAGGCTAGCATTTAGTTAATTAAATGAGATAAAGCTTTATTTTTATTAATTTATATATTAAAAATAGATAAATACACTATTATAAAATTGTAATTCTACATCAATCAGTAAATATCAATCATAGGATAAATCGATGTCTATATAAATGTAGTAACATTATTGAAATTATTAGAACAAATAAGATGATGGTTTAAAAAAAATCAACATATATAGTTAATCGATGACATTTTTGAAATTTGAATGGAAACTTAAGATGAAGGCTAACTTAGGAAACCATTATTTAAAAGGCATTTAAGAGGTCACACAATAGGCAAAAAATATTCCATATTGATGTTAATATTTCATGTTGATTTTATTATAAATCAATGTGTAAAAGCATTTAAAAAAGTTTCTTTAGGCAATAAACTAACACTTAATTATAATAAAACAATCCTAAGATATCAATTTTGATTTAATAGTTAATGTCTATAGTTTAGATTATTGATTATATATTTCACATTCATTCTCCATTTGAAAACATCTTAACAATGTCTTGGCCTCTATTACCTCTAGCATGTATTTGAGTTGGAGGAATACAGGTCCGCCACCATTTTATTTAACACCTTTAAAGACATAATAGAATCTAATCAATGTCATCTAAATGTATCAAATGAGATGGTGGGAGAGTTATATTCCTTCTCTTCAAGCACAGCTAGCATTGTAATAGAGGTAAATGTATTACCTAGATATATGATTTACTAATATCAAATTTTGATAGATAGTTATGGGAATTAGCATCAAGTTTAACTATGATAGTAAAAGACCAAAATTCCTTTTTTTCCTTAGGTAATATTATTATAAATTTATATTTATTGATATAACAATATATGGAATGAATAAAATTGTAGAATAAATTTCCTTACATCAATGTCTTCTTTCTTATATTTTTATATATTTGCATTCAATTTATTAATCTTTATATCATGGTGAGAAAAATATATGAAAAGAGCATATAACTTATCCTGAATTTATGATATTTAATAACATTGATTAAATATTCTTTATTAATTTTGAAATTAACTATTTTTTCAAACTTATAAAAATTAATATCTTTTAAAATAGAGTAAATCTCTTATCCCGTTTATGTAACTTTCATACTTTCTTACACTTAATCCATCTTTTGGGTAGTTTGTAAAATGATTGCTTTATCTTTTTATAGTTAAAATAATTTGCTAAAACTAGATATGATATATGAGTTCATTAAAAATATATGGGAGAAATGATATCAGTTATTTATTAAAACTATTGTTATTTATGAAAATTAAATTCATATACTATGGTAGTTTTTTATTATAACAACTAGCTAACATGTAATAAATATTTACTAATATATAATAAATATCTACTAATATAATGAATGATATTTAAAATTCTTTAGTTAAATAACACCATTTATTTATAACATTAATTTTTTTAATTAGCAATCAATATAGAATGTCTTGTACTACATATAAGTTGCATCCAAATTTTATTTTCTCTTCCACTCCTTTTTTTATTCAGGATTTTATTTTATAGTTTCTCTTTCACTCCACTTTATTTATATGGCATATATGAGAGGACATTGCAAGATAGATGTTGCTCAATCATTAACTACTAAAATGTAAGTCACTACTATTAGATGCAATTATTTGTAAGTCTTGCATCATTCATATATAGGTACTAATATTAAGAAAGATTACATATAAGGGTACTAGTTTTTCGCTTTTCGCTTTTCGCTCTATTTTATTTTATGTGGCATAAGAAGACACTATAGGATCGATGTTGCTTGATTCCTAATTGTTAAGATGCAAGTTGCTACTCTTGGATGTAATTATTTGTAATTTTTGAATTATTTATATGAGGGTACTAGTATTAAAAAAGATCAAGTATATGAGTGTTTACTAATAAGGAAATTTTATTTGTAAGTCCCACATCATTCATATAAAAGCATACTTTGTTAAGGTTTGCCATAGATATGAAAGAAAAGGGAAGGGACTACTTTATAGATATCATGTAGACATTCACCATCACTTTTTTTCAAAGTGATAAGATGAAATAATTAATTGTAATATTATTGTGTGATATTTACTAGTTGATGTTGATAATATTATTAGAATAATGATTTATTATTGTATTTGTTTTTACAAGAATGTCAAAATACAAAAGTTGTAAAAAAATAAAAAAAAACATGTTGGTTATTTACTATAAAACTAACGTGGTTATAATTAGATGACATTACATCATTCATTTGACCATATTGATGTATAAAGGTATAGCATGGCCACCTAACTCTAATAAACATCTATAGTTAAATGATATTGTATTACTATACACATTATTTTTTTTCTTAAGGATTGACATTTAATATTAAAATAATTCAAATCACAGGGCTCGAGATGAAAATAAAAAAAGTGAAGCCATGATGTTATTTGCAAATTTTATTGCGAAGCTTTTCTAACCTTGAAATGATTATCTCTCTACTAAGGTATGCTTACATTCCAACTTCAAGATGATTCTTTTCAATATTTTTGGTTTATGCACATAATTATTTTATGGTATTGAAGATTTGTTAGCCTATCAATAAATTTATAGAGTTGTGCATTCATCGAAAAAGCACAGAATATAAACATAAGAACTTTCTTAACTTTTATGTTTTATTCTTGTAATTTAATCTCTTTTTTTGAAGTTATATTTACATACACAATTGCTTAATTCTTAGTTCATATAGTATGTTAAAATAACTTGGAAAAATGTAGGTCCCATTTAAGAGATGCAAATGAACAATCAATTAAATATACTCAAATAGAATGATATCCATGACAAATTAGAAAGTAATTTTACTTCACCATGATAAATCTTTCCTTTGTAGTTGTTGCAACACTTAAATTTTTATTTGTTTACTTTGTTCACTTGTAATTTAAAAATGATTTAGACATATTCCATTTAGTAGTATAAATCATTAGGTATTCACTTATCCTATATCTAAATTATATGGAATTAATGTAAAGAAAAAATAAGACTATTTTGTTTGTTATGAATTATATATGCTAAACTTTGGATTGTTTGCTATAATTAAAATGAAATATACATTACTTTTTGTTTACTATGAGGTTTGTATGTATTATAAAGTTATTGTATTGTAGTTTTAGGATTTTTTATCTATAGTAGGTTAGAAGTAGTGTACTAGAAAGTGTCATGATATGCTATACAAAATGGAGAGGTGCAAGGAATGGTCTTTTTTTTTTTTGGGTGAGAATGTAATATAATGTTAGTTATGTGAATCACTAAAGTAATAAATCAAACATTATACATTGATTAATAAAATAACCTAATACTAAATTATAATTTTTAATGATGGTTATAGAGATAAAATTAATATCATTAAATGTGATTAGTTATCGAGTAATGTGACCTAAAAGAAACAATGGCAATTTATTTATTAGGAAACCAGCATAATATTCTTTTTTTATGATGATTTTTTAATTAACATTATAAAACATTTATTATGGGATTTGATAAAACAATGATTGTTAAAAAAGTTGTTAAATCATAGAATCCTCCTAGTTTTTTTTAGCATCCTCTTTTTATTTTTTTTTCTCAAAATAATGCTTTGTTCTATCCAATTAACTCATTAATACTATATTTTTTTATATTAAACTATGTAGAGCATAGAAGTTTGTGTTTTCATTTTATTATTTTATCAAATAAATATCTTTCAATAAGTATTAAAAAAAGGGAAAAATTGTTTTGCTATCTAATATAAGAGAAAACATAAAAAATTAAGGGATAAGAAAAAGAAGAAATAGATTGTAATATGTAAAAAATATAAAATTTAGAATAATTTTGTATTACAAAATAAAATTAAAATATTCAAATAAGTAAAAAAAATGAAAATATTATAAGAGAGAGATAAAAATTAAATGAAGTAAGTACTAATTCTCTCTCATCATTAAAATTAACTTTATTAATTAATTAGAATGTTATATAAACTATTAGATGAAGTTAGAATTAATGGTGAATATTTTATATAAATCTTTTAAACTTATATCAATTAATTCCCTTTCTTCTTTTCAAAAAGTCACCAAAACCTAAACCTATAAAACTTTTTTCCATTGGAAATTAATCATTAGTGAAGAAAAATCCTAAAGTTTTTAGGTAATGTTACTATTTCATTAATAGTATATCTTTTGGTGCCAATAATCTTGAATTGACTTAATGGCAAGAAAGCCTTTGTTTACTTATCAAATTAGTGATTTCAAGAATTATCAAGCAATTATGTTATGTATATCAATAATAAAAATATATAAAGTTCATCTGTATCATATGTGTAAAAAAAATAAATTATGATCACTTTTTTTTAAATCAACTAAAGGATAAGCACAACATTTTACACAAATATTTATGTTCTCCACAAAATTAAAAGTTTGTGTCTATTTTGTCTTATATTTCACCACCAATTTCCCAAGGTATTAAATAAAAACTTCTTAAACTAATTATTATAAAAAAGATATTTAAAAAAACTCAATCTTAGGGAATCTTTTGCTTATCTTAGGGAATGACATGTGAAATAGTGGCCCAAAATGATTAATTAAAAGGAAGCATCACTAATCGAACATTCTTAATTAATCTATTTAAAGGGTTACAAAAATTTTCTAATGCTTGAATTATAACGTAAACATGTTTCCATTAAAGTATGAGATATATTTTATATGGTAATAAAGTAAGATATTATAACTTTTAATAAAAGAATTAATGATTCATGATTGAATGAATAATAATTAATTAAAAAGTAATTTTAAGATTTGTAACTACTTATATCATTACTTTTTTTAATTAAGGATTATGATGTCTCACTTTATCCTTTAAAATATATCTTATACTTTAGAGTAATCCAATTATTCGTAGGTTGTTCCATCCAAAAAATAAAAAGATAATTATTAATTTTTATGATTTTTAACATTAAAATTATAAATTAAAATTTAATATATGTAAATTTTTATAAAATTAATAAGTAAATAATAAATTTAATGATTAATTTTTATTTATTGAACAACAACAAAAGATATTTGTTAACCAATATCCTTAAGAAGTATTTATGATATTAAGAATATAAAATTTTAAAAAATCCATATACTTTGTTTAATTTATGTTCAAAATTCTATAATGAATTAAGAACTGACTAAATAAAAATTAAAAAAATTCAAAATTTTATGTTAAGTCATTATGGGCAAAACCTAGATGAATTTTTCTTAGATGGTTGCCTTAAAATTTTTCATCCATGTTACAACACACATATTAATTATTTTATTAATTATTATTAATAATTATAATTTCTTCAATAATGATATGAGTAATAATTCATTTAATATGCATGTAAGAATAAAGGTTTAAACCTAAGATAGAGGGAAATAAAGTCGCTACAGTAACATCCAATGCCACTATCCCACTAAAGGTGCTAACATTAATAGTTATAATTTGATTTGATTATTATAATAATTATCAACATCATAAATATTTTCTTTAAATAAAATAATCAATACACCTATTATAATTTTTTGAATAAAAAATCTTACAATAAACACTTAAAAATTCTTATCTAAATTTTATCCTATCATTAAATACTTTTCAATCAAATTTTTTAATAAATTGTCAATCAATTCTTTAGATGCTAATTATCAACACCTAAAACAAAAATAAAAATAGTCTTGTTATGTCAAATTTCTATTGGCTAATCTTTTAAAAATTCAATAAGATTTAGCATTATATTTTAGCAAGCTAATGACATCAACCCCTATTTCACACACTCAAATGTAAGACTTATTTTGATTTAATTATAAAATTAGAGATCATGGCTTTAAACTATGGCATGAGAAAAGAATGAAATTTTACGAACTCCACATCTTATTTATGAGGAATTGCTATAATAAAATACCTAGATTAGTGGCATCTATAACTGTATTTAATAATTACTCCTTTTGATTAACAATAATGCAAGTGCTTTCTTTTAATCTTGAAATTACAATAGGAAAGATGTGGTTAAGTTATCATCCATTAATTAAAACCTCAATTTTATTTTTCTAGAAGAGAGTGCAAATAGTTTTCATGATGAAGCAAAAAACTGATGATAGAGTTTTAATAAGGTAAAGACCTTCTTTGATAAATGAAATTGAGTTATAGATCCTATTCATCGTAGGATCCATACCCGAAAGTTAATTAAGTATGGGCTTAAGTACTAAGTGGCCTTTAATTTTAAGTGTCCCCCAATGGCCTTACTAACATCAATATTTCTATTTAATAAATTATATAGGTCTATAAAAATAAAATATTAACAATTTTCAACTTGGACCCACATAATTTATTAATAGTAGTCACTAAAAATTGATATTAGTTCAAAAAGATACTATTACACCCATACATTTAAATCAAGATAATAAACATTCAATAACATAAAAATATCATCTTTGAAAGGGTATTAACATCAAACATATTGAATGTCTACACCTTACTAACTAATACAATTAATAATCTCAAAATGTGCACTATAAGATTTATATGACTTTAATGTGACTATATATAACTCTCTACACAATATGTTTAGACATTAACCTAAGATATCATATAAAAATTAAAATTCTGAACACAAAATGAAACAAGGTCTTAATGTCTCTATTAACATGCCATAACTAAAATATGCATAAAATATGGCAACATAATATAAATATTTCAATGTGAATATTTCATTAACAAATCTCAAAGCAAATGCATTATAATAATGTCAAATACATATGGCTCCCACTAACCTAAAACATTTAAAGACTTTACACAAATCCATATGGTTTACATGATTTGTATAAGTTCCTATTGCTAAACCTTTAGTTAGTGGATCCTTAAGTATACAATTCATGGAAATATGCTTAATGCTATGACATGTTCACATAACTTTTCTCTCATAAAATTATATTTCACATTGAAGTGTTTTTGAAAGGGTAGAACTCTTATTATTAAGAAAGAAGCTTATAATAGTAGAGTTGTCATAGAAAATAGTTAAAAGCCTTGCAATGCTATCCACACAATATAATGAGTAGCTTCATAGCATGTGATATATTTTGCTTCCATAGTGAATATTGTTATAATAGACTGTTTAATATTTTTTCATGACACAATACCTCCAATCATCATTAAAATGTACCTAGATGTAGATTTTATATCATCTAGAAAATTGGCATAATTTGAGTCTGAGTAGCTTGTAACACTGAGATCTCTTAATCTCTTGTAGCATAAAGTCCTTTATACATTATAAGCACCTTAAAAGTCTTTTTATAGCTATGTAGTGTCCTTAATAATATCACTAGGGATTATCCCAAGTAAACCTATAATAAAAGCAATATTAAGTAATACATATATACTTCAACATGCGTTAGGCTATATATGATTTATGCATATAGGATAATTTTCATTTTCCTTTTTTCTTCATCTATTTAAGGACATTAGGCCTTTAAAAAGATTTCACCACTCTAAATAGGTGAAAAAAATGAAAGCATATTGTTATGTTAAACATTTTTAGGATTTTCTCAATGTATAATTTTTAAGACAAGACAAAATACATTGGGATCTATTATGGTGAATTTCAATGCCAAAAAAAAAAAGCATTCCCCAAGTCTTTCATCTTAAATTTTTGTAACAACATCTACTTAGGCTTAATCAATAAGTTTAGGTCATTACTTAAAAGGAGAATGTCATCCATGTATAACATTAAGATCACAAATTTGCCTATTTTTATTAACATATAAATGCATTGGTTTACATTGCTCTCTTTAAACCCAAAAGAAGTCACTAGCTCATGAAATTTAAGATATCATTATTTAGATTTTATCTCAAACCATATATTGACTTTATCAGTTTGCATTCTAAGTGCTCTATATATTTCTCTTAAAAATCATTTGGCTACTTTAGGTACATAATTTTTGACAAATTATCATTCAAGAAAGTTATTTTTACATCCATTTGGTGTAGCTTTAAGTCAAAGTGAGCTACAAATGCCATGGCAACTCAAAAAGAATCCTTTAGTAACACAAATGAGAAAGTTTTCTTATAATTTATTTCTTCCTTTTAAGTGTAACCTTTCTTTATAAGCCTGGCCTTGTACCTTTGAATTTACCTATGAGTGTCCCACTTAGTCTTAAAGAACTATTTACAACTAATCGACTTACAATTTGTAAGTAACTTAACTAGATCCTATACCTCATTTTGCATATTAAAGTTAATTTTCCTCTATTGTAACAATCCATTCAAGAAAGTCAAGACTAGATATTACTTTTAAGAATGTCATAAGATCAGTATCTTCATTGACATCAAATTCTTGTTCTTACAAATAGACCAAATAGTCATTTAAAATTATTGACGTATGCTCTTTATGTGATCTCTTCAAAAGAATTTCATTATCAAGATTTTGATCTTTTATTACAAGTTGTATCATGTCAAATTACAGAATAATAGAAAAAAAAGAAGATTCAATAGGTTGAGGTACTAGAGGAATAATAATTCTATCCTTTCTAAAGGTAGTAATTTGCAATATTTGACTCTCATTGTCAACTCATCTTCAAAATGGACTTCTCTATTTGATTCAATGATTTTAGTGCATGAATTAAACTAAAAAACCTATTAACCCTAGAGCCATGGCAATAACCCACAAAGAACCCAGAAATTATCTTAGAGTCAAGTTTTTTTAAGGCAAGAATATATAGTTTCACCTCTACTCTACAACCCTAAACATGGAAATGCCTCAAGTTAGGCTTTTTATCATTTAATAGCTGATATGAAGTTTTAGGCATCGATTTTCTTAGCATTTAATTTAAAATGTAGGCAATAGTCCTTAATGTTTTTCCCTATAAGAAGTTTGGAAGTATGGAATGAGAGGACATGCATTTAATCATATCCATTTATGTTATGTTTCTCATTTTAGCTACACTATTTTGCTCTGTTGTACCAAGTTAGCATCAATGCCACACTTCTATAAGTACTTAACAAAATGACTAAGGTTCCTACTAATCTTATTACATCTCTCATAATACTCGTCTCATCTATTTAAGTTTGCACATTTATTCTTCTTCTTAAATTTGAGCTCAACCATAGCCTTGAATGTTTTAAATGTATCTAAGCAATCAGACTTTTCTTCAAGCATTTCAATCCACCTAAATCTCAAGAAGCCATTTATAAAGGTAATGAAGTACTTGTGACATCCTATTGATATGGATGTTACAAGGTTGTAAATGTTAGTATGTATCAATTGCAATGCATCTTATCTTTTAATCCTCTTATCTTTTTTAGTTTTAGCAATGAGCTTCCTTTTTATGCAATCCATATAAGTGTCAAAATCAAAGAAGTCAAAGTTATGTAGAACATTTTCTATAATCAATCTTTGTATTCCATCTCTACAGATATGGCCTAAATGTCTGTGCTAAAGTATTGAGGAGTTTTCACTAATTATGTTTCTCTTCTTCTCAATGATTGTATTAATGGTGTTAAGCAAATCAGGATTTAGACTAATCTTGTACAATCCATTAATTCACTAGAGCTAATAATAGTCAAGCCATGGAATAGACTCACATTTTAGCCTTTAAAATTACATGAAAAATTTTTCAAGGCCTAATGCAACTACTAAGGTCAAGTTCCTTCTCATAAAAGGCGTATATACCATGTTTCTTAATTCTAATTCATGCTTAATAAACAACTACAGAGTGATGTCTCTAATGAGTACTAGTCTTACCTTTTCTCCATTTTCAAGTCTAATAATTAGTTCACCATTGCCTAAACTCCTTGAATTTTTTAATGAATATGAAGAATTTATCAGATGAATTATCGCACTAGTGTTAAGCTACCACATGTTTGATGGCACATCAACCACATTAGATTCAAAGCAAATAAGTTTGTTGTATTTAGTCCAGTCTTCATTAACAATCTTATCTAATGTCTTTTCAAAAATTTATTGCATAAGTATAAAGATCGAAGGAAGGTATATGAAACAATTATTGCATGTATATACTTAATTGTGCTAATGTTTTTTTCTTACAAAATTTAATTATTCAACTGTATTTAGTTTTATGTTATACAATTTAATACCAAAGGGAATAAAGACCTTACAAATTAATCCAAGAATTAAACATCATACTCTTAAAACCTAACATCAAAAGGGTGTTTAAAAATTCTAAAAGTATAACATTTAATTTCACACTTATATTATCATCAAAAAATTGTACCAATAATATAACACTAAAAAGGTATCTAATGTTACTAATATAGCTTCTCTCTTAAAATAACTTTCCCTTCTAAATTTTTAAACAAAATTTTATACAATTGGTCCTATGAAGCGAGTACATAATTACATAAATTTTTATAGCATAATATGAGCATATAGTAATCTTTATATAATGCAATAATATTTCAAAAATTATTACATTATACAAATAATGTCCATAATTTGCTACAAAATTAATGGAGGTAGCTAGTATTATAGGAATTACTTAGGAAAATTTTGGGCTCGAAATAAGCTCATTTACATACTTAAATAAAATGAGAAAAGTTAATTAAAAATTTTTTAATTTAAAAAATATAAAAAATTACTTATTGAAGAGTCCTTGAAGAGTGGAGCACAATAATGCTTACATCATTACCAAGATGGCACTGTGTGGCCTTACACATGATACGCCAATGGTGTAATTGGTGCTACATGCTACATGCTCTAGGGTTTCCTTTTTGACCTAGATGTTTAATTTTCAAGTCAATCAAACTTGACTTGTAACTTAGTTTTAACTTGACTTGTTTTTTTCCATTTTTTGCACATTTTATGCTAATTTTTGCTTAAAATTATCCTACTTCTCAAATCCTAACTAACCTAACATATATCTATCCTAAAAATGTGTTAAAATCAAGTTTCAAAAAATTTAAAATTTTTCAAAAAAAAACTTCTACAGTTTTGAGACTTTAAAAAGCATTTTTCCATGTTTTGTTCAATTGAGACTATAGTTGAGTATCATGTGCTTGCAATAAAATTTGTCTGTTGATGTATGTAAGATTAAGTTTTTTTATTTATTTTTATGTGTGTCTCATAGGACAACTTGGCAAAATTCAATAACATCTATTCACAAAAAATCACAAATAAGCATAACAATAGTTGTACAATTGCATATATACACTAGCTATAGATAAACATATGCATTTGGTTTCATAGAATACATGTGAAGCCTAAATACTTGTTCACATATTAACAACTTTGACCAAGAAAAGGAATAACACACTCACACAAAATTTCACCAAAACTCAACTATAATTAAAAACTATAATCTATCTCTAACACCAATTACAAGACTTATTTTAATTTAATTATAAAACCCCAAATTATAGCTTTAAACCATGACATGATAAAAGGATGAAATTTTATGAATAGGACATCTTATTTATGAGGAATTACTATAATAAAATATCTAGATCAATGACATCTATCACTATCCTTAACAATTGCTCCTCTTGATTAGCAATAATGTAGTTCATCTCTTCTAGTTCCTAAAATCACAATAAGAAAGATGTGGTTAAGGAGTTACTCTCTCTCAATTAAAACTCTCCATTCTAATTCTTTGGGAGAGAGCATAAATAATTTTCACAATAGAGTAGAAAACTAATAATAGAGTTTTAGTAAGTTAGTGACTCTTTCAATAAATAAAATCGAATTATAGATCTTATTCATTATAAGATGTATACCTGCTAAGTTAATTGAGTATGACCTAAATACCAAATGACCTTTTATTTTAAGTTACACTCAATAGTCCTATTAACATTATTATTTCTATTTAATAAATTATATAGGTCCACAATAATAAAATACTAACATCAAAAATTAAAATTCATTTCATTTTCAAATGAATTTCACCAAAAAAATATGTTTGGATTTAATTTTTATTAAATTTTATTTTATTTAGAAATCTTATTTTATTTACATTATTTTCATTTAAAATCTCATCAAACTAGTTAGAATTTATTAATATTTTATTTTATTTGAAATGAAAAATTTTATTGGATAATTTTACTCTTAACCTTTTAATATATTAATAATCCTTACCTATTTGTCTTCTAAAACAAATCTCATGCCATTGCATGTATTCTAGTTCAACCGCCACGCTCATCATTCTCCTTAGTGGCAAAATAAACTAAATCGACATTGACAAGGATCCAATGAGACCCTCTAAGGAGGATGGACTTGTATTTCAAAGGATTACATTGTATGATATTTTGATTATATATATATATATATTGCTTAGGATCGTTCTATTGTTTTTTTTTCAATTACTCAAAGGGAATGTAAAGGAAAATAAAACTTATTAAACTATTGTATATGTGTCTCTAAGAAATGTATAATCAACCCAACGGTCCAAGACGGAAAATTGATTGATTGTCGTCTTTCGAGTCGTTGTTTTGACCGTTTTCGGTGACTTTTGTCATTTTCAGCTTCCGGATCTGGATCCGGGTAGTTACTGACTCACGGGCATGTGGAGCGGGGGGGATATATTAGTAAAAGGATGCAATTCCGCGTGGTTGCCATTAATGATTGTGACGGAACTCCACCTTTATTGTGGAGCCAAATAAAGTCCTTCAACTTTGCATTATCCACATTGTACCACAAACTTAGAATATTTTACATTTTGGCCCGATTTGATTGAAACATGTCAACTAAAATGATAAATGATTTGCTCGTGTTTTATTATTTTCTTAATCCGTAAGCAATAAAAATCTATTTAGCATGTGATGATCAGGAAATTTCTCGCACGAAAAATTGATATTTTTGGGGAATTTATTGGATGATAGTCACTATTGTATTTGTGAAGCATTTGACTTTGTTGGATAATTATTTGATACGTAAGAAACATTTGATTTTACTTAAAGAGTAAATATAATAATTAATTTTTTATTTATAATAATAGTGATTATAATAATTATTTATTTTTATAATATTAAAATAAAGGGTAAAAATAAAGTATATGATAAAAATAAGTTCATATTTGATATTATTAAAATGAGATTTAATTTTAATTTTTAATTTATTTTAATATTTTAAGTAAATGAAAGGATGAATAATATAATAAAAATAACAATAAAGTCTCATTTGACATGTCATATAATATAATATAAAAATTATTGAATAATATAGTATAGTATTGTATGTGATAAGGTACTATATAGCATTTGGTTTGTAATCATATATAATGAGGATTTGTATAAAATTACTCTATCTTTTACTTGTTATAATTTTTTATAAGAGTATATAGATTTAAAAATAATTAATTTAATCAAAATATCCTTACATATTAAAAATTAATAAAATTATTTGAAAAGAATTTGAAGTATATAATTAGACCAAAAAATCCTTTTAACAAAAATATATTTTATATATATATATATATATATATATATATATATATATATATAAACTCACACTATATATACAAATGCACATTATCAAATAAAATTTAAAAAAAAATCAAACTTTAAGTTCAAGTGTAGAAGAATTTTTTTTAATTTAATTTTATGAAAAAGATATTTGAAAGAAATGTAAGAAAGAAAAAATTTTATAATGAATTTTTTATTTTCAACAATTTAGGATTTATATTTACATAATCTTATATGGAACTTAGGTCTTGTTTGACATAAGGTATAAGACTTAATAGTATAGGATAAACAATGCGATTAGGATTTATATAATGTTTGGGTATTTCAAATGGATTGAATAACTTATCTGAAAAACTCCTTTTACATGTTTAGTCCTATATAAGACTATCCACTCCATAGGGGAAAAGATAAGGACTAATAGTATAGTGTTAATATAAATATTAAGTTTTTAAAATTAAAAATGCTCTTTTAAACCCTTATCTTCTTAATTTATCTACATTAAATAAAAAATAAGATAACTTATATAAATCTTCATCTTATATTGTTATAGACCAAATGTTGCATAATATACTACCTTACCTTATATAATACTATAATATACTATTTAATAATTCTTATATTATACTATATGATATGCCAAACAAAGCCTCAATGTACAAGAAGACACTTTTAGATAAATTATATAATTGACTTGAAAATTTCAAACATTGTGTAAGCTCTAATTGTATTATTTATCCTATACTATTGATCCTTATAAGATGTGTCAAATGAGGCCTAAGAAATTAATAATTTTGATTATCAAATTTGAGGAATATAGTAATTATTATATTCTACTAACCTTTTTATATATGTTCCCATGTGTGTTTAAGGGCTTCTTTTATCTAAAGAAATTATATGTTTATAAATAAGTTCAAATATGTTCGCATGCACTCAATTTTTTTTTTATGTTTAGAGAAATTATATATTCTAAAAATATTAACTATTTGATATGAGCAAATTTAGATATATTATTCTATTCATGAAATTTGATTTAAAGAAATTCTATTATGAATTAATTTAAGGCAAACAAAAATGCAAACAAAAATGCATAGCCATGCAATAATTTTTCCTTGATTATTATCATTTTAGTTATCATAACACTAAGGTAAATCCTAGTAAGTTTTATCCATAAAAACTTTTATTCTTTAATTGTTCTACAAATATTTGTCAAGTTAAAACATGTTCTAAATCTTCTTAATACAAATAATGAATATAATGTATCGAAAAGTTAATGAAAAGCAATTAATCTTAAGTTCTATTATCATAAAATGACAATTGCATTGAATTATAAAATTACTAATATAAATGGTATTCTTCTAGTCCGTCTTGATGATTGCCTACTGTATTAGCAAAGAAATGGATGTGGCCTTTGGCCATGCAACCCTTGAATCCTTGCTCATGCCTCTAATCACTATATACATATATATATGTCTATAAATAGATACGTTTTTACAATTATAAGTGGTCAAATATCCATTCTCCAATAGCTTTTCTTATCTTACTAACTCATATATGAAAACATACTTAGTAGTGTCTTCACCATTTTATATGAAAGTCTCTATTTTATGGATGACCTAGTCATCCAAACCTATTCTGAGGATGCTCAAATAACTCTAAATAATTAATGTGGAGTTTTTGAAATGGTTCTAATTTGAAGCATTAATATAAAATGTTTAAATTTAATTTAATTAAAAATGGCTTCAATGCCCTTTTTTCTTTTATTTAATGAATAAGTGTTATTATATGAGTATTATTATATGATACAATAAAAAGTCACATAAAGAGAAAGAGTAAGAAAGAAGTAAATTAGTGACTACATAATGGAAAGTTTGATAGGTGAAATGCTTTGACTATTTTTTTTACACATTTGATCTAATGATATATTATATTAGTGTTTTGATAGATTACTACTTATGAAATGACTATCGATAAGGATATCTTGAAAGTTAATATCATTGTAAAGCAAAATAGAAAATGTGTGCTTTGTCCTAGCTAGTATAATAATTAATCTATAACTCTAATCATAAAATTTGTGTTATTCCAATAAACCAATAATCTAACAAAGTAATTACATGACATAAAAAAATAGTGTTAAAAGGAACAAATTTTGATCTACACCAAAAAAATGGATTATGAAAGTATGAATGAAAATAATAATGGTGTTGAAAAAAAGGAAATAATGAAATGAAGATGGTGAAGGAAAAATAGTATCTTGCCTTGTGTTTTGGCCAGAAGGATGTAGGAAAATGCATCTACTACAAATTCAATAAAGATGATAATATATGAGAAAAACACAACTAAAAAATCAAAGGAGAAAGATTAAAGAATGCACAAAAGTTCTATAATATTTGCTTTTTTTATTAAATATAGACACAAATAAAAATAAAGTGTGATAGAACATATGAAAATGTCATAAAAAAATGTTGTTAGGTATTTTCCAACAACATCTCCATCCATATTGTATTGTCACTAAAAGATTGAAAATCATATGATGTTGCCAATAAACACCATCATAATTAGGGTTAAAGATCTTAATGTTCTATGTTTATTGATTGATACCATTGATGCTTGTAGTTAGATTCATAATTATGGTCTTCAAAAAGTTATAAACTTAAAATGTAAATTGCTAGTCAAATTAAATATTGAGAGGTTAAGATTACCTTGGATGGAATTGGTAAAACTAAGGAGACAAAGCCCAAAAAAATTAAGATAATGTGAAAAAGGGAATAGAAAACAAACAAAAATGAAGTGGCAAGTTATGGGAATGGATAGTTATTAGGAAGTCATGGAGGGTTACTTTATAAAACCACAATTTATGGCTATTGGGAAGTTATAGTTGTTTATATAAAATCATCATTTGTAGCAACAATAATATGACTTTTTGTCTATGAAACATTTGAAAGTCTCATTTCAATATTTGTTTTTTTCTTTGAAATAGTAAAAATAGAGTCCAAATCCACCGATTGGTTTTATAATAGTATAGATTACACATAAATATAAATATAATAAATTTAGTAACTATCAAAGGACCTTCAAAAGAAAAACTAAAGACATGAGTAAACTATAAAAATGTAAAAATTTAATAAATATAAATTTTTTATATTTTACAAACTTATCAATAGGAATATTTGGATTAAAAAATCTTTTTGAAAACAATATCTTTTTATTTTTTTCTTCGAATGAAATGCATGTATTTATAGAAACCTTAAACTAAACATCAAATAAGAATAGAGATTTTAAAAAATGAAAATAATCATTGAGTTTATATGTTTTTATATCTGTTCATATTACTTACTTTTCTTTAATTATTTTATGCATTGAATCTATTGATTTATTAATTCTCCATTTAAAAGTATAGCTAATACAAAATTATACAAATTAACATTATAATTTGATAATTGGTGCAATAAATCTATGTCTTCCCTTTAGTGTTAAAATAATATATGTATGTTTATCTAAATTTAAGAAAGAGATACATACTATTGAATAACTTTCGATTACTAGTATTAATTTAGTTTGCAAAAATTCATTTTTTGAATTTGCATTTTCTACTATAAGTACAATGCCTAATTTCTTCTTGATATTCATTTTTATACATGTATAATTAATTATTGTAATAGAAGTTAATAACATTAATTCTATTCCTTAATTAATTTGTTACATGATAATAGAAATAATATGTTATTTCCTTTTTATTATGCATTATCAATCATTGTAAAAATATACAAATTTTTGTTCAAAGAATATAGACTTTATAAATTAATACTACTATAATTATAGTATTGATAATTCTAAGATTTAAATTTAAATCATTAGTAATGCCAAAACCTTTTTATTAACATGTTATTTTCTTATTCATTGATAGTATAAAGAGTAATCCATTTTTAGTGAATCAAATATTAACTATAATCTTAATAATTAACTAATAATTTTTAATTATATTTATTAATATTAACATTATATATTTTAATAAATTAATTTCATCTAAAAATAAAAATTATCAAATATTTTTCTTTCATTAAAAGAATTTTGCATAAATCACTTAAAATTAACTATGTTGTTTTATTCTATATTTATTTATTAGAATAAGATCAAGAGTGAATTTTTATTGATTCAAATAAGATTGAAATTGAAATTAGTTTTTATTAATATTAATTAATAAGTACAATATTTATCTACAAAATAATTATCTATTTAAATTTAATACGAATAAGAAATATATATATTTCTCATTATAGTGGAAGTTCTAAAATTGCAATTCAAATAAATGGTCACAATGGTCACATTAAAATAGATAATAAAATAATTATTATAGCAATTGATCTAATAGTATTTAGTTTATGGTCTTATCTTAAAAATTATGGATTCGATTTTAAATGATCTTAATGTTTAATTTTTTTTAATATTGTAGAATGCCACGTGACATTATCATAGAATGCCATGTGGGTTGGGACTAAATTTTATTTTATTATTATTATTAATAATATATAGACAAATAGCTAAATAGATAAATAAATTTAAATATGAGTATTTTTGAAAATAAAAGGGTGGAGTGTAAACTGCCCAATCACCCTTCTATGTTAATAATATAAATAAAAAAGGAATTAATTGTTATATTGTAGAAACAATGTGGTTTGAAAATATTTCTATAAGCGGTTTCTGAATTTCTAATACTTATGGTCATAGTAATACTTCGACATCCATGAACAAAGTGGTGTCATAATATTCATTAAACAATCAAAATAATAAAATCCAAAAACTTTTGAAATCATTTTGAATAATTAATTTTGACATTTTTTAATTATTAGAAATCTTATTAACTTTAATTCTGAAAGCTTATCAATATAATTTTTTTTATTGTACGAAACACAATAAAATAGAAAAAATGGAAGACATGGTTAAATAAAGTTAGACCATAAATTACTCGCCATGATAAAAAAAAATGAATATAAATGGCATTGAATTTCCGGTTGCTATTTTCGGTATCTGTCAAGGACATCTGGCACCTTTAAAGTGTGTTTAACTCCTTCAAACTGCATGATATATTTTAAAAAATAAAATAAGATATCATGATTTTTCATAAAAAAATAATTTAAAATTAAATAAATAATAATCAATTAAAATACTAATTTTTAAATTTATAACTACTCACTTTTTTAATTTTTTTTATAAAAAATTGTAATATCTTATATTATTCTATAAAATTTATTTAATATTTTTAAAGGAGCCTGATTCTGGTTAATGTGTTTGTAAGGAAAAATTTGAAGATGAGATTAAGACTTCACAAATTGCAAAAATCTAATAAAATACAAATATCAAATATAAATTTTAACTAAAATTGGAAAGTAGAAAAAATTGAAGTTAGAAACTATGAATAATCGCTTAATTAACAATATATCTTATTAATACTAATATTGACAATTTTCTCAATTCTCCATGAGGTTTCTATGGTACAAATTCTAATTTATTGTATGTCGTACAACATGTTTTATTCTTGTCAATGCTTGACGCATGCAATGGAGATTCTTTAAAAAAAATAAATAAATCATCTTCTAGCTCTCCATTGCTTTTTTGCATCAAAACTGATTGGCTGCTCAAAATTCAAAGACATAGCTCATTAATATAAACTTTATCATAATTAGCTAATCTCAACCGGGTGTATTGCATTGTCAGCCTTGTATATTACATTGTTAAAAATAACAATAAAAAATCCAACAACTGCAAAAAATAATCTAATTCCAACAAATTTTTAAAGTTTTTAGAAACAAAATTGTAATACAAGAGGATAATCCTTCATTCATTGCTTGAATCATCAACTTTACAGAACTATCCACGGAGAATAAGGTGAGCAGGTTGAGAAGCCCATAGCATGCCCTTCAAATGACAATTGCCTTTTCCTACCTTGAAGTAAATGGTAACAACCCCTTCATGCTTCAAAGGCTTTATACAAAATAAGATCCATCACTTCCATTCAAGCACTAAAGGTAGAAATGGAAAGTTGTTCACATCTCTTGATTACTTTTTAAAAAAGAAATCCAAGTGGATCTTTTTCTTCAATTTTTCAACTTCTCTCCTTTCCTGCATCATGAAAGAAAAATTAGGAAAGGAGTTTCCTCTGTTAAGTTGGCAATTAACCTGGACCAATGGTTCAGATCTTATCGTATTATTTTAAAAGTTTAGATCTACTTTTTGTATTGTATATAATAAAAATAATATCTGAATTATAAAATCCCCCATATTATTATATAGGACTTATTTTCTATGCTTAATTGATATGGTCAAACACTTCGCACCATCTTAATCATAATACATAAGTTGTTTAATTTTCTAAACTCTAAATGAATTTAAAAATATAGACAATAAAATTAAATCATGACTTTTAAGTCATATATCGCTTTTTTTACATAAATTTATGAGCTTTAAATTAACATTTGTAATAATTTTTTTTAAAGCTAGATTGACAAGTAACTTGGAAAGTGAAAATGTTTCAAGATAGCATTCGCATCATTAAAGTTTTTAATAATATAATAGTGTTAAATTTTTATAACTTTTTTTATAACTTTCTTCTTTAAAAAATTCAATTCGAATTTTAGATAATGTGTGTGTAAATAATTTGTTCCTCTTCATATTAAAAAAAAATCATTAACTTTATTTAGGTAGCTTGAGTCGGTTTTTTAATTTAGATCACGGATTCATTAATAAATAACTCATGGTTCAGGCTTATAAATAACTACTATCGTCTATTATTTGAAAAAGGACTTCTATATATGATTCTGAATGTCATTAATACACGTAGGATACCTTCAATTATAGTTTCAACGAAAAAGGGGGCAAAAGAAGGATGGGGCCGAAGTGAATAATCCTAAAGATTGGGGTTCAAAAATAAAATGAAAGAAAGAAATTCTGATATCTTCAATTTATACAGGTTTTCGCTTTTTTCTAACAATTTCCTGGCTATTCCATGTGCTTTCTTTCTTCACTGCAGCTTCCGAGCTACTTCCTTCCCATCTTCCGTCTCTATCTCTCTCTCCTTTCTTCCATTGCGACTTTCACAGCTCAAAGGTTTATGGGTTACTTCATTTTTGTTTGATCGGTGAGTTTCTGGGTTCTCTATTATGATTCATCGCAATTTACTGTGTTTCTTCTTTCCTTGTTTTTGTTGCTTGCATAATTAGCTTAGATGTTAAGATTTGAACCTTATCTGGTAATTTATTTTCAAAGAGAACAAAATTGTGAAGTGATGTATAGTGGGTATCGTTACGCAGCAGCAAACAGATGTAAAGTAGTTGTTTCTTTTGAAGCAGAATAAAGGGTTGTTGGAGTCTCTGCTTAATGATCTCATGGTGATGATTTGGTTTTGGACTTTATTTAGAACTGCAGTTACATATAGAATTAGTATGAAATTCTTTTCACAGAAAAGTTTATTCTTTTCGGTTTGGCTTTTTAGTTAATAGTTGGTATGGAAAATGGAAAAGGAGAGAGGAAAAACAAAGAGGAGAGAGTTGATATGGAAAAAGAGAGGGGAAAAAAGAGAGGAGACAATAGAATCTCTTGGTTTTGGTTATTCTAATGGTTTTCTAGTTTTGAAAAGAAAACTATATGCATCTGTTGCTTCAAAATCATGTCTTTCTCTGTATCCAAAAGAATAAGATTACAGGGATAAAGGAAAAGCTGGGATGAAACCAAAGGAGTAAAAAGGACGAAAACACACCCACCGACACATACATGTATAGCTTAGTGGAGGCATCCGAGCTGGGTTATACTGCGTAGTTGTTGGAGAGTTAAAACAAGGAATTAAATACATCTTGCTGGGCTGTATTCTTGAAAAATGTTACTTCTTTGAAAGGGATTGTTTTATACTATGTTCAATGTCAAAATTCTGTATACACACCAAAATTGTTACAAAAGAATCTCAAGCTCTCTAGCTTTTTTTTTTTTTTTTCCATTTAAAAATTATTATTATTATTATTATTACTATTTTGTTAAATTTTCCCAAATATTACATAATATGTAAAGATAAGCTTTTTCAGTCGATAACAAGAGGCAGCAAAACAGATCGGTATACAAGAGGAAAGTTACAATTTTTAGTTTCTCAACCAGTCTATTTTTGGTGCTTGGAAATTGTCGAATCTTTGAATCTACAAGAAATATATAATGCTATCAATCAATTTTCAACTGGTTAAATAATTTGGTATAGCTGTATGATGAATGACATGTATATAACAGAAGTTAACAGCTGAAGGTTTGTTCTCCATCTCTCTCTCTGGGACAAAGCCATGGAAGGTAATTGGTAAAGGAAATGAAAGAAAACATATTTTGTTTGATTCCTTTAAGTGACAAGTAATGTTAGAAAGGAATTTTTTTCTCCCTTCATATATTCTTAGCAAATAAGTGGAGCATACAATATATATTCTTTGCGATTAAACTTTTGAAATAAGTTCCTATATTGAGCCTTTTTTATATATTAGTTATTGAGTTCTAACTGATCTGGTAATTTAACCCACTTTAAACACTTGTGTTGTTTGTTTTGATTTGAGTACTGCAGAGCTATGACGTAAGGCTTGTCTCTGAGGACATATTTGTGGAGCTTTCCAAGGCCAAAGATGGTTGCTGAATCGTGGTTTCGCAGTTTTTGGAAGACTTCACGGAAGCATGATAATCCTCCAAAAGCAGTGATTGGAGTGATAGCATTTGAAGTGGCAAGTTTGATGTCCAAGCTGGTTAATTTGTGGCAATCTTTGGGTGATAAGCAGGTTGCTAGGTTGAGAGAAGAGATCACAAATTCAGAGGGTATAAAAAAGCTCATTTCAGAAGATGATACCTTCATAGCACATTTAATTCGGGGAGAGATGCTTGAGAATATGGCTCATGTGGCTAAAGCCGTGGCTAGGCTTGGGAAGAAATGCAGTGATCCAAGTTTGAAGGGTTTCAAAAATGGTTTTGATGAGTTTATCTGTCTGGGTGCTGATCCATATGGTTGGGAATTCACTTCGAAGAAGATGGAGAAAAAGGTTAAAAAGATGGAGAAGTTTATATCTACTAATGCAAGTTTGTATCAAGAGATGGAAGTTCTTGCTGATCTTGAGCAAACTCTTAGAAGAGTCAAGGCTAATGGTGAGTCAGACAGTGTGCATTTAATGGACTATCAGAAGAAGGTTGGGTGGAAGAGGCAGGAGGTGAAAATTTTACAGGAGACTTCCTTGTGGAACAGGACATATGATTACGCTATTCTTCTGTTGGCAAGATCCTTATTCACAATATTCAGTAGGATCAACCATGTGTTTGGTATTCAAGATATGGTAGATGCTGGCGAAACCAATGATTCAAGAGTGTCAAATTCTGATTATATTTATCACAGCCAATCTGTTTCTGCATTATTGCAACCTTCAGTTCGCGCATCTGAGAATGGTCCTCCCAGATTTGCTTCAGGACCCCTTGGGGGTTTTGCAGTTAATTCAGGTCCAATTTCAAGAAAAAATAAAACCAGCATTTCTCATTCGGGTCCTCTTGGGGACTCATCTGCAAAAGCTGGCCAAATTTCAGGAAAGAATAGAAGTGTGAATTACTACTCAGGTCCTCTTGGGAAAACTTCAAAAAACTCAGTTCCAGTTAATGGGACAAATAAAGCCAGCAAGCTGTGGAAGTCTCGTGGCCAGTCGGCTGCTGTAAATGAGAAGAAAACTCATGGAAGATCCAACCGACTGACTCAAGTGGGACCTTTGAAAGGATGTATGATGGCTGCAGACAGTTTCTCTGTTACTGACCCAAAAGATATTCGTTTAGGAACTCAGGATGCACAAGATGCCAATTCAAACCTCTTTGTTCCTGGAAGAGCAATTCATTGTAGTCAATCCATCTTCAGTTCTAACTGCAAGCTATTGAATCCTCCACATGAAACCCTTGGTGCTGCTGCTTTGGCTCTGCATTATGCAAATGTTATCATTGTGATCGAGAAGCTAGCAGCTTCCCCGCACCTGATTGGCCTTGATGCAAGAGAGGACCTGTACAATATGTTGCCCACAAGTGTGAGAACCTCCCTTAGGGCGAAGTTAAAGCCTTATACCAAGGCCATGGCATCATCAGTCTATGATACTGGTCTAGCAGAAGAATGGACAGCAGCAATGACAGGCATATTAGAATGGTTGGCACCTCTTGCGCATAACATGGTAAGATGGCAATCTGAGAGAAGCTTTGAGCAGCAGGGCTTTGTTTCCCGGACAAATGTCCTGCTTGTCCAAACCCTTTACTATGCAAATCAAGAAAAGGTTGAAGCAACAATCACTGAGCTTCTTGTTGGTCTGAATTATGTTTGGAGATATAATAGGGAACTCAATACTAAAGCTTTGGCAGAGTGTGCTAGTAGTAGAATATACAATGAATATCTCGATCTGAATGGGTAGACGGTGTTGTTATGAAGCTTGTGGCAGTTTTCTACTGAATTCCACTTCCTGACATGTCAATGGAACGAAGGAATACATTGGAGGAATCTTAACTACCTGAGCTTAATTCTCAACCAATGCGAATATGATTGTTAGATGAGGTAAAAATGGAGACCATTGACGATAGAAATTATAGCACCGGAAGTCACTCATGGTGAGATAAGGTTCTGAGAATATCTATAATTCCTTTTCTTAGAGAAGTAATTAGCTAGTAGCTGCGACAGTTCCCCCCTTTTTTTCAGTTTTGTTTTTCTCCCTTTTGTTTGAATCTATTGCCTCTCTTCATGTTGTTTAGGGTGTAAAAGTATTGCATATTATTAAATTGTATAGTTATAATACGGTGAAATTGAGAAATTGCTACGTGAATGGTTATGCTGTTGATTTTCACTATAAGAGGTGATTGAAGCTTTGGGAGACAACCTTGGACGTATTGAGTAATATTCTCTGCACACACCTTTATTATTTCTTAAAATGGCCTTGTTCGTGGTGGGGTGCTAAATCCAGATTCAAGTGTGGATCCCACACTCCGTTGTGAGACCCACTCGAGAGATAAACATGTGCAAGAAGCTTTTCTCACACCTTATGTTAATTTACAATTCTTCTCTTCACGTTTCTGCACTTGCACTTCTGTCAGCCTCTACCCTTATGAATTTGTTTGGGGTTCATTCTCTGAATATTATTATCCTCTTACTCCCAATATTATTCAGGTTATATGCTATTGGGCTCTTTGTGAGGAGAAATTCCTAAATGTTTCGACTATAAAATGTAAAACGTATCATTATATTGAAGGTCAATTGTTAGTCTTATTATTTGTGTTTCAATTTTGTAGGACCTCTATAAATTAAAAGTCACTTTTTAATATCAAGATATTGGTTGAGAAGTTTACAATTGGACTTCATTTATTAGTAGGAATAAAGATATTTATTTGTAGTTTAGAGTTTGCAACAATTTCTCTTGTGAGAATATTTTAATGAAGCTGGAGTCTTCCTTCACTGTTATGATGAAATTGACAGTTCTCAAACCGATGAGAGGTGTGTAGATTGGAGAATTGACTTGAAGTGACGAAGTCTTGAAGGTTGGACAATTGACTTGACTAACAAGCAATTAATATTTCTATAGGTAAATTTCACTGACCTTTGAGATTTGGGTTTAAATCATTTGCCTTCCCTCCATTTTCCTAAAAGAAAAAAAAAAACACAAAACTCTTCTGCCAACTAATTGAGACATCATGTGATGGTATTTGACCAAAAAATTGAATTTTAGGATATTTTTGCCCTTATTAAAACTCCAAAAAACCTTATAAACAATTAACAAATGGGAAAGAAAAAAAAATTAAACCCTTTGTGTGCATTTCATGAAAACAGAACACATGGAAGGTTGATAAATATGGATTTTGGTCGCCTTTGTCTCTTAGACTCAAATGAAGGGTTAAAGTTAAAGTATCTTGATCATCTTAAGTTATCGAAAAATGACAATTCCTCTTGTTTCAATGTAAAAAATGTGATACTTTGCCATTTTATAATGTGTAAATTTATTTTCTTCTACTATAAATTTTAGAAAAAATAGTTTAAATTGTTGATTGAAAATTTTCATTCAATGGCTAGAATTTATGTTTGATTGAAAATTATTTTTCTTGTGTTGTGAATTTTATAGAAAATTAATATTTAGTTTATTTATAGATAAAATACCTTCTTTAACTATAGTTGATAGTGAAGGCTTGGGATTAAGGATGCAAAATCGATTTTGTAAATGTGGAAAAAAACTGTTATCAAAATTTCTAAAATAGAAACCACCCGAAACTCATTAAAAAGGACTTTTGAAAATAAAATCATAGCAAAAGAAAAAAAAAAAAAGTTGGCTTCAGATAGTTTACCTCAATCATAGCAATGGATCAGTAGCTCAAAGATGGAGGAAATTAGTGCATGCTTTCAAAAACTTATTCAGCCTCCCGTTTGCATAAGCAAAAAGGAGAAATTGGTGATTTGTATTCTAATGACTAATTAAAGGGCAAAGTTGGTAAAAAAATTCTATTTCTAATGGCGCTCCTAATTGTTAACTTGCAGAGGAGCTTTGTGTGTGGAGCTTTGTGTGTGTATGTGTGTGCGTGCGCGTGTTTTGACAATGAAGGGGCTGGTGAATGATTTACACCCAAATCTTAAAGCAGAAGTTCACTTACACGTAGGCACACATGATTCATTATGAATTATAGTCTCAGCTAATTGTTCAAATTTGTATAGTAGTTTTATTTGTATTGTGTTGGATGTGTACTGCATATTTAAGAGATGATGAGCGATGAAATATGATATCTTTTTAAAACTGTCCGTGGGCAATGAACTTGCCTTGAACACATTTTGATTTTTATGTAGTGGCCTGAGCGAGAGGAGTGTCACACATGAGGGAAGCAGTATACAGTTGGAAGAAATTGAAATAGGTTTTTGCCCCGACGTCTTTGGCTTCTTGTGGTGTAGAAATTGTTAGATTTAAATCGTTAGAGTCTAATTATTTATTTTTTAATGAATGTGATTAACTTCTTAGTTAAAAATGGAATTTTATTTTATTTTTATATAAATTTCTTATTAAAATAGTGTTTGACTTTACATAAAAAAAATTTTATTTCATTTTTTATTCTTATTCTAATTATATTTGTATCATTATGAAATTCATCCAATTTAATAAGAATTTTACTAAAATTTATTTTATTTAGCCTAAAAAATATATTATATAAAAGATTTATTCTCTCTTTAATATTATATTTATCATGATGCTATTAAAATATAATTTTTTAGTTAAATTTCATGTGTTTTTCAACATATTTTGAATAAAATAATTTATTTAAAAATTTATTAAAATTATTATTTTTAACAAAGTTATCAAATGATAGAAATTATTTATAAATGAATTAAAATTATTTTTATTTAAATAAAGTGAAATTAATTTTAGAAAAGTTGTCTGCTAAAAAAATGCTAAAATTTTAATATAATGATTTTTGAATTTGTCATCGGAAATCTAAAAGTAGCATGGAATTCAGCAAATAAATGAGGGTTTTCTTTTGATACAACTTGGAGAGAAATTGCGTGATTTTATGATAAAAAATTGAAACTTATTTTTTATAAAACTTGTAATTTTTTTTACATAAAATTTGTAGCTTCTTTTGTAAAATCATGCAAGTATTTATAATATGACGTATAACTTCTTTATAAAATTTTAAAATTTTTTATAAGAATTGTAATAGAACAATTATACTTGCAACATAAAATTATTTAGGTAATCTATAAAAATATTGTAAATTTTTATCGAAATGGTAAGAAGTTATAAAAAAGAAAAAAGATTTTATTAAAAATTAACATAAATTTATGTTGATATTCCTTTTCAATGAATAAATAATTCTCTCATATTAGGGGTTATTTGGTTAGGAAAATTAAAAAAGGAAAAAGGAATTGTGAATTTTTATTCCTTTTGTATGTATTTGATTAAAAAAATTATTTTTCTATTTTCCCTTAATAAGATTACCTTGAACAAAAGAATGACGATTCCCATCAATTTTTTAGGGAATCCAATTCCTTCATTTTAGATTTTGTATAATAAATTATTATAAAATAATAAAAATTAAAAATAATAATTAATAATATTAATGATAAAAATAATATTAATTATTAATAAGAAATATAAAAATAGAGATAATAATAATAAATAATTATACAATAATAAAGCAAATAAGTATTAGAAAATAATAAATAAGAAATAATAAAAGTAATAATGGAAATAATATTAGTAAAATATTAGTAATTAATATGAAATAATTGTAGAAATAATAAAATTAGTAAAGAAAATAAATATTAAAATATCAATAGTAGAAATAATATTATAAAATAATAATAACAAATAATAATAAATAAATAATTAGATAATAATAATAGAATAATTTTTATAATAATTATTTATAATAATTAAAAGTAAGTTATTTTTTCAGTATAACAATTGTTAGTAAAGTGAATTGGGGGAATCTGATTGCCTTTCTTATTTGAATAAAATAAAGTAGAAAATTATCATTATTCATTCTTTGTCCCTTTATTTCTCTTTAATAATTTCTTTCTCTTACCTTAATTGACCTTAAGTAAAATGTGAGATTAGTAATTTTTAATATGGGATACGAGTGCAGCAATATACCATGATGAAAATAAATAATTGCTTGAGATTAATATATAAGTAAAATTCGAGATTAGTATATCCTTAGAATGTTATTGTGTCCTTTTTTAACCCTTACACACTGATTTTCAAAATAGCTAAAGATCTCAAAAAAAGAGAAAAAAAAAAAGACAATTATGTAAGCATCACACATTCATCATTTTCTATTAGATTGAATTTAGAAGTTAAAATGTGTGTGAATTGTGTGATGTAAATTAGCATGGATTAACGAAACTGGACGATTTGAAATTCTTTAATACCGTAAAACATTATATAATTATTAATATTAATTAATCAATATTTATCATATTCAAATCCCTAGGTTTTACCCATATATCAATGCTCATTTGATGAGGGACGGAACTAGTAAGAAAGAAACTCTATATTGTCGTAAAAGGATAAAAATTCTAGTGTTTATATTTTAACCCGCACGTATGGGACCGTAAACAAGTTAAGCTGTCTGAAATTGATTTATAAAAAGTTCCAATTTGATTCTGATTTTAAATGACTTGAACCTAAATGAACTAAGTTATAAGTTGACTTTAAATTTTATATTACTCGCTTTAAATTGTTTATGAACCTAAACGAGTTAAATGATAAAAAATATATTTTTTTATACTATATGTAAATAATATAATGCATAAAAAATTAAATCACATGAGTAATTGTTGATGTTGTATGATGAAGTATAATGTTTTAATTGAAATAATTAATTTTTATTGAGTATATTTTTTAGTATTATATGATAATTGTGTAAATATTTTTTAATGGTTACACAAAATTTATATTGATAAATAAAATGAGATTAAAACAAATTTTTTGTTTAGTTTATTTGTGAAAGATAAGATTTCATATGACCAAATTTAAGTGAAATAACAAATTATTTGAGTAAGGTTGTATAGACTTGTTTAGGTTCATATTCATTAAATATCTAAATTCAAATTTAAATATTCCAAGTTTAATGAAAGATTTAGGTTTAATAACATATTAATCAAATAAGCCTTTGTAAACTTATTAGAGCTCATGTTTGAATCAAGCTTGAACTTAAGTTTAAATTATTCAAGCCTAATGATATTTAACTTGAGTTTAAACTTATTTATTTTATATGAGTTAAGATTTTAGCACATAGATGTTCGGTTTGACTCGATTCATTTACTTCTGTAAACACAAATGTAAGTGTGTATATATCACTACAACAAATCAATATTTGTACCATAATTAAAATCGTGACACAAAATTAAAATTTTCATAACTGTGCTATTTAGCCACACAAATATTAATTGAATGGTCCTATGATACAAGTAAGCGTGGCAAGAAAATTATTATGTAAAAAAAATATTTGTGGCATAAATAATTTTTTTTGTCACAAATTTACTTGTGATTAATAGATTTTTTTAGCCACGAGTACAAATATGGTAAGAAAGGTATATTTATGACTAGTAACTTATATTATCACAAATAAAATCATGATAAAAAATAAAATAAAATAAAATAAAATAATTATAAAAGCTAATATAGTTAGCTAAAATAATATTTATATATCTAAATTGAATCAATTATTTAATCAATTTAATCAGGTGCTATCCTATTATTTTATTTGTATATCTGTTGAAACTGGTTAATATTTTTAATCCATATTAAGTGAAGGTAAATTGTTGAAACTCCATCTATTTAGAAATTGCAAATTGTATTTGTAAGAAATTGAGCTTAAATTTCTAAGTTGAGAAATGTCAAACCTTACCATTACGCTAGTTTGCTTCTTTAATATTATAATATAATATATTTTATATGAAGTTTTAATTAACTAGTTAATTTAAAAAATAAAACTATACTCATATAGCACTAATTATGTAATAAAATATTACATAAATATATAAAATAAACATAAACTAGTACTAAAATACTTTATTATTTTATTTTACAAATTATTTTTTATAAACTAAATTCCCATTTATTTTGTTACTAATTTTGCTTATATTAAATTTATCCTTTACAATTTTATCTTTCATAAATAATTAATTAGTTAATTTTATCCTTTTATTAATATTTGTCATTAATTATTATTAATTAAGTTATTAAAAAATAAAAGTAAAATTTTTACATCTTTTAAGTAATTTTTTATTATTTTTTAAAATTCTTTCAATAAAGGTTGAATTATATAAAATAAATATCCATACAAATCATAGCTTTGAACTATTATGTATATTTAAATTTTAATTATGAATTAAAATCTAAATTATTATAAATTATTTACTTTTATTTTTTTATTTATAATACATATTTTTTTTCATTTACAAATATAAATTAAATCATTTGAACCTTCATAAATTTTTTGTATCAATTTCATCTTTTATATGTTATTTATATTTAATTTTTATCCTTTCATTTTTCAAGTCATTAACCTATCAATAAAATTATAAGTGAATAGACTAAATTAATTAATTTATTATTTAAAAGGAAAGAAATCAATACAAAATATCTATGAGAAATAAAATAATACAATTGGAATTAATAAAGGATGAAAATATAAATTTATACTATTATATATTTATATATATATATATATATATATATATATATATATATATATATATATATATATATATCACACCCTTATATATAATTTACTTAAAAAATTTTAATATAATAATTTAATTATTATTAAAATATACATAATTTTACATAATTATTTTTTCAATTTTTTTAATAAAAGTTTTGTTAATATTATAATGATGAATGTAAAAATTATTATTACAAATTTTTATAATAAAATTTGTTATAACTTATCTAAAAAATTATACTATTTATATATAATATAATATAATAATTTTAGTATTTTCATAATATATATATATATATATATATATATATATATATATATATCTTCTTTATTAACACATTTTTAAAGAATAATGTGATGTGATAAAAAATAAATTTTTATAATATTTTATGCCTTAAATGATATATTTTTTAATTGATATTTTAAAAATTGGACTGAATAACGAATTAAAAAATTGTTATATATGTATATATTACATATGTACATGTTAATCCTATTAATTTTTAATTTTAATATGTAAAAAATTTAAGTTCATTGAATAATTAAAATACAATTTTTAATATATTATAATATTTATTTTATTGATATATATTAATTTTATTATATAAATTTAATTGATGAAAAGTTAAATAGTTATTTATTATTTATAAAAAAATTGTTACATTCTAATAAATATTAAATTTAGTACATATGTAAACAAAAATGCTTAGGAACTTAATAATTGAACTATTTCTTACATATATTAATAAGGTTGAAGATTTAACTCCTATCTCTATTATTTTAATAAAAATAATAAAAGTACATAATTATTCAATTTATGGTAATTTTATCTTTTTACATATATTTTATAAATCAATTAATTAAAAATACTATATTTTATAGCTTTTTCATTTTAATTGATTGGGGCTAATTAGTTAATCAAATAAGCTATTTATTAAAATTTTGAAATAATTATTTGACTTAATTAATTAGTTAAAGACCTTTAACTCAAGTGATAAATTAGCTATTTGCTAAACACCCATAATATATAAATTTTTTGTATTTTTTTATTGTCTACCATATTGTAGGATATTGCACTTATTATAAATAATTTTTTATATGTATAGTTACCAAATATGATATATTTGACTATGATTTTATTCTTAACATTAATTCGTGGCATAAGTAAAACTTTGCTACAAATATTTTTTTAACTTATATGATAGAATAAATAATATCTTATCATAAGAAATACGTAATTGTAACTTAATTTAAAGCACAATTGATGCTTTATGACATGGAATGCATTTTCACAACTTAGTTTATAGTATTTTTGCCATGAGTGATACTTTAGCACAAGTGATACTTTACCACGAGCAAAAATTTTTCATAGTACAAGTGATACTTTGTCACAAAAAAGTGTTCCTATAGCTTAGTTTTATGGCATAAGTGATGTTTTACCATGAGTAAAATTTTTTCATAACACAAGTGATACTTTACCATAAAGATTATGCTTTTGTAGCTTAGTTCGTGATACAAGTGATGTTTTGTCATGGCTAAAATTTTTTTTAGCATAATTTTTTTTAGTTTTTTATACATTTGTCTAAATTTTTTTGTTCATATGGTAAGAGGTAAAATTACAATAATTTTTGAATTTCTATGGCATAATTCATGACATAAGTGTTAATTTATCGTATTGTGTGTATATCATATCATATCATATCATACAAAGTGAAAAGAGTGAATCGTGATCATTAAATCTTATATTTAATGACTAGTATTAAAATACAAAGTTATATGATTATTTTAAGTGATCATTTAACTTTCAATTATATTTTAATTGTAATTATCAAATGCAAGATTTGATATTATAATTGCTCCTCCCATCTACCTATCTCATTTAATATATTTCATAATATAATTGTTTTGAATTTTTTATTTTTGAAATGAAATATTTACATAATCCTTATGAATAGTACCAAATTTAATTCCATGTGTGATATAAGATTCTTCTTTCTTATTCTTAAGCAAGTTCTTGAAAGGACTTAATTAATCCATGATTGTTGTTTCATCTTTCATTTGTTTTAAGAGATATATTGATCAACTTTGATTCTTTTACTATTGGTTCTTTTCTAATTGTGATGTATGGGATCCATGGATACACACACACACACACACACACACACACACATATGTAAGGTTATGATAGAATTAGTTAAATTTTCAAGTACAAAAGCACAAAATTTTGGGAGGCTTATAATAATAAAAAACTTTAAATTAAACATGAATTAGAAATAAAAATTTTAATGAATAATGATAATAATGAAATCCAAAAGTCATATTCAATTTATGGCAAATGTAGAGGACTTTTGAGATCATTAGCACTTTGGTGGGGTTATAATAATAAGTTGATTATTTAGGAAGTATCTAAATATTTTGAAATGAAAGACTACTCCTATGGAAATATTTAGGGAAGGTAGTGAATATTGGTAGCCCATTCTCTCTTTTTCATTAGGAAAAAAAAATTCAAATGTAATATTTCTCTATTGAGAACTTTTATAGTACTTTTATTCACAATACTCTATGGTCCTTTTAATTGGTGACAAATGTGTGCTTAACATGTGTATGGTTGATTATTTATTACTAGTTCCAATTTTTGTTTAGGGGATTAGGAAGTTTGTGTTAAGACAATTATGCCCTTGTTGCTGTTATTAATAAGAAACATTAACTTTCTTGATGGTAACTTTCACAAACTTTGGTAGTAATTTTTTGAAATTAGGTAGTAAGTTCTCTAAATTCAAGTGGTAACTTCATACATACTAAGAAATGTTATAAACTTTTTGATATGACATTACTAACTGAGCAATAAACATCACTACTTATGTTTAAGCAGGACCATTAATAAAATTATTATTTATAGTGTACTAATAAATTTGAGCACTTTATTAATGTTGTTGTAAATTTTGGAATATATAACTTAATATGGTCATATAAAGTTTACAAATGTGCTTGGTATATCAAATAAGATCATAAATAAAATTAATATACGATTGTCAAGATAAACGAAATTTCATAAGCATTAATTTACTTTATCATAAATCTTGAGTTATGTATGATTATGTACTTATAGATATAATCACATTTGAATTTCAAATGAATGAGATTTAACAGAAGGTCAATATATTCTATGATTTGGTGTTGATATATTTATTAAGAGAATAATTATAACATGATAATATAGAAGTTGGTAATATAACAGCCTTAATGGAATTCGGTACTTTATCATAAGTATTAGACTTCATCAACAAGGCATTAGTTTAGTGGAAAGAATACCAGTCCTAGATAGATTTGACTTGTTAATGAGTAGAGGTTTGAGTTATAAAGAAGGCTCTTATTATCAGGGAAGAATTTATTAATGTTCTAATTTCCTGAGTGCATAGTCTTAAAAATCAGACTAGATAGGCCAGTTAGATCAGTGAATTGATGAGTCAATTCAATTAGGGTTATTGGACAAAAAATGCATATGAACTAGTGTGAATCAGTCAAAACTAATGAACTAGACTAGTGGATTGATTTTTACAAATTTCGTATATTTTTGTATAAAAATAAAAAATTTATAATTTCATAATAATTTAGGTGGAATATCATCACAATTTGAAATCAATTGAATTTATATTATTTTTTAAAATATTTATAGCATAAATGATTCATAAATTTATAGTATTTTATTACTCATTTATTTATATTATTAACTTATATTGTACTTTTTTAGTTTTAGCATGGCTTGTTATTATAAATATTTATAATACTAATGTATACATGTATATATATACATATAATTTATATTTTTAATTCAAAATTGGTTATTGGTTGAATCAATGAACTAGTGAATTGGTGAACTAGTGACTTTTTTAGTTCAGTGATCGATTTGGTTTTAAGCATTTACTAAATTAAATTAGAAAAAGGTTAACTAAAGTTCATTAGAGAAATTAATTACTACTAAGATAAATTAAATTGATTCTATCAATTTAAATGAATCTTATGCAAAGGGATATAACTAAGGAATTAATGTAACATAGGCATATAATTTAAGGAAACTGCAAGTTTGTTTGGATTTTTATTTAAACAAAGGCATATATAATTGAAGTGCAATTTCAATTCCACAGTAAAAGGATCACTAAATTAAATAATTAAAATATTTAATTATTTGTGAGTCAATTATATTTATACTTATAAGATTCATAAACTAACATAAAGTCGTGTACATATTGCTATTGGATTAGGCTAATTGAGAAAAGATTATTATATTTATATATGAAAATATATGTATAACCTAGTTATTGGGTCCATGCCTGTGGTCCAATATAATTAGATAGCAAGAGTTAGTTTTCAGAAATACCAATTTCTAGAATATTCTCTTTGGCAATTAGTTAAAAGTCAAAAATATGATTTGGATAAAATCTTATTAGATATAATTTAGATTATTTAATTTATTAAATAAAATTATATTAAGAATCTAATAAAGATAATATTTAATTTTTAAATATTTATTAAATATATATTACAAATTAAGAATATGCAATAAATGAATTTTAAAGAAATTAAATATATTTTCAAATAGTAAATATCCAATTAGGAATGTTTGAAAGGTTAATGCTAGCAATAGCCTTTATCCCTGGGATTGTTATTAAGCATCAAATACATATCTCTAACTAACTAAATTAAATATTTTATTTCTATTTTTAGTACTATAATAAATGCCAACACAATTAATAATAGAATTACATTTAATATTTTATTTCATAGTACTAAAAATAGAAATAAAATATTTAATTTAGTTAGTTAGAATATATATTTAATGCCTAACAATAGTCTTAAAGGGGTATTTTTTAGTATTTGCCTATTTGAAATTTGACAATTGAAAATCCTAATAATGCATTAATGAGCATTATTGGCCATAATGAGGTATTATTAAGGTTTAATGAGACATCATGAACTTTAATGGATATTATTGACCTTAATAAGATATTATTAGCCTTAATGAGATACTATTGGAACTTTTGTATGTTCATGCTTGAAACATAGTTTAGAAGATCTTGTCAATGGTAGTATGAACATTTTGTGTTAGTATCTTTTCTAGCAACACTAGGTAATCTTCTCAAGATTAGATATATGTGATCATAAATATTCAATCCTATTTATTTTTGTTGTATTTTATTTTAGAAAAATTTCTTAATGGTTTTGAAAGAATAAAAATTTTAATCAATTTTCAATTTTTTTAACAATAACTAACAAATTCTTTGTTAGAAAAGAAAGGTGAGCTTTTGTAATTCATCCGGAAAACATGCAAAGTTTATTTCTATTGTGTATCATTATAGCTCGTAGGGAAATTAGTGTTTATCATTGGAAGTAGATATAATATGATGTCTTTGGCAATTTATATTTTTAATTTTTTTCATTTGAATATGATTTCAATTCTTTATGTATTTTCATTTACTATTGTATTAAAGTTAGAAAATGGTGTCCTTATTGAAGATTTCTTAGTTTAGTGTTTGATTTGCATTATTAATTCTAAACTCTCTCCTTAACATCTTTATAGTCAAGGATGATGATTTTTTAAAAGGTATTTTAGATTTTTATTCACACTTTACTTAATTTACAACTATGTTTTTTACTTTGTATCTAAGCTTGTTATCTACCTAATTTTCTATTTCATATATTTGTTATTTGTGACAATAATTTATAGCTCTTTTGTAACATTAGATGTGAATTTGTTGGAATGCTTCGGATCGTTGATTTGTGTAATCCTTTGCCATTAGTTGCTACTATTATATATCTCCACACATTATCAAAGCATATTGATGTGCAAGATATTTTATATATTATTTTCTTCTATTTTATATCTTTTAATGTTATATGTACTTAATTTTATGGAATTAACCTTGTTATATATTTGGGTGATGGTTTTCTAATGTTTAAAAATTATTTGCTTAAGTTGGATTGTTACACTATTTTAGATTTTTGGCTATAACTTAAGTTCTAGATGTCAAAATTAGGTGATCTTTTTATTGTTAGAAAGCTTAGAGGAATTTATAAAACTTTTATATTTTGGTTGAAACTTAGTTCAAGCATCAAATTCGATCATGAAAATGAGATAATTGTGTTGTCCAACTTGACCTATCTGCGGTTTTTAGGTTCTAAATAGAGCTCTAAAGGTCCAAATTGACTTAAACTAGTGCCAAAAGTTGTTCACCTGCACACAACTTAAATTCTATATCTCATGTCATAATTCCTAGAAATCTTAACTATTCGTTAGTATGCAATATTATTATCATATCATATAGTATCCATTCTGAGTAGACATCACAAACATAAACAACCATTAAGGCTTAAACACAAATAACTTATCTCAATCACACCAATAGTGATATTTGATTATAGACAGTTTCCAATATCTTATCATATCACACATCCAATCATAATAAACATACATGTAGCTATCTTTTTATTTTTAGGGTCAATTATATATTTTTCTCAATTTTTTGCTTAGAATTTCCTATTTGACTCTCAGATCAATCTTACATCCTTCACAATTGTTTATTGGGAATTTACCTTCTAGCTTTCAGAGCATCATTCTATTATAGTTCACAATTTCCAATGCTTTATTGACATAATCCATAAATAATATGCATAAGAGAGCTCAACTTTCATATCACAATTATCTATAAGAGCTTTAATAGAAGATAACTAATTCATTATGGAGCAATATCAAGCATACTACAATACATACATAATAATGTCATTATAGTCACCCACACGACTATAACATATAGATATCATAAAAATCAATCACAATTCATTATTAGGTAAAAGAATCACTACTATGTTTCCACTGGGAACTCTTATTCAATAACTTTCACTCAAATTAGTAGTTGCACTTAAACCTCAGCACTGAGTTTACACATGATTATATATATGAATATAAAATAGTTCACAAAATTTAAGTCATCTTTTGTTTAAATAAAAACCTATTGTGAGATATATACTCACTTTGTGGAACACATTTGCTGTAGAAGCTTAAAATGGTTCATATCTTTCTTCTCTCATCCTCTTAGTTCACCACCATTTATAATAATGTTATGAATACAAGAATACTATTCTTGTATTTCTTAACATAGGCTTATACATCCAAACACTATAGCTTAAGATTTACTTAGATCAACTTCAAACACCAAGATATTAGCTTTTGTGAGCTAAAATATATTCTAAATATAGTAACTTAGTATTTTAGAGCCTTAAATAAGTATTTTATTAGTGTCATGTCAATTATCCAAATAAAATGGAAAAGTGAGAGTTTTTAAGCCAAACATAAAACAATTGAAATATTAAAACTTTATATTGTGAGGATGCCATATTCATATCATTTTAACATTTTACAATATGAAAAAATCATATTCTTCTCCTATATCATCATATATCTCAAAATATTTTTAGAAAAATGTTCTCTAAAATATATGGCTACCAATGGAAATATTATTGTATAAGACTCTAAAATGATTTTGCTCATGATAAATAAACACTTTATAGCATAAAAATCATATTTTTCTAAACTATCAACACTTATCTCATATATGTATAAAAGTAGATTTCTTTGAAACATGCATGAATCTAACATAATAATAACATAAAATATTCCTTTTATACTTTAATCATTTTATTTTAGCATTTTATAACATAAAAGATTATATTTTTCGTATTTATCATCATATATATCACACACACAAGTAGGTTTTCCAAATTAGTTCTAAATCATTTAAAATCATAAAGTGTAATATTACAAAAAAAAAAATACTACAAATATGATATTCTAACATCCTATAATGTAAAAATTCCATTTTTCAAATTTATTCTCATGTTCCTCAAATGTACAAAAATGAGTTTTCCTTAAATTAATCTAAAATAGCTATAATCAAAGAATTTAATTATATAAAAGATCTCATTGTATTTGAGGGAAGTCGTTACCAACTTATTATAACTAGAAAAGCAACAAATCGTTGAAAGCAACACCTTTTACACCAAGAATAAAAGGAGCAATAGATCCTTGTGCTGTCATGGTTACTTTTATTTTGTTAAGTATTTCCCATCATTGAAGAACAACGACTTGTAGAAAGCCACTTCGATAACATGATGCATGATGACATGGTGTTGAAAAATTACTAGCAACACTCAACTAAAAGAAAAGAAAAGCTCAAGAGAAGGAAGAAAAGAAAAATGAAAAAGGAAGGGAAGCTAGTTTTACTTACAAGGGCAACCATCAATGCTGCTGACAGCTTTACCTGAAGCTCTTACAATAGTAGTGTTCCATTCCAAAGAAAAAAAGGTGGTGAGAAGAGAAGGAGAAAGTCAATGGTGAGAGTTGAGAGAAAGGAGAATCGGGTTTCTAAAAAGAGGAAAGAGAAAAAGATGTTTAAAAGGGAGCTAAGGCTGATGATTTAGTGCTTCTCATGCAACTTGAGCTTGCATTCTTTTTTAATCTCAACTTTCAAATTAGTTCAAAACCATCTTGGCTATCAGATTTCATACTTTATAATATTCCTTTAAAATTCAACACACTTTTACAAATGCATAATTATTAAAGAACCATATATATATATATGAAATTCATCACATTTTAATTTTTTAGATATCATCAGCAATCCACAATCTTATAAGTAAAAGTCATTTAACATAACTGATATATTTTTCATAAATTCTGCACTCTTAAATTTTAAATTTTCCAATAAAATATTTTAGTATTGCTTTTAATAGATAAAGTCTTAATATGTACATTTTTATAAAACTAATTTTATTTACAAACTTAATTTAATTATTTTTAATTTTCCCCTAATATCAAAATATGTATATATATAATTACCTGATAAATATGAAAGTCCTAAAATAAATATTTCAATTTTCCATAAATAATTTATCAAATAGAAATAATTAATTGTATGCCTTTAATCACTAAAGATATTCCCAACTTGTAAGAAAAATCCTTATAAAAATATTTAAACAAATCTTAAATCAACACTAGCCAATTAAATAAAATTTGAATATCAAATGAAGTTCAAAACCATTTATTACTCAAATAAATAAAATAAATATACATTAGCATTGAAATTTATAAAACCTTTTTGGGATATTATATCAAGTTTGAAGTGGAACACATGACTTCTGGTCTGGTTAGACACTACCCTAATACTATTAGTATTGGAATAAGGAATGTTAAAGGGGTGGTCCATATAGACTTCTTTTGCCTTATTATGGAAATGATAATGTAGCATAGTTTGAAGGTGTTAATCATTATTAAGATATGCCTAGGTAGCTATCGTGCTTAAGCTATCATCAATAGGCTTCCTTTCCATAATATAGATACAACAAAATTTAATTCATTTGCAAGTAAAGCTTAGATTCTATGGTGCAAAAAAGAGATGTATCTAGATAGGACTAGAGGAGGACTAAATCTTTTTACAAGGACTATCATTCCCTATCATAATTAATTATATTTTTTACTATTATTTTTCTTACTTACATATGTATTTTGCTTTTTTAAAATATATATATATGTAAACAAATATTATGAATTAAAGTACTTGTTTTTTGATATTTTATCTTTTTCCAATTTAACATTTTTACTTATTTTGGATGGGCTCTTGACCTCTATTGGTTTGCCACAATTAATTGATGCATACTTTCTCTGGCATAGAGTAAGTGAACAAAAAACTTAATAAAATCATGCCTTAAATTTAATATTTCTTTTGCTTTTTCTTTAGGTTATAATTTAACTTTTGTACTTATGAGCACATATCTTAGTTTCCGTTGGAATTTTTTTTTATCATAAGTCATTTTAGTGATTTTCATATTCTGTACCACCTTATGAAAAAGATCTTTTTAACCTTATGTTCATTTGAACTTTTTTCATGGAAGAAGGTTTGAGGAGAAGACTAGAAGCATTTATTATTGTATCAGTTGCAATCCTCTAACAATAAGGGGATGGTTTTTCTTATCTCAAAGTTTTAGGTAAAGAATCATTCATCCTTTCAAACTTTATCCAGAGGATCCAATGTCCCTTAACTACCAATGAAAAAGTAGAACCAATCCCTTTTATGATTTGCAATATTGACTATTATGCCTTTTCCTTCCAAAGGTCAAATTTCTTCAATAATTCAATATAGCAAAAACATGTTGAGGATTTATTACCTAGCTCACCAAGACCCTTTAGTATAACTAATTGTTTCTATGAGGTTTTCCTATTAAAAGGTTATTATCTTGTTGAAATAACAAAGAATTTGATAATTCATCCTCTTCACCTTTTTTGCTATTCGTGTAGCATAAACCTTCTGAGGTTTGAAGTTGGCATGCGGAACATACAAGGAGTGCTTCATTTGAGTTTTATTTGCATTGTCATAAAATTTCTTGTGCATTAGGAGGTGATAGTGTTAATTTTGATCGAGACATGTTTAGATGGACTACGAGCCTTGACCATTACAATTTCACTTTTTTTTTTGGTGGTATAGCAATTACTAAGACCATTGGTTTCACTAGTAGTATTTGGATGTTATGAAATAAAGAAAACACTTGGGTGTAGATAATAAAGAAGGGTAAGCATAATCTTAGCATGATTGTGATCCTTTTTGACACCTAATTAACCCATTTGTTAATCTTTCCATTTATGTAGCCTCCTTGGTGTTTGATACCTAGCTAAGATCAAGCCATTTTTTTGTGTACTACTTAGTTTCATAGTTCTATCAATTGTATTTTGCAATGCCTCAACTAAGAATGTTTTAATATAACATTAAAATTTCTCATTTTTCCTTATTTATTACAATAACACAATCTTTCCTTTCTTAATGATAATATTTCCTTGAATACTTAAAATTAATGTAAGCTATTTCAAGCCTATTTCTAAGGCTAAATAAGACACATTAATCACTTGCTCTAACTTTCCTAACAATGTATAAACCATACTACTTAGGTGAAAACTTTGAAGTATGTAACCTTTTCAAAGTATGTTTATTAGTGTGAAGCGCTTGCTTTTCTTCTTGAAAATATTGTTGTTTGACTTTTTTTTCTTACATGACTTTACGACATGCTTATATGAATAACATGTCCATCACATGCCTTATCCTTCATTTCTTCTACCATCTTAACTAGCATGATTGGATCAACCACAAATCTTTCCCTAAAGTGATTTGTGGGCTCTCTCTACAAGCAATTTAGTAGGTACCAAAAATTATCTTTATATAGTAGTAAGCTAAAAGGTGGCATCAATAGGTCCCTTTTTAGTGCTTCAATATGCCCATAAAGTAAGAGGTGGATGGTTTACCTGGGCCTTGAGGTTATCAAGCACCATTTGAGTGAAAATCTTTAATAACATTTTATTTGTAGCTTCAGCTTAACCAGTCCTTTGAGACTGGTATAGGCTTGAATTGCCATAAGCAGTCTTATGCTTTTTTGTTAACATCATGACTATCTTATTCACAAACGAAGCATCGTTGTCTGAAATGATCCATTTTGGAATGCCAAATCTACATGTTTTATTTTCCTTACTAATATTTATCACCATCTTTCCATAAGCATTTCTTAAATATACAACCTCCATCTACTTTATGAAAAGTTATATTGCTACTAAAACCATGCCTTCCTTCTTAAATTTAGGTTTGATGGGCCCTATTAGATTAAATGCTCATGTATATGAAATAGCCAAGAGGTTGTCAGTGCTTACAACTCTATCACGAGGGTATGGATACTTCTATACATTTGTCAAAGATAGTAGTGCCCCATATGCACCATGGCATCGTACTCTATTGTTAACCAATAATATCCTAAGCACATGAGCTCTTGAAAAAGTTTCTTGCCTCCTTAATGTTCACCACATTCTTCTAGATGAATTTCTTGCATAACCATAGCTTTCTCCTTTTTGCTCAGCCACCTCCTTAGGGTGTTATTTGTCCTTTTCTTGTAAAGAATTCCATCTTTTAGGAAATACTGATCAGCTCTTCTGTTGACTTTTGTTTGCTTTATGGAAGTCACTTAGGAAAATGCCACTTTGAAAATATTGAATTATGTCATTCCTTAATTCCCTTTGACAAATAGTCCATCCTATTATTGCATCCTTATACACATTTTGCAAGCTAACTATAATTATCACACTCATTTTTTTATCATTGGCTGATAAAATCCTTATAGTAGTAGTCGTTGATGCAAAAGGTGACCCTTCATTTCCAAAAATGTTCTAATCCATTTTCTCCATTAAATTCCTTCCTTTTTCTTCCAAGGCACTTTTCATTAACAAGCCTTTGACCTCTTTCTAGTAGAATGTGCTTATGCTCACTTAATACTCCTTCAATGCCTTTATGGTAGTTGTTGCAAAGCTTAAAAGCTTCTTCATCCAAAGGTATTACTAGTCATCTTTTTCTAGGCAAGTGAGTTACAAATTTAGTATAGTTTTAGCTAGCAATAAAGCTTCATGGTTATGTTTACAAGTCTTTCTCCTTTCATGGTTGCTTTAGCCTCCAAGGTGGTTAGCATGGCCATATAACATGCCTTCTCTCTAGGTATGGCAATTCTGTATTACCTTTCTATAAGTGACTAGAGCTAGTTCTTTTACCCCAAACTCACTAGTCATTTGCTTGATTACTAACATTAAATCTTCCTACACTATCAACTTTTTAGCCCCAATGTCCTTAGTTAACATCATTGCCAAGATTAAGGTCTCAAATTTTGCTTTATTATTGGTTCATCAAAAGCCTAACTTGTAAACTACAAAATGTGACTCCTTTTGAAGATTTGTTAAAACTACCTCAACACCCTATTTGGTATGAATGATGATCCATCAAAGTATAAGGTCTGCAATTTTTTAGTTGCACATATTGTACACACATCTTTCTTAGGGGCTCTTAATAACTATTTAAATGCTGATTCATACTTCCAAAAGGAAATTATGTCATAAGATTAGCTAAAGCTTGACTTTTCATGCCCATCAAGGTCTCTACAATGATTTTAAACTCACTAATCATGAGTATCCACCTAGCTATTCTTCCTATTAGCATGAATTGCCTTATATCATGACCTGTCTAGTCATGATTGACATGGTTCTTGTTATTGGTAACCACTAACCTATCTAAACCCTTATTAGTACCATTAATTATATGAAACTAATTAATTTACTTATTAAAGTTATTGCATTTCATATGACAAACAAAGTTATGATTATAAAAGAGTCTGTCTTGTCATATAGCTCAATATTTACAACTTTTGCCTAAAAGATCCTATTAAACATCTACACTAGATCCTAACTTCTAGTTAAAGCTATTCATAACATGACATATTCTTGAATTGTTGTTGGTGGTTATGGAGCTTAACTCTAATCACTTGAAAACATTTTTAAAGGAAATAGTGAGACTCAGGGTCTCAATAAGTAGATAATTTACAAAAGTTATATGTATACAAATTATATGTTTCTATTCATCATGCAAAATAAAACATATTTATCACTAAGAAGTTTCAAATGTATTATACAATATACAATCAATGATAATAGATTCATCTTATATTTCCTAACATCAATCACAATCCCAACCTTATCCCTAAAAACATCAACCACAATCCTAAATTTATCCCTCTCTATATTCCACCACCCATGATTAAAATATTTGGACCTGGTGCATTTAATTCAATTCATGGTTTTAATATCACATTTCAACTATCCTTAGCCTTATCACAAATCCATTTGAAATAAATCATAACATAATTAATTAAAGAATCATAAACTATACCTCATTTATAATCTAAACAATTTTGATATATTCTTATAATGATAGTTTCTAAACTTACATTATTCATCTATTTGAACATTTGATAAACAAAGAATAAAGTACTCGAGTACAAGATTTGAATATAAGCTATTATTAGATAGTACCTAAGCTTATTCAAATACTTAAAGATAGTAAGTAATGGACCTTAAGTACTTAACTATGATACTTGACTACTTCCTTGCTTGTACCGCTCATAAGGTACTAAACTTAAGCATTGATATGGATGTTATAATGCATCAAAATTAGTTAAAATTGATTTGCTAATGAAATAATGTAGAAAAATGGCACAATGAGTTGTTACCCTAATGATCCTTTGATATTATTTTTTCTAAATGAATTCCTAACAATATCTACATAATTGTTGAATTATTGATGCAATAAAAATGAAAGAAACTAATGTAAATAGAATGTAAATGTAACAAAACAAAATGTTATGATAGAAATAAAATGTAATATGTTGTATGCTGTATGAAAAATTATGCAAAACACAAAATGCAAGATTAGGGGGTTATTTACACAAAATTAAAACAATAGCACTAGCTAAACAAATATAAAATAGAAGCAAAATAGAAAGAAATTCAATGGAATAAAATAGCCAATTCAAGGAATTGAGAGCTCTAAATTAAATTAATTATGGATTGATTAAGATTGAATTTCAAAATTAATTCTTCAAACTTGAATTACTTGGAATCCCAATAATAATTCATGAATCCTTATAATAATTCATGAATCCTATACTAGATGATCATCGGGGATTTGATCAATTAAGATTAGCTAAATTAAGCAATTGTTATAATCCCTTAACTAGATCGAAATTGATTTAATGATAGAATTTAGTTAAATTGAGAAATTAAATTAGAAATCTCCATATTAATCCCTCAACCTTCTACCACTATGTGTAAAACCATGATTCATTAACCATAATTTGATATTAAACTAACAAAGGATTAGAAATTACAAAGATGAACATCAATTATATCAAATCAACATTCAACATAAGTAATTTCAAGAATTTAACACAATTAAAGAGGGAAAGAGGAAAATTAATTAAAGAAAATTAATATTACAATTCATAGTCTCATAATATAGTGGAGAAAAGCCACAAACTCCTTGAATCAATTCTAAAAAATTAGCTCTCCATGGCTAGAAGACACAAGCTAGAGGAAGAAGAAGGAAAGTTGTTTGCTAGGTGGTGTAAGAAAAATCTTATAGTCTAATGAGTTCTCCCTATTTATTTGACCTAATTAGCCTAAAACCCTATTGAACTTGGATTGCATGTCTCTTAGGATTACAATAATAATGCCTTCTTAATTTTTAGAAGTCTAGACCTATTTTTAACAAGACAATTAAATCTAATAGTTACATCAGTAAATTCCCACAAGTCTAACTTCCAACTAGTTTCTAACCATGAAATCAATGTAATTTTGATAAATCATAAAAATCAAACTTATAGGCCTATGTCATGTGAGAATTTAGGTGCTAGTTTCAGGTTAATCAAACCTTTATAGCTTTAGATATGACCCAAAAATAGAGGTGAGCTTAGCTAGGACAAAGACATGACTTTAACTTCTTAGTTGCATAAGATCTCCAAGCGTTCGAATTGGGCTTGGGCTAAGACATAAAAGTTATATATCTTTCTTTAATATTAACAATATAAAGATCACCTTAATGTGACATCTGGTGCTCAAGATATAGTTGAAAAATAGAAACATTATCAAAATCTAATATTTATCAAATAAATTTGGACTATTGTAAAATCAACCTAAAATTATAAAATAAGGTCAATTTTGTAAAATTAAGCACATATAACACCTAAGAGATATACAATAAGGGAAAATAAGATAGTAAATATTTTTCTTATCAAACATTTAGCTTTTACATGTCCTTAAGCAAGATATAATTTTATTCAAAACCAAAAAGTAAAAGATTTCTTTCTAAAAACTTCAAAATCATAAATCCACAAGCAAGAGACAAATAAAAGCTAGAAATAAACATAACACATTATGAAGAAAAATCTTAACAAACTTGAAACTAACCAATGTAATAACTCCATTCAAAAAAATTAGATCAGATTGGTAGATTCTCATAAATTTCTCCTTCGAACTCTCAAGTGTTTAGGCTAATGTTTCACTCAAGTTCTTTTCATGAAATTGTCCAACCATAAACTTGCTAATAATCTAATCTCCCTTACTTAAATCACATGACAACACAAATCAAAAGGATATTATTCATGGTTGTAATGTGGCTAAGGTAAGGGTAGGAAAAGTAAGGATATAGAATGTTAGAAACTAAAGAAATCAATAGAACACTTGAATTAAATATATATATGGGTAAATCATAAACAATTACAAGTTAACACAATAAGCTAAATTCAAATTCAAACACTCATTAACTTCTCTATTTTTTTCTTCTTTTCTTTCCTTTTTTTTTTCAATTCATTTGTTTTTTTTATTTTGATTTTTTCTACTTTGCTTTTTTTTTCTCATTTTCTTTTTTTTTACTTTGGTTTTTTCTCTCTTTTTTTCAACTACCCTTTGATGATGACTTTTCACAATATATAAACTCATGCACCCCCCACACTTATTCAAGAGCCCATCTTATAAAAATTTAAATGCTCTACTAATCCTTAAGGTTAGGTAAAGTTATATGTTTTTCATTTGAAAATTATGATCATGGGTTAATTAACAAAAAGAAGGCAATAAAAGCTTAAGAGGGCTTAACAAAGGCAAAAACTTTAAGATTAGTTTTATGGTTCTAGCTTAAAGAAAGAAAAAAAAACCTTAATCATGTTTGTACGTGCATGTGCAAAATGTAATCTCAAAAAGAATCAAAGCAAGTTTGAGATAAATAAATCATGGAAGAACATCATACAAGAAGGAAAGAGAATAGTATGAATTTTCAAGATAAGGCTCAAAATCTCACAAGGCAAGTCAACTAAGTTCAATCTACCAATTCAAAACCCATTAATATATCAGTCAATTTTAAGAAGCATAATCATTCATTCAATCATATTATAAATCTTATCTCACTTCAATTGAATCCTACTTATGAAAGTATAAAATCTCCATTTATGGAAAACACATAAAACAGGCTCAAATGAATAAAAAATAAGTAAAAACCACTTTTTTAATTTTTAATTTTTTAATTTTTTTAAAAGCATAAAATTGAAAAGCACAAAAAGTATTGAAAGAAGAAACATAAAATAAATTCTAGAGATTTCCCCCCACATTTAAATTTTACATCATCCTTAATATAAAGTATATTAATATCATTAAGAATAATATCAAGAAAGATAAAGGACATGTAATTAAAAGAGAAAGGTAAGAAAAAGCAAATCTCAAAAGTAGCTTAGGTTACCTCCTAAGAAGTGCCTTTCTTTAACATCTTTGGTTAGACCATAGCTTTAATTTCTTCACCTAGGATCTACATGAGGATTAACTACCTCCTTTGCTTCTAGTTTCTCAAACTTTAGGTCATCCATCAAAAAAGTAATGTGGAATATAGAGTCATCCACCATAAATTCTTGAAGTGTTATTCTTAATTCATTTTTGCTTGAATACTCAAAATCATTTAGTAAAACAAATTCAATATGATCAATAAAATGGTGAAAGGATCAAAGTAAAAACACTATTTTTGTTTTAAAGGTGGAATGTCCTTATTATCTTATTTTTCTATAATTTTTGAACCAAAACTATTTTCTTCACTTAAAAATATAGAAATTTTAGGACAAACAGGACACTTAAAATCACTATCTTTACAAGTGCATTCATAACTATCAACATAATTCATGAATTCAGAAAATTTAGGAAACCAAGCAAGTAATTCATCATGGATATTATCAATATGTAAATCAGAATTAACAAGCTCTAAATCAGCCAAATTTGAATAGGAAATAGCAAAATAAAAAAAATTAAATTAAAAATAGCATAATTATAAATAGAAATGTTAGAATTAGAAATAGCAAAAATAATAGAAACAAAATGAGGAAAATTAGGCACTAAAGGCCCTAAAATGCTAAGGAAAGAGATTGAATTATCATGCATATCTTTAGAAATATCAAACTTGGCCATAACACCATTAAACTCCATGGTTAATATTCCATCTCAAACATTAATAATAGGCCTGCACCAGAATATCTTTAACAACTCCTAAAGGATAAATGTTTATTCGCTAATTGAACAACAACTCTTGTTTCTTTCAAAGCTCATAAATTCAAGATATTAAAAATAGAAAGAGGCATGACATTAATGGATATTCCTAAGTTTAGCATGGCATGCTCTATTTTAGTTTTTCCTATGATGTATGGAACAGTAAATGTGCTTGGATCTTTGCATTTTCTTCATAATTTTCTTTAGATGATCTCAAACACATTTGCCCCCTCATTTACTTTCTCATCCAGCCCTAATTTTCTCTTATTGATGTACAAATTGTTCAAAAAGTTAGCATACCTTGGAATTTGTTTTGTTAAATCTAGTAAAGGTATGTTAAATTCTATTTTTCTAAGGGCTCTAAAATCTAATTTTCATATTCACTTTTCTTTTGGTGAAAAAGTCTTCTACTTAGAAAAGGAAAGGGTAGGAAAATCAATAAGAGTGGGGAAAGAGTTCACCACACTATCACCACATTTTTGCTTCAAACTATTCTCCGATACTTGAATGCTAGTTTTTGGTTTATTATTTATCTCTACTTGACTACTTATTGGTTCATTAGTTGCTTGTTGATGTTTTGATTTTAGTTGATTACTTTCTAATTTAATACTTATTTCTGGTTATGAGGTTGAAGGCTTGTCCACTTACTTGCCACTTCTTAACATGATTGCATTCACCACTTCCTTATTCTTTGTGTTATTATAAGATGATTAGCTAGAACCTTGTGCTTTAAGCTCATTTAATGCAAAAGTCAGTTGACCTATTTGAGTTTACAAATTCATAACGGTGGCCTTTGTTCTTTACTAAAATTGGAGATTGTTTACTGCCATTTGCTTGACTAAATCTTCCAATGATGGCTAAGCAGAGCTTGAAGTAGCTTCTAGTTGGTTAACACAATTGTATTGTAATCTGGTGTATGTAAAAGGATATTGATTCTGGCCTACATTGCTATTATACTTGTAATTCTGGTTATGCTAAAATTGATTCTACTACTAGTTATCTCTCCAACCAGAATATTGAACTTGCTACTAGTGGTACTGGTTTAGCTATGGCCATTGGTATTGATATTGGTTTTGTTATTAGAATTGAGGCTTGGTAGGGTAGATGGCTACTATATAAGCTGGAGGAAGAGAACGCTCATCATCTTGTAGTATAGGGCAACAATCTATTGGATAAGTTAGGTAGGAGCCAATACCATAAAGTTTTGCTGGAAGAGAAGCTTGAAATTTCTGTTACTATCCCATTACTAATTGCCTAACTAGTGAAGTTAGCTCATTTATTTTTCTCTCCAATTTTTACTAGTTTAAATTGAATAAATTAATCTCATTCAGGCTTTTGGTTGCAATCATGATTCTAGTTCCAAACTATTGATAATTTGCTATCATGTTTGCAATGACGTCTCTTACTGCCATAGTATTTTGTCTATTAATGCTCCACCATTTGCTGCATCAATTATGCTCTTATTCATTAAAAGCAAGCCTTCATAAAAATATTGGATAAAGAGTTGTTCACGAATTTAATGATAAAGGCAGCCAACACATAGCTTCTTAAACCTTTCACAATACTCATATAAGGTCTTTCTATTCATTTGTCTAATGCCACAAATCTCTTTTCTTACTATAGCAATTTTGAAAGCAGGCAAAAACTTCTCTAAAAATACCTTTTTCATGTCATTCTAGCATACAATAGAACCTAGCTACAAGTAATATAGCCAGTCCTTAGCTGCATCAGCTAGGGAGAAAGGAAAGGCCTTTAATTTGATATGGTCTTTGGAAATGCCTTGACACTTCATTATTAAACAAACCATGTGAAACTCTTTTAGGTGCTTGTGAGGATCCTCACCTGCAAGACCATGAAACTTTAGAAGTAAGTATATTAAACTAGATTTAAGCTTAAAATCAACTTCTAACTCAAGATATCGAATACCTAATGGTTGATATGTAACATCAAGGGCAGCCAATTCTTTCAAAATTTTATTGTTATTTGCCATGTGTTCCGGTTTAGAAAAGAGGTTAAAAAGGCTAAAACTATCTATATTTTTACTCTTACAAAGGCAATGAAAAGTTATATCAATTTCAGAATCAAAATCAACCATTTTAGTAGCACTTCTCCTTTATCATGCACTGCCATTACATAGCATTACATTAGGAAAGCCATAAGAACATAAAAACATAAAAATGCTAATGCACTATGAAAAATTAACTTAAACACATCTAATTAAACTATCTAGACATTTTTAAAAATTATGGAACCATTACAAAAAGTTTTCTCTAACCATACAAAACTAAAAAATGTAATAAAAATCTTAAAAAATTTAAAAGTGTTTAAAATAGTGGAATTTGGCCAAAAAAAGGGCACCTTACAAGCAAAGCTTGTGAATTTTGATGAGAAAAAAATCAAATCTAGTTCCTATAAAAATTTCAACTCAATCAAAGCTAGTAAGACCTAATATAATTCTTAGGGGGTAAGGTGAAAAATGCTTGAAAACTAATTTCCTTGGGTAAAAAACTTCTATTCTAATGTTGGATGATGTATAATATGATAAAAATATGATGAATTGAAGTAGAGGAATGAGTAAAAAATAAAGAATGCAATGGAATATAAGAAAATGGAAAAAATTATAATTACCATAAAATGTAAGAAACATAATTAATGGATGCAGTTACCTGCTAAAATGCGTGAACAATTGTATAATATATTGCTTGTAATATGTAAGAAAAGATAAATTCAAGAAGATTCCAACAACAACACCAAAATTTTGATATGCACATTGCAATGCACCAAAGTTAGTTAAAATAGGTTTACTAATGAAATAATGTAAAAAAATTGGCACAACCAAGTTGTATCCTAAGTGATCCTTTGATATTTTCTCTAAATGGATTCTTAACAATATCTACACAATATTTGAATTATTGATGCAATGAAAATGAAATAAATAAATGTAAACATAATGTTAATGCAACAAAATAGAATGTTGTAATAGAAACAGAATGTAATATGTTGTATGCTATACGAAAAATTATGCAGAACATAGAATGTAGGATTAGGTGGGTTGTTTTCATGAAATTAAAACAAAAGTAATAACTAAATAAATATAAAATAGAAAGAAAATAGAAAGGAATTCAATGAAATAAAACAACCAATTCAAGAAATTGAAAGTTCTAAATTTGATTAATCATGGATTGATTAAGATTTAACTTTCCTAATTAATTCTTTAACCTTGAATTACCAAGAATTCTTATAATAATTCATGAATCCTATGCTAGATGTAATGTCCCGAATTTTCAATTCCATTATTTGAATGTTTAATCTCTGAGGCTGTAGAAACGAAGAGCATGTTTGAGTTAGCCTGGTGGGTGAATCTCAAGTTGAAAGGAATTAAGTGTAAGGGTAAATGAAATTTTGAAGGAAAAGGATAGTAGGGAAAGAATTAATTTCCCTAAATAGTATGAATGATCAGAGGAGGTTGGAAAACCCTAAAAGGGGAGGTTGTCTAAGTCTGATAGTGTAAGAAATTTTAAATAGACAGAAACCCTATGGACTAAATTGCAAAAGTGCAGAATCGGGTGTGGTTAAAGTGAAATAACTAAGGAATTGGGATTTAATATGAATAACCAAGAGTTTTGGGGTGCAATATATGATTTTTATTAGTGTGACCAATGGATTTATGACAAGTGTCATTGTTAGAAAAATAATGGCAAGAATAGCCTTACTTTTGGTGAAAAAGGACTAAAATACCCTTGAGAATTTCAAAAATGACCAAAATACCCTTAGGGCTTCATGAAAACTCTACTACCTTCTCCATTCTCCAAAAAGCTGCAGAAAATCCTCCATGAAAGCAAGCTGGATGTGTGAGAGAGAGAAGGAAGAGAGAGAAAGTTTCTTTTGAGTTTTTCACCTCAAAATACCAAGATTCAAGCTAAGGTGTAGAAGGGAAAATTGCTCCTCTCATTAAGCTCTATCTTTTGGTGTCCCTAGATTGAAGAAAAGCCCAAGTTTGATCAAGTTTGGGGAGCTTCAAGTGAGGATTCTCAAGTTGCACTAAGAGGTAAAAATGATCTCCTCTAAGAGCTCTTTAATGTACTCTTCTTAGTTTCTTGAAATCTTGAAGTTGGTAAAGTCAAGGGTGATTGAACATGGAGTTTAGGAGGATTTGAATATGTTTGATGGTGTTTTAGATGTTGTAGTGTTGATTTATGGCTTTAGTTTGGTGTAAAAACAACAAGAAACCATAGTTACACACCTGGGTTTTTAGGGGTATAATGATGCATGTGTAGTATGGGCATGATGTGTTTAAAACTTGGCTAAGTTGGTGAAGTTAGAATAAGTTTTATGAATTATAAAGCTTATGGAAGATGAAACTTTGAAGTTATGAAAGTGTTTGTGTGTATTTTTCATTTTGAGAAGCCAAAACCATGAAATGGAAAAGAAGGAAGGAAGGAGTTTTAGTGTTTAATGTGTTTTCGGAGGATCAGCAAGGTACACGGGGTAGAACACGGCCCGTGTTGTACCCCGTGTTCCTCGTTGAAGCTGATCAGTGTGCTACACGGGGTGCAACACTCCCCGTGTTTAATTCAGGACTGAAGGGCAGTAAGGTACACGGGGTAGAACACGGCCCGTGTTCACCCCCGTGTTCTTTGTCGAGTAGCCCAGAAGTGAACCAGCAAGGAACACGGCCCTGAACACGGGGTATGGGACCCCCGTGTTCTTTGTTAAGTGAACTTTTTGGTTTTATTTCTTCATGTTTTGCATAGCTTTACCCTTGGACCCTTTTCTAATGTTCATATATGTCATTCTAAAGCTTGAAAGCAAAGTGTAGAGCATTTAAGTATGCATTGTTAAGTGGAGAAAGTAAAGAATACATGAGGTTTAGGGAAAGTGATAATGTTCTAATTTAAACTATGATGGGTATTTTGATAGACTAAAGAGTGACAACTTGCAAAGACAAGAGGAAGTATAAAGGAGTTTTAAGTGAGAGCAAAAGGGAACATCACATTGGGAGCTTGTAAAAGGTAGCTAGCTTTATCCTTAAGCTGTTTTCTATTATATGATTCTCTATATTTTATGCCATTGTATGGAATGTGTATGAAATAGCTGTGTGCGCATCCCGGGAAGACAGTAAATGCTGTGTGCAAGGCCTATGGCCAGAGTCTTCCCCGGGATGGTAATGACAATTGCTGTGTGCGGTACCTATGGCCCTTAGAGTTCCTCGGGAAGACAGCGTGATGCTGTATGTTAGGCCTAGGTACGATTATCTGTGATGGCCATCTCGATATTGTGATAAGTCTTTAAGTGGGCTTGACAATTGCTGTGTGCGGTGCATATTTCCTACAATGGTATGGTATTGAATATGATGATAAAGGATTACTTGATTTCGAAACATATGTTTTAATTGCTTAAGGATTTGGAATGGCTTGAAATGTTTTATGGCAATGCTAGCTACTAGGAAACTTTGTTTCTTATGTTTTCTGTATTGTTATTAACCATTCCAGGTGATGCTTCCAAAGGCTCTCATGATAAAGGGCAGTGATGTTTGGAGTTGTAAATAGTAGTATAGTTGGAAATACTGTATATGATGGATGTATATTTTGTAAATTGAACTTTTGTATAATTACATGACTTTTAATCATGTTGTATGAAATACGCAAGTTTGAGATATCTCGAGTAGTTTGGAATAGAAGGCAAAGTAGTATGCGTTAATTACCTACTTAATGAGGGTTAAGGTGTTGATAAGTAAGGGAGTTACACTAGATGATCATCTAGGATTTGATTAATTAAGATTAGCCAAATTAAGCAACTGCTATAATTCCTAAGATAGATCGAAATTGATTTAATAATAAAATTCGATTGAATTAAGAAATTAAATTAGAAATCTCCAAATTAATCCATTAACCCTGTTCCCTTTTGTGTAAAACCATGACTTAATATCAAACAACAAAGGATTAGAAATCACAAGAATGAACATCAATTATATCAAATCAATATCCAATGTAAGTAATTTCAAGTATTTAACACAATTAAATAAGGAAAGAGGAAAATTAATTAAAGAAAATCAATATTACAATTCATAATCTCATAATCTAGTAGGGAAGAGCCTTAAACTCCTTGAATTAACTCCAAAAAATTAGCTCTCCATGGCTAGAGGACAAAAAATAATCAATGATGGCCCTTTGTGGATTCACTTGTATAAACCATAGCTAAAGTTGCAAAAATAAGAGCTTGAATACTGCTTGTAAATAATCCAAGGAACATGACAGGTATAGGAACCACTAAAGGAACTAAAGAAACAAGAACAACAACTCTAAAAAATTAGCTCTCCATGGCCAGAGGACACACGCTAGAGGAAGAAGAAGGAAGGTTATTTACTACATGGTGTAAAAAAGACCTCTATAATCTAATGAATCCTCCCTATTTATTTGATTGAATTAGCCTAAAACCCCATTAGGCTTGGATTATATGACTTTTAAGATTATAATAGTAAGGCCTTCTTGATTTTTAGAAGCCTAAACCTATTTTTAATAAGACAATTAAATCTAATAATTACATTAGTGAATTCCCGTGGGTCTGATTTCCAACCAATTTTTTATCATGAAATCAATGTAATTTGGAATAAATCATAAAAACCAAACTTGTAACCCTGTGTCTTGTGATGATTTTGGTGCTGGTTTTAGGTTAATTGGACCTTTATAGCTCTAGATATAGAGTAGAAATAGAGGTGAGCTCAATCGGGACAAAGACATGACTTCAACTTCTCAACCACATAAGACTCCAAAATGTCTAAACTGGGCTTGGATCAAAATATAAAAGTTGTAAATCTCTCTTTAATTTTTTCTAATAATATAAAGATTGCCCCAATCTAATATCTAGAACTTAAGATATAGTTGAAAAATAGAAATAGTATCATAATCTAGCATTTATTGAATAAATTTATACTATTATAAAATTAACCTAAAATTATAAAATAAAATTAACTTTGTAAAATTAAGCAGATGTAACACCTAAGAGACATAGAATAAGTGAAAAATAAAATAATAAATATTTTTCTTACCAAGTATCATCTAGAAATTTCTTAAAATTGTTTGAGAAATATAGAGAACCCAACAAACTTTTAAAATACTCAACATGTAGCCCACTAATGTTTTTAAATGTTACTCCATACATTATATTCCATCATTTACTTAACTCAAAGCAACATCCATTTATCATGTCATTACCAATTTAGTTTAATCATAACCATATTTACATTTTTAATTTACTAAATTTCAAATTAACAAATCTAAAAGCATTGGGAGTATGTAGATTATTTACTTGCCTTAAATCAACAGAAATGAAGAATATCAAGGGACTATAGCCAATTCTCAACATTCACAACACAAATTTTACTAAAATAAATCCTAACTCTATTTTATCAACAAGTGTTGACAAATTTTAAAGCTTAAACTTATAAACATGGATTCATACCTTGGTTAAAAGTGAAAGGATGATGATCCTTTGTTACTTAAATTTAAGCCCACATGGATTTCAAAAGGAGGAAGTTAATCGTTAAGAAGAAATGGAAGAGAAGAAATCAATGGGCCTCATAATTAAAAAAAAAAGAGAAGTGATTGGTTTAGTCTTTAATGGGTAAGGGAAGCTTTGAAAATTTTATGTTTCATTATGAGCATTTTAGGTACTTGTATTCTTAAGTTTCTTTCACACATCCTATTTTAATTCTAACTTCACACAATGCCATAATTAATTCAATCATACTTATTTTTAAATATAAATTCCATTTTTCACAATCAATTGCCTAACCTAAACCTTTCCACAAATTTCCTAGTTTGTTATTACTTTTACAGGTTTACCGATTAAGTAATTAAAAATAAAATTAAATAATTTTAAAGGGTGTAACACCTTAATAGAAACATAATTAGATCAAACTAAGTGACAAACAAACACAATGCACTAGGAAATAGTGATTAAATTTTTGAATGGCATGTACAAGGGTGAGACATTACTTTTCCATAAGAGAATATCTCAGTTTTTTCACAGCCTGCTTGGTCATAATCAACGTTGATCCCATTTTCTAGTTTTCACAAGCCTAACTAAACTTATTATAATATCATCACATAATTACCAACAACTGAATTAATTGAACTTAATTGAATATATATATTTATATTTTTAAAATATCCACAATATGGGCTAATGAAATAATGTTCTTAAAATGAAATTACAAGTCTCATTCCTTTTGCCAAATTATGTCCTACTAGAATTATGGTTGCTTCATAGAAGTATCAAGGAGAATCTTACTCCTAGGCCATTAGTGGTTATTGGAGGGCTTTAAAAGTTGTATCTATAAAACATTAAAAATTAAAAAAAAATAGGGACATTTTGTCTCAATAAGCAAATAACCTACTCAAATAAATTATTCATGTAAATAAACAATATTTATCAATAACCACACCTTACCATAGCAACTCACAAGCTACCAATAATAAATAAGTAAATAAATAGTTAAACCACAGTATCCTTCCCAAGACATCCTTATCCCTTCACAAATGCCATCCTCATCTCTTTAGGATTAACTTTATCCTTTTACAAATCAGTTTCCAGATCTAGTACTAATATTGCATTCTTATATCATAATTCTCCCTCAATATCATTCTATCATCACCTTTCATTTCAAATCATTATTTCATGATCATCCATATAGTATAACATCATCACATAAGAAATTTAATTTAAATAAATTCTTAATATGAATATTTAATACAACTCATATATCAAAGTTTTTCTAAACAAAATCATGTATAAAAGTAAAATTCTAAAATATAAAGCAATATGAAAGTATAGTACTTGATTATAAGGCTTCCAAATTGAAACCTATAATTAAGTATTGCAAATGAGTATAAGTATGTGATATGAATTCTAATACTCAAGTATGTGATATGAATTCTTAGGATTGGATCATTTTAAATTTCAAAATCAAACAAAAAAAAGGATAATCCCATCACGCTTTAGAAAAGAGAAGGAAATGAAGCAATTAGTGAGAAGAGATCATGCCATGAAGGATATTGATCCTTATAAGTAAAATTTAATGCCATAAAAGTTGAATTAACCTTGATAAGTCTAAAGTTCTTGTTAGGACCATTAGGACCATTAGGACCATTAGAAGAAAGAGCTCTCAAAGAGTTTTTAGGTTCATAAATGCCAAAAGTTATAACAATGAGGAACAACCCTCCTAAATAAATTCTTAAAGTTAAAGGTTAACTAAATTAGTTGAAATTTAATTGGACTAATTAGGCCGAACCTAAAAAGTTAATTAAAATAATATTAATCATCCAAATAAAGTTGTAAAATAATAGGTCAAACCAACATAAAGTCTAAAAATCTCTTAAGCAATAGGAAGCAAGATAAAATAAAAAAATTAGGCATGTATTAAACCTCAAGTATTTAAGTACACTATTCACATATTGAACATAAATTTGTAAGTACTCACATAAAATTAGCCAAAGCTGAAATATACATAAACTAAAGTTCTCCAAGCCCTTCCAATCTTACTTTTTCATGCATCCAAACTCTTTTCATAAACCCTTAGAGTCCCTTTATAATCTCATTAGCCTTAATTCTTGTCATTGGACCTTTTAGTAAGTGTGAAGGTTTTTCTTCACTCTTGGAATTCACATCATTCCTATTTTTTTTGAAAAGATTCATTCTCGAATCTTCAAGTTCTACATTAGAAGGAAAAAGATCAACAACATTAAAAAGGCAATAACATTATACTCTATCAGTGAATCTAATTCATAAACATTTTCATTGATTTTCTCCATAATTGAAAAGGATCATTTCTTCTTGGATGTAATTTGCTTTTCCTTTAAGTTAGAAATCTTTTCTTTCTTTTATAGATCCATAACTAATCTCTCAGTTCAATGACAACCTTCTTCCACCCTCTGCTGGCTTGTTTGGCATATTGTTCGATCTTCTTCTCAATATTCAATTTAATTTGCTCATGTAACTTATGAATCACATTTTTTCCTCTTTCCAACTAAGCTTAACCTTTTTACTAATAAGGAAAGGAATCAAATCCAAAAAAGGTGAAGGATTAAAGCTATGAACAATATTAAAAGGGAAAAAATTAATGGCTAAGTGAGCACTTCTATTATATGCAAACTCAATATAAGGCAAGTATTCCACCTAACTTTTCAAATTCTTTTGAATTAAGGAATGTAATAAAGTACCTAATATTCTATTCACAACCTCAATCCGTCCATTAATTTAAGGACAAGTTGTTAAAAAGAGTAGCTTTGTGCCCAACTTATACTATAAGGTCTTCTAAAAGTAGTTCAAGAACTTTGTATCTTTATCTGATACTATGCTCCATGGCATTCCATGCAAACCTATAACTTCCTTAAAGAAAACATTTTTACAATTGTTGCATCATTCATTTTATGATAAGGTATCTTTGAAAAGCTATCAACAATAACAACAAACATAGAATCCTTTTTATTCTTTGTCTTTAGTAATCCCAACATAATATCCATGAAAATGTTAGTATAACATTCACTAGGAATAGAAAGTGAAGTATAAAGACCATGGGGTAAAACTTTAAATTTAGCCTCATTACATGTAATACAATTAGCATAACATTTTTCTACATCATGTTTTATGTTAGGCCAAAAGAAATGCTCATTCAATATGTCTAGAATCTTCATAATCCTAAAATGCCTTGTAAGACCTCTCCTATAGGCTTTTCTAATAAGCAATTTCCTAAAAAACCCTTTAAGCACACACAATTTATTCTCGTTAAATAAAAAAAATTCATGCTTATAAAATTTTTTAAGGGAATTCTTTTAACATGCTTCAAAAATAATGGCAAAATTATGATCATTCCTATACAAATCATTAATATGCTCAAAGCTTAATAGCTTGGATTGCAAAGTAGAGATAAGAAGATAACTTCTAAATTATGCATGAGCAACTAAATTATCTTAACTTTACTTGTATTGTGTGACATATAATAATATTTTAATGAATTCAATCCATCTTACATGTATCCTATTTAACTTTCCTTAGCTCTTCAACTATTTTAGAGATTTATGATCTATATGAACCATAAACTACTTTGGCCATAAATAATGCTACCAAAAATCCAAAGAACGAACTAAAATGTGAAGCTCTTTATCATAGGTGGGATAGTTAAGAACCACTCCACTTAGCTTCTTTATCACAGGTGGGATAGTTACGAGCCACTCTACTTAGCTTCTTAGTAAAGTAAGCAATAGGCTTCTTATCCTACATTAAAATAGCTCCAATACCTATAATCGATGCATCACATTCAATTTCAAATGTTTTCGTAGAAATTGCAAGATTAACTAAAAAGCTTGAACTTAATCTATCCTTCAACAAGTTAAACATAATCTTTTGCTTTTCTCCTTAATAAAATTTAACATTTTTTATTAACTCATTCAAGGGGTAGTTAGAGTACTAAAGTCCTTCACAAATCTCTTATAAAAGTTAGCTAACATATGAAAACTTCTCCCCTCACTTGCACTTTTAAGGGTAAGCCACTCTCTAATTGCTCTCAATTTTTCTTAGTCCATCTCAATTCCCTTATTACTAATAACATAGCTGAAGAACACAATTTTGTCTTAAGAAATGAATATTTCTCCATGTTTGCATTCAATTTTTTATCTTTCAAAACTTGTAACACATATTTTAGATGTAAAACATGCTCATCCATACTCTTGCTATATATAAGGATGTCATCAAAATAAACAACCATAAATTTTCCAATGAAAGGGCGCAAAACATGGTTCATCAACATCTTAAAAGGTACTTAATGCTTTATACAAACTAAAAGGAATCACAAGGCACTCATATAAACTAAGTTTTATTTTAAAAGTTGTTTTCCATTCATCGCCCTTCTTTCATCCTCATTTGATAATATCTTTATTTTAAATCAATTTTTAAAATGACATAATTCATCAAGTAAATCATCAAGTCTAGGAGTAAAATCTGTATATCTTATAGTAATTTTATTTATTAGTGCCCAATCAACATACATTTTCCAAGATCTATACTTTTCAGGCACCAATAAGACTAACATCGCACATAGGCTTATACATTCCCTTATGTATCCCTTTAACATGAGATCCTCCACTTGCTTTTGAATTTCTTTTGCTTCTTTTGGATTAGTCCTATATATGAGATAATTTAGAATAAGAGATCTTAAAATGAAGTCTAATTATTGCTCAATACCCCTCTTGGGTGGTAACTCTGTTAAAGCCTCCTTTGAGAATACATCCTCAAACTCATGCAAAATAGATTTTACAACTTTTACAAAACAAGGCTTTCATAGTGTTAACATAGGCTTCTTTGTACAACAATACAAATATAAGCCTAGATGCAAAATGTACAATCTTCATATTACTCACTTTCACATATATACTTATTTTTCCACTAGTTATTTAGGGCTCTCTCTCCATTTTCATTCACTTTCTTTTTCTTTTAACTCATTTTTTTATTATTCTCAATTTTTTTCATATTATTTTTCTTTCTTTCTTCTTTCTTTTTTCCTTTGTAACCTCATTTAATCCTCATATACTTGTTATTGGAATAAAGGCTTAAGATTTATTTTCCTTCCATCTTTGAAAAATTGATACTTATTGAGGCCATCATCAAAAGTAACTTTCCTATTAAATTGCTAAGGTCTACCTGGTAAAAGATGGCAAGCAAGCATAAGGACAACATTACAAAGTATTTTATCGTGGTACTTTCTAATAGAAAAGGACACTAACACTTGCTTGGTCACCCCCATTTCCTTCACTATCATTTATCCATTGTAATTTCTTTAGGGTGGGATGTTACAAAGGAAACATATTCAACTTCTCTACCAAGATAGTATGAGCTATATTTGTACCATTATTATTATCTATAATAATATTTCATATTCTACCTTTAATATTCCAACTAGTATGGAAGATGTTTTCTTTTTACTTCTTTTGCTTGCACAGTTAATGCTTTTAATGTGAATTCCTTAAGTTGGATTGTCTCAAATCTCAAAATCAAACTAGAAAAGAAGGATAATCATGCCATGTTTCAGAAAAGAGGAAGAGCAAAAGCAATTAGTGAGAAGAAATCATGCCATAGAAGATGTTTATCCTCTGATAAGTGAGACTAGATACTATAAGAGTTAAATTAACCTTGATAGGTCTAAAGTTCTTGTTAGAACCATTAGAATAAAAGCTCTTAAAGAGTTTTTGGATTCATAAATGCCAAAAGATGTAACAATGAGGAACAACCCTCCTTAAATATGTTCATAAAGTCAAAAAAGTTAACTAAACTAATTGGATTTTAATCAAACTAATTAGACCTAATTTAGAAAGTTAATTAAACAAAATTAATTGTTCAAAATAAAATGTCAAATAACTACCTAAACTAACATATGGCCTAACAATGTCTTAAATAAAATAAAACAAGGTAAACTAGGCTTGGTCGTGAATCAAACTCACGGTACTAAATACACTACTCAAGTACCAAGTAAAAATCTATAAGGTACTCGAGTAGTGTATTCAAGTATTTGAATATAATAGTGGATCCAATGCTAGGTACTTAAGTACTCACATAAATTCAATTAAAGATTAAATACATAACACCTAGGATCCTGTAAACTCTTCCAACCTTGTTTCCCTTGCTTCTTCTTACATTTAAACTCTATCTATAAGCCTTGAACATCCTTTCTTAATCTTCTTTACTTTAGATCTTTTGATTGGACCCCCTACTACATATGGATGCTCCTCTTTACTTTTGGAATTCATATCATCCTCCCCTTCTTTGAAAGGATTCATGCTTAAATCTTCCAATTGTACATCAAAAGGAGAATAAAGAGGCACTCACATTGTACTCACCTAATAAGTCTAATTTATAAACATTTTCATTTATCCTCTCCATCATTTGAAAGGAACCATTTCCTTTTAGATGCAATTGCTCTTCCTTTAAGTTAGAAATCTTTCTTTCCGCATATGAATCCATACTTAATCTCCTAGTTCAAAGATAACCTTCTTTTTCCTTTTATTAGCTTATTTGGCATATTGTTCCTTTTTTTTCTAATTATTCAACTTGACTTGCTTATGCAACTTGCAAATCATTTTTGCTTTCCTTTTACCATCTAAACTTGACCTTCCTTTAATAGGCAAAGGCATTAAATCCAATGGAGTCAAAGGATTAAAGCCATAAACAATTTCAAAAGGAATAAAGTTAATGGTGGAATAAACATTTCTATTGTATGCAAATTCAATATGAAGTAAACGTTCTTCCCAACTCTTTAAATTTTTTTTGAATTAAAGAAGCGTAATAAAGTACCTAAAGTTCTATTCACTGCCTTGGTTTGTCTTTCGATTTGAGGATGACAAGTTTTTAAGAAAAGCAACTTTATCCCTAACTTAGCCCATAAAACCTTTTAAAAGCAACTGAAAATTTTGGTATCTTTATCCAATACAATGCTCCTTAGAACTCCATATGATCTCATAACTTCTTTAAAGAAATAGTATGTTATGTTCATTGCATTATCCATCTTATGACAAGGTTAAAATGATCTATCTTTAAGAACGTGTCAACAACAACAAATATAAAATTTCTTCCATTCTTTGTCCTTGGTAAATCTAGCATAGAATCTATAGAAATATCAGTCCAAGGTTCATTAAAAATAGTAAAAGGAGTATTAAGACAATGAAACAAAACTTTAGATTTTGCCTCTTTGCATGTGATACAATTAGCACAACATTTTTCAACATCATATTTCATGCTAGGCCAAAAGAAATGCCTATTCAATATTTCTAAAGTTTCCCTAATTCCAAAATGCACCATAAGATATCCACTATAAGCCTCTCTCATAAATAATTCCCTAAGAGATCCTTTAAGTGTTAGGATCGGAAGCCAAACAAGCACAACAAAATTAACCGATCCCAGCCAATGGATCCATAGAAAATGTTAGATTAGAATAAGGATTCGTTCAATACCTTTTGAATGATTTAGGGATTCATTCGTTAATCATCTTTTTAGCTTCCTTTCAGCTAAAGATATTGAGGTAGCCACATGAACCAATAGATCACCAATGAACATCCACACGAACACTGATTAGAATTCTTCTCCTTAGCCTCGTAGTACTAGCTATGCCTCTTCAAAGGTTATGGTCAAAGAGGGGTGCTAAGGTTTTTCTATGCTTTGGGATGCATGAATAATCATATATTATTACCTAACAAGCCTATTTAAATAGATGCATAGAAAATCCTAACTAACTGGGCTTTGTTCTATGTATAATTATAGGCTTATTATTGGGTCTTATAATTATAACATGAAATTCTTAAATATTAGGCCTAAACAATTTAGTCTATCAATTCCAAATCCACTAGGCTCTAAGTGCGATCCTACAGGCTCTCATTACATTAACAATAATCATTAATCATATTAATGATCATAAATAATGAGCGGTGTCTAGCAACACATCATTGTTACCCCAGTAATGTGAAAGTCGGTGATTTGACTAAACCTTTACATGTGATCATCATCTATGTCCTTTTGTCCTAAACATCTAAATTAAGCATTAAACATGGACTGTGTCATTCCCGTATAGCCCAATCCAAAGGTTTCTTAATTCCTAAATAAGCTGACTGAAACAAATGTAATTAACATCCCATGTCAATTCATCTGAGATGGCCATGTATTTTCTCAGTTTTACTTAATCAATGGGCCCACAGATGACACTTTTATTATATAGGAGGGACAAATTCTATCTCGATCACATAAATTCCTCTGCATGATATGTGACATATCTAATAACTACCCTTATGTTCACTTAACCATGAGTGAGATAGAGTAGTATCAAAATATGAAACTCACATGTAAGGAACCTTAGTAATCTCAGGTCAAAGGACCATATTAATAATGATTATTGAGAATCACTCATAACACTCACATAACGATCTATGTAGTGTTCTTAGGGTGGGTGGGTCCAGTATACAAGTTTTCTAACTTGTAGTCATGTATAAACTTAATATCTCATATAAGTCACCACATATGCTAGTCTTAACATATCAAAGTAACTTAATCTTTAATTATATATGACTAGGGACATTTAAGAATATAATTATTATAAGGCTATTATCATAATTAAATATATTATGCAAATAATATATGTATAAATACGATAATTGGAATTGCCATTAAAATAATATGATTTAAATTTACAATCATCAATATGATTGGTTTTAGGGCATCTACACTAACATTAGGCACACATAATTTATTTTTTATAAATAATAAACCATCATACCTATAAAATTTATCAAAAAACTTCTTTTCACATGCTACAAAAATAGTGACAAAATCAAAATTATTTCCATGCAAATATTTAATATGCTAAAAACCTAACAACTTAGATAGCAAAGTAGAGATAAGAAGATAACTTTTTGATAATGCATCAATAACTGTATTAACTTTACCTTATATTGTATGATATATGGAAATGTTTCAATGAATTTAATCCACCTTGCATGCCTACCATTTAACTTTCTTTAGCTTTTCAAATTTTTGAAGGATTTATGATCTATATTAATCATGAACTCCTTTGGTTATAAATAGTGTTGGCAAGTTTCTAAAGCATAAACTAAAGTATAAAACCTTTTGTCATAGGTAGGATAGTTAAGAGCTATTCTACTTAGCTTCTTACTAAGAAAGCAATGAGCTTCTTTTCTTGCATTAAAATAACGTAATTAACAATGCCTAAAGCATCACATTCAATTTTATATGTTTAAGAAAAATTTGGAAGAGTATGTACAAAGTAGTTGAACAGAGTTTATCTTTCTACAAGTTAAATGCACTCTATTACTCTTCTTTTCGATGAAACTCAACGTTCCTTTTAACTAATTCATTTAAGGGGGTAGCTATAGTACTAAAATCCTTTATAAACCTCCTATAAGAAGCTAACCAACTCATGAAAGCTTCTTATTTCACTTGCACTTTTAAAGGTAGGCCACTCCTTAATTACTTTCACTTTTTATTAGTTTATTTTAATTCCCATACTAGAAAATAATTTTACGTAAACAAAATGAACATTTTTCCATGTTTGCATGCAACTTTTCATTTTTTAAAACTTGTAAAATACATTTCAAATGCAAAACATGCTCATCCATATTCTTGCTCTATACGAAGATGTCATTAAAATAAATAACTGTAAATTTTTCAATAAAAGGACACAAAAACATGATTCATTAACTTATAAAGGTACTTGATGCATTAGACAAATTGAAAGGTATCACAACCACTCACATAAAGCATGTTTTATTTCAAAAGTAGTTTTCTATTCAACACCCTCTTTCATCCGTATTTGATAATACTCTTATTTTAAATTAGTTTTAGAAAAGATATAAGATCCATATAATTCATCAAACATATCATCAAACCTATTAACATGATGTTTATACTTTATAGTGATTTTATTGATTGGCTAGTAATCTATGCATATTCTCTAAAATCTATCCTTTTTAAGCACTAAGAAGACCGGCACTGCATATGGGCTTATGCTTTCCCTTATATATCCTTTCGATATGATGTCTTCTATTTTATTTTGAATTTCTATTGCTTCTTCTAAGTTAGTCTTATAAGGGGGATGGTTTAGAATAGAAGCTCCTAGAATGAAGTCAATTCAATGCTAAATACTCTTCTTGGTTAGTAACTCTTTTAGAGCCTACTTTATAAATACATCTTCAAATTCCTACAAAATAGATTTTATAGCTCTTGGCAAAACAAAGCTTTCATAATTAGTGTTGACATAGGCATTTTTGTACAAGATACAAACATAAGCTTAGATGCAAAGTGTGCACTTTTGTCATCGCTCACTTTTGCTTTTACACTCATTTTTCACCCACTTATTTTGAGCTTTCTCCTTTTTCATTCATATTAATTTTCTTTTCACTTATTTTTCTTCTTTTTATCATTATTAATTCTTTTCATGTTTTTTTTTTCTTCTTTTCTTTTCTTTTATAACTTTTCTTGAATCTTACACACTTATTGTGGGGTCAAAGGTTTAAAATTGATTTTTCCTCTTATCTTTCACAAATTGATCCTCATCAAGGAAGCCATCAAAAGTAACCTTCTATTAGATTGTCAAAGTCTACCTAGTAAAAGATGGGGAGCATGCATAAGGAAAACATCACAATATTTGTCAATAGAGAAAGACAACATCACTTTGTTTAGTCACCTTATCTCTCCACATCATTCAACCATTATAGTTTATATGGAGTAGGATATTACAAAGTAGGTAAATTCAACTTCTCTACTAAAATGCTACTAGCTACGTTTGTACAACTACCACTATGTATAATGACATTGTATATTTTACCTTTGATGTGTCACCTAGTATGGAAGATACTTTTTTCTTTGCTTTTCCTTTTCTTTTTTATCTTGCACATTTAAGGTTCTTCTAATCATCAAGGCATCTCTATCAAATAAACTCCTACTTTTTTCACTTTTGTCATAAGAAGATGTAGTGGATTCCTTGTTCTCTTTGTCACAAGTGGATTTATAATCTCCATCCCTTAAGATCATAACCCTTTTGTTAGAACATTCACTAGCAATATAACCTTTCCCAAGGCATTTAAAGTATTAGATGTTGGAATGTCTTTAAGATTATTTAGCTTTCTCTTTCCTTTTAAGGTCTTCACCTTTTGATTTGCCAAAAAAAATCTTTGTTCTAATTATTCCTTTTATCTTTCTCCTTGTCACTCTTCTTATCTCATGTCTTCATTGTGGAACTTAAATGAGAACTATGTTTGGAAGAACACTTCTTCTTGAATTACCATTTCACCTTCATAGTCATATGCACCATATCCACCATGTTTTCATAATATTATAGCTTAACCATATTAGCAATTTCCCTATTCAAGCCATAAAAAAATCTAGCCATAATTATCTTTTTATCTTCTTTAACATTAGCTTTTGACATGACAAGCTCCATCTCCTTGTGGAATTCTTTAACACTCTTGGAACCTTATGTAACACTTTGCAATTTTGGGACATGTCTCTATGATAGTGACTAGGAATGAACCTCTTCTTGATAACGAGTTTCAAATCTTCTTAAGTATGAATAGGCCTTTATTTATTTTTCTACATATTTGTTATGAATTAATCCCACAAAGCAATAGCAAATTCAAAGAATTCAATGATTGTAAGTTTTATCTTCTTCTCGTTTGACTACTTGTGGTAATCATAGACTAACACCATCTTTTTCTCTTACTCTAAGTGGGCATCTAGATCATTTTTTTCTTGGAATGAAGGAATCTTCATTTTTATATTGTCAAGTTTATTATTAACTTCTTCTTTTCTTCATTTATTTCCTCCTTTCCTTCCATCTCTCCTTTTATTTCTTCTTCTCTCACCTTTTCTATCATTTTTTTCTTTTTTTCCCCTTCTCTTACCTCCTTTTTCTTGCACTTTTTCTAGACGACTTAAAGTTTTTACTACTTTATTATCACTATCCACTCTTTCTTCATCATATCATCTCTCATTTTATCTCTTTTCTTCTCTTTCTCCTTTCTCACTGTATTCTCCTTTCATTAATCTTTTCAAATCATTATTACATAGCTTTCAGCAATTGTTCCTGAATCATTCTCATCATGTCACTATAATTCATACTACTTCCTAACATTTTTATAGAAAATTTTCACTATAAGAAAAGGTTAGTTAACAATAAGACTTCATAAGAGCCCACTCTTTACATAAATTTTAAGAAACTCCACTCTTGTTTGCACACTAAATAAGGATTTTTCTCTTAAATGATCTTACATACTCTTAATTTTTAGCACTCTTATCTTTAATGGTTCTTTATGAACGATGTGACATTATCAACAAAATTCAACAATTGTATCAAATAATTTCACTCAACAAAGAACTAAACAATTAAAGAACTAATAGACACACTTAGAATTCAAGAAAGGAAAACACAAAGAAGAAACAAAGACATAAAATAGACAATGAAGGAATAAGATTAAGAATTAAGATATTGTTGGACAATGGAAAAATAAGATATATGAAAGAAACAATGAAAAGATTAATTCAAAATAAGAAGTTCAAAGATGAATTAGAGCATACAAGGATAAAATAAGGCGTACAATTGAGTAATTAACCTTTCTAACAAACAACTTTCTTTTTAAGAATTCTTTCTTTTTGCTTTTCTTTCACTTTTTTTTATTTTTTATTTATTTTATTTAATTTTTACTTTTGACCTCTTAATTTTACTTTTCTTTTCTTCTTTTTTTACTTTTCTTTTAATTTTTTTCTTTAATTGATACATTAAATGATTACATATCACCTTTGGTGTCAAGAAAATAAAGTAGAAGGATAACTTATAAGTGAATATCAAAATCATAATAAAGTACTCATGTACTGTATTTAACAACTAAGAGTTGTAGTCACTTCTACCTTGAAATACTCAAGTACTATACTTCAGTACTAAAGAATTTTGTTTAAGGTATTCAAGTATTAGATTTAAGTACCATGAGTTATGGTGCTTTTTGCCTTCAAGTACTTGACTACTGTATTTAGGTATTATGCAATTTTATATAGTATTTAATTATGATATTCAGGTACCTAATTCAAAACTTTAACTTTTTAACATTTTGCAAACACTTTCAATGCAATCTTTCAAACTAATTATTTTTTAGTAAAATTTGACAAAATCAAGTGCAAATTTACATAGATTTGAGATAAAAAAAAATAAGCAATAATAATACATCTAAGGATTAAACACAGAGCTAAGCAAAAGCATTAAAATAAGCAATAAAGGAACATAAATGGATGATTAACAAGGACTCAAATTTGAATTTAATCATAAATTCAACAGGGAATAGTAAAATAAACTCAAAGATAGAAAAACTCAAAACTCAAAACAAAAACATAACAATAGAAACAACACTAAACTAGTCAAAAAATCAAATATGACGAAAAAGCTAAGAAATGAAGAACATAACCTATGAATTTGAGAAACCATTGTTTTGAATACTAAATGATGTGAATTCCTTGGATAGGATCATCAGTAACCTCAAAATAAAATTGGAAAAGAAAGATAATCATGACATGATTTAGAAAAGAGAAAAAATAGAAGCGATTAGTGAGAAGAGATCATGCCATAAAGGATATTGATCCTTTGATAAGTAAGATTAGACACCTTAAGAGTTGAATTAACTTTGATGAGTCTGAAGTTATTGTTAGAACCATTAAAAGAAAAGCTTTCAAAGAGTTTTCAAATTCACAAATGCTAAAAGTTATAACACCAAGGAATAACCATTTTAAAATAGGTCCTTAAAGTTAAAAATTCAACTAAACTAACTGGACTTTAATTAAACTATTTAGGCTTAATTTAGAAAGCTAATTAAACAAACTTAGTTGTTTAAAATAAAATAAGCCTAACAATGTCTTAAATAACAAGAAACAAGGCATACTAAACTTGAGCGTGCATTAAACTCATATTAGGGTACTAGAGTACTATATTCAAGTATTTGAATAAAATAGTGAATCCAAGGCTAGGTGCTCAAGTACTATACTTAAGTACTCACATAGATTCAATCAAGTTTGAAATACACAATACCAAACCTCCTTTAAACTCTTTCAACTTCAATTTCTTTGCTTCTTCTTGCATCTAAACTTTGTCCATAAGCCCTTAGAGTTTCTCTTTGATCTTTTTAGCCTTGGATTATCCCTTTCGTACATGTAGAAGCCCCTCTTCGCTCTTGGAATTCATATTAAATCTTTTAACCACCAAGGCATCTTCATCAAATGGACTTCCACTTTCTTCACTTTGCTCACATAAAGATGTTGTGAATTCTTTATTGTCTTTGCCACCAGTAGACTCATAGTCTCTATCTTTTAATATCATAACCTTTTTGTTAGGATATTCACTAGCAATATGCCTTCTTCTATGGCATTTAAAGCATTCAATGTAGGAATGTCTTTGAGGCTTTTTAATTATTTTTTTTCTTTTGAGGTCTTCACCTCTTAGTTTGAAAGAAAATTCTTTGTTGTACTTACTCCTTTTATCTTCTATCTTATCATTTTTTATCCTATTTCTTCTATGAAGAACCTAAATATGAACCTTGCTTAGAGAACTATTTCTTTTTAATTGCCTCTCCACCTTCATAACCATATGCACCATGTCCTCCATGTTTTCATAATGTTGCATTTCAACTACATTAATAATTTCTTTATTCATGCTATAGAGAATCTAGCCATAATTGTCTTTTTATCTTTTTCAACATTAGCATTTAACATGACAAGCTCTATCTCCTTATGGTATTCTTCAAGACTCCTAGAACCTTAAGTAAGGCTTTACAATTTTTAGCACATGTCTTTATGATAGTGACTAAGAATTAATCTTTTCATTATAACAAATTTCAAATCTTCCCAAGTATTAATGGTTCTTTCTTCATGAATTGGTCCCACTAAATAATAGGATATTCAAAAAAATTCAATAATTGTAAGCTTTCTCTTTTTTTTCTTCTAAATAGTTATGGTAATAAAAAACTAAGTCCATTTTTTCCCACTATAGGTACACATCTTGATTATTTTTCTTTTGGAATGAAAGGGATCTTTATCTTGATATTATTAAGTTTATCATCCACTTTTTCCCTCTTTTGCTATCTTCTCATTGCTTTTTATCTCTCCCATAATTTCTTCTTCTCTTACCTCTCTTATTATTTCTTCTTCATTCTTCCCACCTTTCATTTTTTCTTCTCTCACTTTTATTAGATGAGCTTGAACCTTTACTACCTCTTTCATTACTATCTCTTTCTTTTTTATCATGTTGTCTCTTATTTTGCTTTTTTTCTCTTCTTTTCTCCTTTCTTCTTCCATTCTTCTAATCCTCCCATCAATTCTCTCTAATTATTCTTGCATAAATCTCCTAAATTGTTCTTGAATAATTTTCATTATGTTACTATTATTCACACTACTTCCTAACATATTTATAATTTCCTACAAGTAAAAGGTTAAATAAAAAATAAGACCTCATACGAGCATAATCCTTACTTGAGTTTTGGAACACTCCATTTTTGTTTGCAAACTAATTAAGGCTTTTCCTTTCCTAAATATTCTCACACACTTTTACCTTTTACTACTCTTATCTTTCCTTCTTAATGATTCTTTAGAAACTAAGAGACACTATGAACAAGATTCAACAAATACAACACCAATTCATTTAACAAAGAACAAAACAATTAAAGAACTAATGGAGATATTTAAAATTCAAGAAAAGAAAACACAAAAGAAGACACAAGGATAGATAATAAACAATGAAGAAATAAGATTAAGAACTAAAAGATTGTTGGATAATGAAAGACTATAATTTATGAAAAAAGTAATGAAAATTTTAATTCAAAATAAGAAGTTCAAAGATGAAAAGCAAACAAGAATGAAATAAGGCATAAAATTGAATATCCAACTTCTTCAAAAATAATGTTTTCCCTTTGTGGAGTTTTTTCTTTCTTTCCTTTTGTTTTTCTATCACTCTGATTTTTCTTTTCTTTGCTTTTATTGATTTTCACTTTTAATCTTTTGATCTTGTTTTTCTTTTCTTGTTTTTGATTCACTTTTCTTTTGATTTCTTTTTTGTTTTTCTTTGGTTGATACCTAAAATCATTATTTAACACTTTTAGTGCTAAGTAAAACAATGCAAAAGGAAGTTATAATTGAATATCTTAATCAACAAAAGAGTATTTAGGTACTACACTTGAGTACCATAGATTAAAGTAACCTCTTCCTTGCAATAATCAAGTATTAAACAATTTGTTCAAGGTATTTGAGCATTAGATTTGAGTACCACAAGTCTGGCTGCTTTTTGCCTTCAAGTACTCAAGTATTATACTTAGGTACCATGCAATTTTGTGCATTACTCAATTATAATACTCAAGTACTTATGGTTGAAATTCAGGCTTTGAATATTTACAAATAATTCAAAAGCAAGCTTACAAACCAATTAATTTCTAATGAAATTTGGCAATTTTAAACATAAATTTGCTTGAATTTGGGGCATAAAAAGTAAGAACAGTAATGGATTCTAGGATTGAACACAAAAACAAGCTAAAACATAAAATTAACTCACAAATTGGACTTAGATCAAGAAATTTAGCATAATTATGCATAAAAGAGTAACAAAGGAACATAACTTGATGAATAAGAAGGACTCAAACTTGAATTTAAGCATAATTTCAACAAGGAACAACAAAATAAAATAAAGAATAATAGAATCAAAGATTATTTTCTTAGCAAACATGACTTAAAATCAAATTAGAAATTTTAAAATGAAGAATATCAAATAAAAAGCTAAAAAAGGAAGAATATAACTTAAAATTTTGGGAAACCATTGCTCTAATACCAAATAATATGAATTCTTAGGTTTGGATCATCCCAAATTTCCAAATTAAATTGAAAAAAAAAAGGATAATCACATATATTTCAAAAAAGAGAAAGATCAAAAGTAATTAGTGAGAAAAGATGACAATATAAAGGATATTGATCCTTTAATAATTGATATTTGACACCACAAAAGTTGAACTAATCTTGATGAGTCGACATAGATCTTAATACCAGTTTCTACAAGCTTTAATAATTTTTTATTATTTTTATTCAATGGGAGTTCCTAAATTTCCAGGGAGACTTGAAATTTTACTTTAAATTTTTATGGAAAAATAAATAGAGTATCTCTTATTTTTGTACACTTCTTGAGGGCTACATGCCCTAAAATATAAAACTTGAATTATTTCCAGATGCAACAATATCAAACATACACACAAAATAATACAACTTCAAATCTATACATATACAACAATTCAATGTATCATAAATTTCTACTTTAATGCTGATTTTAATTGTCGAATCCTTTAATCCAGATTGTCTTTATTTCTCCATACGTACTACAAGGCTTAAATCTTAACTTGAAAATATTAGAAATATTTAGAGTGAGTTATGGAAATTCACTGAGCATATATTTACCACTATTAATTCTTAAATCAAATATATTAGGTAATCATATGCTATCTAATTATTTGATGAGAAACAATAATGTAATTCAAACTTTTTGAGTGTCTAAACGTGCAAAACTAAGCCTCGCATGAAATATTGACCTGTATATAACTTAAATTTTGTATTTCCAATTATAAATCATAATTTCAATTATCCAATGGCACACAACATTGTGATCATATAACATACTACCCATTCTGGGTAGGCATCACCATTACAAACCGTTATTAAGGCTTAATCACAAGTAAATCATCTCAACTATACTATTTATAACATGTAATCACAAGTAATTTCCAATATTGCATCATATCATACCTTCAAGTATAGTAAGCATATATGTGATCGCCCTTTTGATTCCCAAATTAATACTATATTTTTCTCAATTGCTCATCGAGAATTTCGTATTCAGCTTTCAAATTGATTTTATATCATTCATAACTATTTGCTCAAAATTTATAGTCTAATTTTCACATTATAGCTCTATCTTCATTCATAATTTCCAATGTCTTTACTCTAGCACAAATCACAATTTTCCATGCCTTATAAAGTAGAATTTATAGATAACATACACATGAGAGCTCAACTTTCATATGACAATTGTTTATAAAATTTCAATGCAAAGTTACTAATTCATTATTGGAAAATACCAAGCTCATAATAGTAAATGTATAAGTATCTAACAATATCGTTATGTTCTCCTATATGGCTATAACATATAGAAACCATTAAACTCAATTCAATCTATCAATAGTTAGAAACACTATTACCATACTTCTACTATGCACTCTGATCTATTAATATTTCCTCAATATACCTTAAAACAAAGTTCATGCATGAATATATATATATATATATGAATATAAAATCAATACTATTAATAAGAAAATATAATTCATAATATTTAAATCATATTTCATTTAGATAAAAAAGTTAATGGCAAGATATATTCTCATCTAGTAGGGCACATTCGTAGTAGGAGCTCAAAGCAATTCATTTCATCCTTCTCTTATCCTAATAGTATGAATATGAAAATACTATTTATTTTCTTTTCAAGCATTATAAATTCAATTCTTAAATCATAATGCAATAGTGTCTCCTAGTATCAACTTCTTATAACTCCTAATACAGGCTTATGTAGCCAATCATTGAATTTTTAAGATTTACTTTCATTAACTTTGAACACTAAAACATTAACTTTTATGATATAAATGTACTCTAAGCATAGTAACTTAAAATTCTAGAGCCTTAAATCATTATCTTATAAGTGTTATCTCAATTAAGGAATAAAAATGAAGGTTTCTAATCCAAATATAAAACAATTGAAATACTAAAATCTTATGCTATAAAAATGTCATATTTGTATCATTCTAGTATTTTGCAACATAAAAATTGAATTTTTCTCTTGTATCATCATATGCCTCAAATATGCATAAGAATGGATTTCTAGATAAATTTTCAAATTATTCAAAATTATAAAATATAATATTTTAGAAATATCACAAGCAAGGTACCTTAGCTCTCCATAACATAAAAATATTATTTTTCAGAAATGTTATTAGAAATTTATAATACACATAAAATGGATTTCTTTGAATCTTGCATAAACCTCTTAGAATAATAAAATAAATTACTCCATTTATTTTTAAACATTTTATTTTAGTAATTTATATTATAAAAATTTTATTTTTCATATACATCCTCTTGTATGTCTAAATACCTATAAATGGGTTTTCTAAATCTAGCACAAATTTGTGAAAAAAAATAAAATATAATGTTTCAGACATACTTCAATCATCTTTCTTTTCTTGCATTTTATCATATAAAAATCATATTTTTCTCTTGCTTCATCATATATCTCAAAATATATAAAAGTGAATATCTTGGATTAAGCCTTAAATCATCATAAAAACTAAAATTTTATGATATCAAGATGTTTACCAAGTTTAAAAGGGCTTGACTAGAGCTTACTAGTGGCAAAATCGCATTGAATCATCAGTAACAAGTGTCCCAAGCAATTCTACCATAAATGGTACAATGTGACTCGAGCTTGGCTTTTAACAATCGTTTCATGCCATCCATATAGTAACTGGTTAAGGATGAATAGCAACCACGATAAGGATAACTCCCAACAATAGCACTACCACAGAGGACAAATAAGGATCAACGCAAGTCTGAACTCCTACGTGTAAAAACCCAGCTCATGGATGCTCCTTGCGCAATTGCCACTTACCACTAACAAGGGCGTAAAGAGGTGGACACAAGAGGGCTGACAATGGCATGACTCTAGCAATAAAGGTAGAAGAGTAGAGAGAAAAAGAAGAAGAAAGGTGATGATGAAAGAAAGTGGTAGTGACTAGAATATGTTGAAAAGAGGGTGAGAGAAAGTGCAAAAAAAAAAGTAGTGAGCATTAATCTCATGCATTGCGACACTATAAGCTCACTTCCATGATTTAATCTCATCCTTCCATTTTGATTACCAGTCCTAGATAATTGAATCTCAACCACCCATTAAGTTTACTGAAGCCCAAATCTCTCTTTTATTCAAGTCAATCTAGGTCATCCACTTTAAATAACAATGATCTAACCATTAATTTATTTCAAAACTTATTTTTGTAAAATTGATTTCATTTTAAACTCACAACTCACCCTTTTTCAATCTTCTTCCAATATAAAAATATTTATATAATTTCAACAATCTAATAAATTTTAAAAATTCTAAAATTAATTATATTAAACTTGCATAATTCTAAAAAATAATGTATCAAATACATACAAATTATTTCATAAATTCATGCAATCTTGCTCACTAAAAATTATTTCTTAACTTATGAGGAATTTTTCTTGTAAAATTATTTTAATCAAATTTCAAATTAATAATCACCATAAAAATAAATATATTTTAAACATTATCATCAATATTATTTTAATATTCCAAAATCCTTTAAAAGAAAGAAAATTTAAAATAAAATTTTAATCAAATAAATATTAAATAAAAATAAGTAATCATAAGCATTGAAATTTATAAAAATTTAATTTAGGGTACCACAAAAGTTCTCATTGGAACCATTAAAGGAAAAGCTCTTATATAGTTTTTCAGATTCACAAATTATAAAAGTTGTAATAATGAGGAATGACCTTCCTCAAATAGGTTCTTAAAGTCAAAAGTCAACTAAACTAATTACACTCTAATTAGACTAATTAGCCTAGCCCAAAAATCTAATCAAAATAATATTAATTATCTAAATAAAGTTGTAAAATAATGGGCTAAACCAATACAAAGCCCAACAACATCTTAAGCAACAAGAAAAATAATAAAACAAATAATTAGGTGTGCACTAGACCTCAAGTACTCAAGTACACTATTCAAGCATTGAGTAGTAATTTATTAGTGCTCAAATACTATATTTGAGTTTTTTAAAAAAAAAACTAAATCCAATGCATAGTATTGGAGCATTATACTTGAGTACTTTCATGAAATTAGCTAAAGCTGAAATACATGTAACCTAAACTCTTCAAAGCTCTTCCAATCTTATTTCTTCATGCATACAAACTTTTTCCATATGCCTTGGGAGTCTCTCCATGATCTTTTAGGCCCTAACTATTGTCATTAGACCCTTCAATAAGTGTGAAAGCTCCTCTTCTTTCTTGAAATTCACGTTAGTGTGGTACTTGTGTATAGCTATTTTGTGTATCCTTCTATAGTCATATTCGAGTATTATACTCAATTAGTAGTAGGCAAAGGGGACAATGCTTTCAAGTACTCAAGTATGACACTTGAATACTAGCCTTTCAGGTTTATTCTCCAAGGCCATACGCAAGTATGAAACTAAAATTTCTAGAAAATCATCAAATTCATCAATTCAACCTAAATTTCAACTCCAAACCTTCTTATGCACATTGACAACTTAACATCAACTCATATTTATAATCCAACATAATTATTTCATCATAAAACAAGCAAACAGCTTATTTATTTAACAAAAAAAATTAATTTCATCATTAACAATTCATATAAAATAAATTAACATCATATCTTAGAAATTATAATTCTATGTAGTTTATTCACTTCCCTAGAGTGTGTGGAGCAAATAGGAAGCTGGTTAGTAAGTGAGATTGTCCTTAATCAAAATTAAGCCAAAATTTCTTAACAGGAATCTCTAATCTTAACTTATTACTCTTGTTTCCACTTAATCCTCAATGAGTTAGTTAGGATTTAAGGAACTTACCTTAAATTTAGTTGTAATAAGTGTATAATTCTTGAATTTACTTAGCTAATCGCTACCAAGAATTGGTAAAGTGTGCATAGAGAGGCTAAGGAAGAGAAAAGACCAAATATGGCATAAGAAAAATAAAAAAAGAATAAAGTTTTAGAGCTTTTATGCTATTAAGGGTAATTTTATCCTTTTAGTGGCTTTTTAAGGGCCAAACTAGAAAATGCATCCCTAACTCTTCTATATAAACTTTGACTTAAATCTAATTATACATTAACCAAGATTTATTTTAATTATATCTATTTCAGTCATAAAATCATATTTTATATTTGAAAACCATCCTAAACCTATGCATAATTATTCAAAGTACTGATATGTTTACATAATTACTAAATAATTAGTTAAAAATAAAAATAAAAAACAATAAGGGTGTGATAATTCTTCCTTCCTTTAAATAATTTGTCCTTGAATTCTTACAAATTAGTCAATAAAAAAGATGGTTCAATTGAATTTTAATCTAACAAAAAAAAATAAGGAAAAGTTTGTTGCATTTCTACATTAAATTCTCAGGTTACTTCTTTTATGCAATGCTTTTACTAATAAAATTTTACTTAAGGTATATTTTTGGGTATGAATAATTCAAAATTAACATTCTGAATTCCTACTACTAATTCTTTATAGGAAAGCTTTAGATCAATTGAAAAGGATCATATTAGATAACATGGAATGGATTAGGAATGTACTTATAGAAAAATTGACATATGAAAAATTAAATGAATGGTGCATATCTCATTTAATAGACCAAATCTATAAACAATAATTCCAACTACTAAATGATTGGAAATCAGCTGAAGAATTTCAGAGCTAATTTTCCCTTTTTACTAAAACACATAACTCCTTTTATAGGAGAAACTTTTAGAAACACCATATTTCTTTTTTAAAATTCTAGTTGTTTTCTTTTGTTTACATAGGATTTATGGCAATCTTAAGCCATTTTTTATTGATCTTGGATGATTTTCACCTTTCCAAGGTATCAAAGGTAAGGTTAGGATTGAAAAGTTTAGCTTCTCTTAATTCAAACTATCCCACAAGGGATCTACACCTTTTACCATAAAAAAGTTTCATTTTAATGGATGATTAATAATTGTTATTACAGGCAAATTCAATTAGTGGTTAGTATTTTTCCTAATAACCTTTAGACTTAAGAACATAAACATGTAATAGGTTTCTTTAAATTTAGATTATATGTTTAGATTAACCAATAGTTTGAGGATGAAAGGCAATACTAAAGTGTAATTATGTTCCTAATACTTGTTGGAAGGATTGTCAAAAAGGAACTATGAATTAGGTGCCTTAATTAAAAATGATGGTAAGAGGAACACCATGCAAGGGAACAATTCTACTAAGATAAAGTTAGGCACATCGAACTATAATGTAGCTATTTTAGACAGAAAAGAAATAAGTAGTCTTAGTGAATCTATTAATAATCACCTAAATAGAATTAAATCCCTTTTGAGATTAAGGAAAACTAATTAAAAAGCCCACAGTCACACTTTCCTATTTCTATTCAAGAATAGGAAGTAATTAGTGTAAACTAGCAAGATTGTAATCCTATGGAAAATAAGGCAATTAAGTACAAAATCAAGCACATCCCTTTTCATACCCTTCCATTAGAAGCTTTGCTCCAAGTCATAACACATCTTCACAACTCCTATATACATAGTGTAGGATGAGCTATAAGCATAATGTAGCGATTTATTTCTTTCATGCACTAGAACCTAAAGTCAACTTCGAAATCTAATTACTTCTCATTCATTAATAATTAAATCATTATTCTAATTTGACAATGATTCTTCCTTCAAAGCCAAATACTATGGATCTTGCTTTAAGATTTTTTAATTCTTTCAATTAACATTGATTGAACTATGACTTGAACAATTATCATCATTTTATCTTTTTCTTAAGTGCTAGCTAACATTTATGATAATTTTCGATTCAATGCATCAACTACTACATCATCTTTTTCTAAATGACAATAGATAATGTAACCATAATCTTTCACTAACTACATCTATTAACATTGCCTCTAATTCAAATCTTTTTTATTAAAGATATATTGTAGGCTTTGTGGTTAATGTATATTTCATAAGTTTCACTATATAGGTAATGTTGCCATATTTTCAATGTGAAAACCACTACTACCATTTCTAGATTATGGATCAGGTAGTTTATTTTGTGTTTCCTTAATTGTCCAGATACATTAGCAATGGCTTCCTATTCTACTTGAGCACACATCCTAAATCAACACATGACACATTCCAATACAAAGTTGCCAAGACTTGAAAAAAGAGCTAAAATCGAGACTAAAATAAAATTACTTATCGAGTGTTGAAAAATGGATTCGAATTTAACAAATCATTCAAATTTAACTCCTTTTTTAAGTGAGCTTAGTTAATGGAAAAGCTATTTTGAAGAAACTTTTCATAAACTGGTGATAATAATTGATCACTTTAAAAAATTTTAGATTTTAGATACAATTGTTGATCTTAGCTAAGTTTAAACAGCTTCAAGTTTTTGTCGATTAACTTGAATATCATTCTAAGATATCATATATCCTACAAACTTAATATTGTAGAGCCAAAATTCATATTTAAAATTTTTTTGCATACAATTAGTTGTCGTATAATGTTTATAGGACAATTTGAAAGTGTTGGGCATTCTCTTCTTCATTTGTTGAATAAATAAGAATGTCATCAATGAAAATGATCATAATTTATCAAGGGACAATTTAAAAATTCTATTCATAAAGTCTATAAAGGTTGTTAGAGTATTAATGAGGCCAAAAGACATGACAAGGAATTTATAATCGACATATCAAGTTCGAAAAGCTATTTTAGAAATATCTTCCTTTTAGATTTATGAATAATGGTAGGTAGACTACAAATTAATCTTGGAAAAATATTTTGCACCTTGTAAGAAGTCAAATAGAATATTAATTTTAGGCAAAGAATATTTATTTTTTTATAGTCACTTTGTTCAATTGGCAACAATAAATACAAAGACATAGAGTTTCATTTTTCTTTGTAACAAATAATATAAGTGCCCCTTACAGAGAAGAGTTAAGGCTAATAAACCTTTTTGCAATTAATTCTTGCAATTATTGCCTATTTCCTTTTAATATTACTAAATCCATTCAATAAGGTGGAATAAAGACCAGATTAGTGTCAGTAGCAATTTCGATATTGAACTTAATTTCACAATTAAGAGACAAACATGATAACTATTCTAGGAACACATATGGGAATTCTTGCACAAGGGGAACATTATTGATATTAGAAAAAGGTTCATTCAAATCTCCTATTATTACAAGATAAGCAGGACATTCCTTTATAAAAAAGTGACTATTTTGTTAAAAAAATCCATTTAAGCATCATATGTTAATAACCAATCCATTCCTAAAATGATATTGTAGTCTACTATTTCTAAAAGAATCATATTAACAAGCATAATTTGATTATGTACACGAACAAGGCAAGCATAAATAAACTGAGTAATTACTACAATTTCTCCTATTAAAGTAGTAACTAACAAAGGATTTGACAATTTGCTAAGTGTTCTAGGTATCAAGGGAGAAAATATCAAGGAAACAAATGAAGTTTTCAACAAAAAGAGTACTTACAACAATAGCATTAAAAGCTTGAGCTTCTTATTTGCTCAAGGGGAACACTCAAGCTTTATTTCTTAGTGTATTTCTCCTTCTAACACTACCACTACCACTACCACTTGGTTCTTATGTTTCTTAAGGTTAAAGAGTTCTTAATTGGGTCACAGGCAGATATTATTGAGGAAAAAGGTAGTTCATAACATAGCTTGGAAGCTTTCCTAGACAATCTTTCTTTTTATGGCCTAATTAACTATATTGATAATATACAATATTTATTTAAGTACACTATTGTTAATGTTTATTCTTACATTAGACATATCCAGGTGGTTCTCCTTAGAAGTTACTTTTACTTTAAGATTGCCTTTTTTAAAATTGGTCAAAGCATTTAAATGGAATAAAGGATTGGCTTCACTTCTTCCCTTGGGAGGTTCATTAAAGGTGCCTCTCAAATGCAAGCTTAAAGCTGATTAACTCTTTCCACTAAAAGATATATTAGAAAATGATATTCTTCCAAAGATAATTGGATAAATAAGGCCTTTTAAGTGACTATGCTTTCTTCCAAATTGAGCTTTTCTTTTTTCTTAATTTTTTATTCTATACTTAGTCTCAAGTGCTTGATCAACAATATCTTGAAAGGTAATTGTTTTAATGACATGCGTTACATTGAAAAATGATCACGAGGCTATAAAAAAATCTTCAAACTTTCACTCTTTCATTAGGAATTAAATATTCCACATAGCAAGATAAATGGATGAACTCAATAATATATTCACTGATAGTCATGAAACTTATTTCATATATCTAAATTCTCTAATTTTTACCTCTGGAACACTAGGTGGTAAAAATTAGTCAATGAAAAGTTCCTAGAATGGTACCCAAGTAAAAGTTAACTTCTTGATTCTCTATAATACTAGTAAACCAAAAGTCAGCAATGTCTTCTAGTCTATAGCTAATAAATTCTATAAGGATTGAATCAAAACAATGCAACATTTTTCCATATCTTTTTATCTAGGCAAGGAATTAATATGGATCTACATCTAGATTCATACCAGTGAAGTGAGAAGGTTTGAATTTGTTGAATTTATGGATGATTGAAATTTTTTAGGTTAGATCCTTTCTAAATGGAGGTATTTGATTAGAAGCATGATCCTTTTGATTCTTATGATGTTCATGCTTTTTTTCTTAGTCGAGAACTTGTGTTGCATCAGTTAATAATTGTTATAAAAAAGAGGTTGCCTACAAAGGGACATTTTAATCATCATTTCCTTCATGTCTATCGCTGTGAGCGTAAGACCTTCTCGATGATTCTTTATCACCTAGATTAGTAGCTCAATGACTATTAGATTCAATCATTGCCTACTTCATAGAAATTTCAAATGTTTAACATACATACATATAATCATACCAATAAGTAACTATTTATAAAAGCTTTGCCACTACTATTTAACAATTTTAAGGTCCTCCAAAATGAAACTAGTGATATATGTTTCTGAGCATGCACATACCACTAATATGACTTCGACCAACACTTAAATGAGCAACCATAATTGTATCTTATTCATCTTATCCTAAGACCCTTTATTCCTACTTAATCTCTAGACCACGCTTTAATACTAACTAAATGGCCTTGATGGGTATGGATCTTGTTTCCCAATTTTCCTTAGCCTAAGTAAATCTACTATGGTATTATCACATAATTACTAATAACTGAATTGTTTGAACTTAACTTGTAATATATATGTATAATTTCAAAATATTTATAATATGAGTTAATGAAATATTATTCTTAAAATAACATCACAAGTCTCATTCCCTTTGCTAAACTATGTCCCATAAGAATTATGGCCACCTCACAAAAGTATCAAGGAGAATCCCGCTCTTAAGGTATTAGTGGTGGCTTAAGAGCTTCCATAACTATATTTGTAAAAAATTAAAAATTAAAAAAATAATGAGACGTTGGCTCTGTAAAAAAATAACCTACTTGAATAAATTATTCATGTAAATGAATCATATTTATCAATAACCACACTTTACCATAACAATCATAAGCTAATGATAAAAAATAAGTAATTAAATAAATAAATAAATAAATAAGCAATTAAACCACCTTCTGTTGCCCAAATTATACTTGTCCCTTCATAAATACCATCCTTATCCTTCTAAGGCCTACCTTATAACCTTACAAATGAGTTCCTAGATCTGGTACTAATATTGCATTATCATATCATAATTCTCCCCCGATCCCATTTTATCATCACCTTTTTCATTTCAAATTATAATGTTATAATCATCTAGATAGCATAACATCATCACATATGTAGTTTAATTCATATAAATATTCAATATGAATACTTACAATAGCTTATATATCAAAGATTTTCTAAACAAAATTATACATAAAAGTAAAAATTGTAAAATTCAAGGCAATATTTAATTACAATACTTGATTATAAGGATTCTAGGATGATGCCCATAATTAAGTACTATAAGCAAATTAAGAGCTCCTGGAAGTCTTACGCTGGAGTATACTGCTCAAGTATGCTATCTTGTGAATCCTTTTATAGCCATACTTAGGCATTGTTATCATGGCCCATTTTTTTACTATTGCAACTAGCACAAAGATATCATTCAAACACCTTTTGCAAGTTTTTTTAAACAAAAAACCAATGTTATTATTTTAAAAATATGCAATATGTACAAATTCTAAGTTCAAGGTTCCCACTTAATTTTTTCAAAATAAATAAAAAATAATTTATTATTTCAAAACTTTAAGAAATTACCTTTGAAGAAAAAAAACTTAATTTCTCCTTTTCATGAAAAAAAATGCCTTGCATTTATTTTTGAATTTTGCAAAACAATTATTAAATAAATTTATAAGGTAGTTAATAGTGAACAATAACACTTAACATCTTATATTTAAAAATGTATCATATTAAAATTATTAGTTTGCTAGGTCATTAGTAGCCTAGTCATTAATAATAACAATTCAAAATAATTATACAAAAATAAGTTCATAATAAAAGTCAAATATTATAGAAATAATTAACAATTATAATCTTAACTAATTGTCATTTTTACCAGTAAAAGGGTTCTTATGGTTTGTTAGATTTATGGTGGGGACTCTAAGGTGTTGCACTGTAGACAAATCTTCCTTGGTGTCAACAAGTAACTACCTCACATCCCAAATCTCAATTTTCACCATTAGGAGTAGTATCTATCAAATAATATCCCTAAACAAAATAAGTAATAAAATTACTTAATGGATGACTATCACATTAATTTTTCAAAAGATTTTAGCCCTAATCATACATAAGATATATATATTGAAACATTTCCTCTCTTAGCCAAAACACACTTTTAAAATTGCTATTTAATTGCATTTCAATTACACAAGTGCATTCAACCACATTAACAATTAATATAAGCAATTAAAGATTCAACTAATAACTTAAAAAGTGGCAAAAAGGCAAGCAGGTTCCTTCTTATGACTCCTAGCTAACTTTATTCAACACAAACCCCTACCCTATCCTTTTACTCCATACCACTCACCCTTTTATGTGTGATGTGAAATTATATTGAATCTATCCCAATTCAAATACAATTAAAGAAGAAAGAAGGGTATTCTTGCCATGCTTCAGCAAAGAAAAAGAGATTGGAAGTAATAAGAGATAAATTTGACACCATAAAGGTTGAAACTTCTTTGATAAGTCTTTAAACTCTTACGATAACTTAAAAAGGAAACCTTCATAAGCAATCAGATTGCATTCATATCAAAAGTCAAAATCCCCTTAGTATAAGGAACAAGCCTTTATTGAAAAATGGGCTTAAATTACACCAACTGGGCTCAAAATGCTCTAAAATGATACAGTACAAAATAAACATAAATTAAAAGACCAAATGCTATATTAAAGTCCAAAACATTAAATAATAGAAAAATGGGATGAGGTGGGACCAATTAGAATTATGGCTAATATGGCATTAATGTAGCACCATCTCCTTGATGATGTGGTAGTGACAAGGATTATGGCTAATATGGCTCTACCTCTTTAATGATGTAGTAGTGATATGGCATTAAATTAGTGATGATGTGGGACAACTCAAATATTTTTGAACAATCTCCTCCAAGCTCACTTCCTTCTGATTAACCATTCCTTGAAGTTCACATCACTTAGAATTAATTAGCTGAAATGCAACTTATAATTCTATTATGCTTTTTTAATCTAGCTTCTTCAAGCATCCAAACTCTTTTTATAAGCTCTTAGAATCCTTTTTTGATCTTTTTAGCCCTAACTCTTGTCATTGGACCCTCTAATAAATGTGGAAGTGTCTTTTCACTTTTGGAATTCACATCAATGTGACACAAAAGTCATAGGTGCTAGGTTAAATCTCCATAGTTTTCATAAAAGTATCATATCAATCCTATCGTAAATTCATGTCATAAAGGCAAAGCTTTCATAATCATGGCATAGAGCACTTATTGGCTTAAAAGGCACTCTTCAGCCCACACAATGTAAATTACAATTTTCAAACACTTTATTAGTGAAGAAAAACTTGCACAACCTATCAAGGTAAGGTCAAAATACCATCCATATAACATAATTATAATCATATAATATAATTTAGCGAAAAAGATTCACAACTACCATATCATCAAGATTATTAATCAACGATTCACAACTACCATATCATCAAGATTATTAATCAACATGTATCATAAGAGTTTACTAACTCTAATTCATTTTCACAAGTAACAGTTCCAATGTTCTTTCATATGATTTCATTAGTGCACATATAACAAATTTGAAAATTATCCATGCACAAAATATCATTAGAAGCCTATAATTTCACTATGAAATTTATGAAGCTCTATGGTTTCCTTCATAACTTAAATTTGTCATATTCAAGCATACTTTTACATCACTAATTCCATGTATAAGTAAGTTATATACATATAATAACTTACTTAGGAAAACAATATAAACCTCTCAATCCAACTTGAAATCCAAAAGTAATTACTTGGTTTTTATAAACTTCTTTCCTTCTTAACTTATGTATTTTCAAGCTTATGCTTAAAATGTTATTTTAGCAATCATGAAAACTTATTTCCTTCTCTAAAACAAGGCATAATAGCTATAGTATCGAAGTGAAAACATTACCCCTAGTTCATATACAAACACCTTAAAATCACAAACTTTCAAGCATATTCCTTCCTTAGGTTCTACTAAGCACACCTTACTTGCAAACTTAATTTTGAATATCAAACCTTAATGAAAATTTGTCGAACATTGCAAACTTGAGCTTTAACAATTATGCTTCATTTTTAAAATTTTTAATTTGTTAAAAACAAGTTATATAAGTTGCCTTTACACATGATTTCTAAAATTATTCAAAAAAGGCACACTTTTCTTAGAAATTCCATTTTAAATGTCAAATTTTGATAAAATCTTATAAAAATTTTTAGAATGAATAATAAATCACAATAATTCATATTTCAATCATTTTTAAGCTAAAAACACACTATATCAGTCATCCAAAACTTCCTATAACAACATTGTTTCCAAAAAGGTTAAAATCCAATTTGAAAACACTAGATTTTTAACTATTTTTCAACATATAACCCAACCATGTAGAGGTCATTTCCACATGTTCTTTCTTTTAAAATCTTCATAAGGTAGAATTTTAACATCTCAAAATATATTTAGAACTTAGTCCAACAAGTTTTTACTAAAAAAAACATATTTTCCCCTTTTTCCCCCAATAAAAAACCTAACAACTTTCAATATAATTTTCAACTTGATCTTTTGCTTGAAAAATTTGATGTAACCACTATCTAATATTTAAATAATATTGTATACTAAAGCTCCATTTATTTCGTTAAAAAGAACTTTTTGCAGAAAAATATAATTTTACATGTATATCAATGTAGGAGTGATATATCTTTTATATTTGTAGCTTAAAAAATGATACCTAAAACTATATTAATAAAAGAAATCAAATTCCTCTTTGAAGAAAAGGAATTTTTCTTTTCTCAAAATCTTTTATATCTAACATTATACAAAGAAAATGCTTTCTCCCATACCATGTTATAACTATATTTTTTCAAAAACATTTTACTTCAAAACAAATGGAGCTTAAGTTCTATTTTTAATTTAAAAATCAAAACCTTACCTAAGCTTCCGTAGGAAATCCAAAAGCTTATAAATGCTTTCTTTAAACTTTGTTCACAATTTGTATAAAAATCAATTTTTCAAAATTTTAACTTTTAAGATTTCAATTTCAAGATCTAAGAAAATTCTAATCCATTAGGAATAAAACATGGTTTTTGCACATTATTGCATAGTGCTCCAAAAACAAATATACATTTTATGTATAAAAGCTTTCTTAAAAGAAAACCATAAAGAAAATAAGGTGATCTCCTTTCATTTTGCTTACTTGCTTGAATGATCCAAAGAATCTATGGATTCAAGATTCTATAATTTAAAACAAGATAAAATTAAAAAGGATCTTAGTAGAAGAACCACAAAGAAAGATAAAATTACTAGAGTATATGATCCTTTACCTCCCATGAGAGCTTATTCTAGCAAGATCTAAAAAAAAAAATTAAGAATTCTACAAAAACTTATGAAAGAAGATGAAAAACATTAAAACTCAAGAGAGCTTCTCCCTTTTCTTCACTAAAGCGATCCATTTTGTGTGGAAAATGGCAAAGGAAGCATGTTTTTACTATATATATATATATATATATATATATAATACTCAAGGTTTAATTCCATTTTGTGCTTTCATTAGAATATTCTTTAATTATGCTTAAGGTTTCTTTGTCAACAAGTCATTATTTTTATTTCATTTGTATCCTTGTTACTTCAATTTTAAGTTGAAATTGGCCTCATAGTATGCACCCCAAATAGGCCAAATTCATTTTTTTTGTTTCCTAACATAATTATCCACTAAAAAGACCTTAAATAAAATTAATTTCTAAGAGACCACCTTGAATCCATTTTTTTTCTTAAGCTAATTGGGCCATGTCTAACCACATACTGATTGGGTTAAATTGATCTTAATTTTCTAAATTCTAATTTTACCCCTAAATGTACTTTTAAGATATTTTTTTATCATTATCTTAATTTAAACCCTAAATTCTATTAAGTATGAATCATGTATAATTCAAAAAATTACTTTAAATATTTTAAAATAATCTAACATAATTTCTATCATAATTTAATTCCTAATTCTTATAATTTTTACTTAATTCTCACTATTTTCCATAAACCCTCTTTAATTCTCAAAAATCATCTTTCATATAATTTTAACAAAGTCTTTCATCTAATGTTTCTACAAATTACTTTTATGGAAAAAAATAAATAATTTTGCTATCCACTCACCTTTAAGCACTGTCTAGCTTAATCCTATCAATTTCTAACTATTAAGTTTCTACCTAGCATTACAACTGTACTTAATAGTTGGCAAGTAAAGGTGAAGGTGCTTTCATGTGCATAATAAGTATAGTACTCAAATACTAGCCCTTTAAGTATATTGTCCAAGGTAGTATTCTGGTATCATACTTAATAATGAAACTAAAATTTCTAGAAAATTATCAAACTCATCGATCAAACTAAAATTTTAACTCTAAACATTTTACATAGTAGGTTACCTTACCAACCATCTTTGTTATTAGGTAAGGTCCTGTGTACTTTGGCATTAATTTTCCCTTCTTATTGAAAGACATCACCCTATTCATTAATGATACTTTTAGAAACACTCACTCACCTTCTTTAAACTACAACTCTCATCAAGACATATTAATATAAGTCTTTTGCTTATTCTGAGCTGTAAATAATATTTCTTTAAAAATATAGGCTTATTCCATTGCATCTTTAATCAAGTATGGTCTAATTATCTTTACTTTTCCTAGCTCAAACTAACTTATCAGTGATCTACACTTCTTAGTGGGTAATGTTTTAAAGAGAGCCATATGAATACCTGTTTGATAACTATTATTATAAGTGAATTCAGTTAGAGGTAGATACTTATCCCAGCTTCTTTCAAATTCAATTGCATAAGCTCCAAGCATATCCTCCAACATTTGGATCATTCTTTCTAACTATTTATTTGTCTATAGGTGAAATGTCCTATTAAATTGTAACTGCATCCCTAACACCTTTTGAAATGACTACCAACAATATAATATGAACTACATCTCACAACAAAAAATAATCGTAATCAGCATGTCATGCAATAGTACAATCCTATTTAAGAAAATCTAATTGTGTTAGAATGAGGAAAATATTGTCTTCACAAGTAAGAAATGTGTTATCGTTGTAAGATGATCTATAATTACCTGAATAGAATTGCAACATTTACTAGTTTTTTTCAATCTAGTAATGAAATCCATGGTAATGCTCTCCCATCTTCATTTAGGAATGTAAATATTCTAATAAAATCCTATTAGGCATTGATATTCAGCTATATCCTATTAGGCATTGATATTCTAATAAATATTCTAAATATTCTAATAAAATATTCTAATGAAATCCATAATAACACACTAAACACTTGATCATATACTTAGCTATATCCTTCTTCTTACCTTCCTACTAGTGGACAATCTTTTAGACCTTGATACATCTTAGTAACTCCAAGATGCATCATATATAATGATTCATATGCTCTTATAAAAAACTCTTTCCTTATAAATTCAAGAGCTTTCTATCTTCTCTTATATTTTATCACACTTTCATTATTTCTTATATATGTGTCCTATTATATTGTTGTCTTTACTTTTAACTACTCATACTTAGGATCCTTGGGTTACTCTTCTTTGATCTATTCTATTATCATGGATTGTATCTTTACACTAGTTACTACTCCACTAACTTTTTCTTTTTGTGCCTTGCTTTTCTTCTTTAAGGTTTTTTAACTTAAAGCATTTGTTACAACATTTACTTTTCTAACATGGTTATGGATAGAAAGGTTATAGTTTTTCACCAATTCCACCCACTTATTTATTTTAGGTTTAAGTCTTTATAATTAAGAATGAATTTCTTACTCTTGTAATCATATAGATTTCACACATTGCTCTATACAAATAATGCCTCTAAATTTTCAAAGTGAATACCACAGTTATCATTTCCAAGTCATAAATTGGATAATTTACTTCATGCTTCTCCAATTGTCTTGATGCATATGCAGTCACCTTTCCACACTATATTAGCACATATCCTAATCTAATTCTTGATGTATTATAGTGTATCATGTAACTGTTAGACTTATTTAGTATGTCTAATATAAATGTAAAAGTCAAGCACTCCTTCAATTTTTGGAAGTTTTTCTCACAGTTATCACTCCACTTGAACTCAACTTCTTTAATCATTAACTTTGTCAATTTTGAAGTAATCCTTCAGAAATCTTTTATGAATCTTCTATAATATCCAGCTAATCCATAAAAAAATTATATCTTTGTTATTATTAAAGGTCTTAACTACTTGGCTATAGATTTAACTTTTTGATGATCAACTTGGATTCCTTATTCTAAAATCATGTGTCCTAGAAAATGGATACTCTTCATCCAAAACTTGCATTTTGGAAACATAACACACAATTAATGCTTCCTTAATGTCTATAAATCGATCCTAGATATTGTGTGTGCTCTTTGTCACTCTTTGAATATATCAAAATACCATTTATGTATACTATGATAAATTTTTCCAAAAATGGCTTAAACACTTTATTCATCAAGTCTGTAAATGCTATAAGTGCATTCATCAATTCAAAAGGCATCGTTAGAAATTTGAAATGACAAAGTGCCATCGTCGGAATATCCTCCATGTAAATCTTGAGTTGATGATATCTAGGTCACAAATTAATCTTCAAAAATATATCGTGCAACTTAGAGTTTATCAAATAAATTAGCTATTCGTAGCAATGGGTATCTATTCTTAATAATGACCTTACTTAGTTATCAATATTTGATATACAGTCACATTTATCCATCTTTGTTCTTAACAAATGGCATAGGTGCACCCCACAGAAAAATACTAAGTTTTATAAAACCTTGGTTTATCAAATTATACAAATTTTCCTTTAATTCTTTTAATTCAACTAGTGCCATTCAATACAATGAAATTGATATCAAATCAATTTTTGGAATAATATTAATTATAAACTTAATTTCTTGATTAGGTGGTAATCGCAATACTTATTCTAAGAAAATGTCTTAAAATCCATTTGCCATTAGAATTTAACTAACTTTTGGTTCTTGTTTTTTCACCTTACTTCAGTAACTATCTATACTACACAACATTTCTTCATAAGTTTCCTAACTTTTGCATATGAGATAAAAGTAGGTATCTCCACTCTCTCTTCTCCTTGGAAAACTTTTGCTACCTTTCCTTCTAGTTGATATGTTATAATCTTTTAATAGTAATTTACACAAGCATGATACTTTAATAACTAATCCATTCTTAAGATGACATTGTAATTAACCATGTCCAAGATTATTAAATCCATTTTAGTAGAGTAATCTCCTAAGTTAATCTCACATTCCTTTACTATATAAGAAGTGATCATAGCCTTTCTCATTGGAATAGTTACTATCATCATATCACCTAACTTATCCTTAGGTTTTGAATTCTAATTGCTAAGCTATAAGAAAAAAATGAATAAGTAGATTTAGAAAAAAATCATGCTTTTGCGTATAGATTTTTAACTATTAAAGCACTTGTCAGTATCAAGTTTAAAACTCGAGACTCTAGTTTTATCATAGGAAATACTTTACTTTACACTCCATTTGTCTTCTTTCTTTCACCTTTTCTAACTTTTTTCTTAGTACTATAGGTGATCTCATAAAAATGGTTATCTAAGTATTCTGGGTGCTTAACATAACATTTCCTCATGTCATAGCATATTCAAGCACAATGTGTCCTATACTTCCACATTTGAAACATGATTCGCATGAGCCAAAGTGATTCATATTACACTAGTGACAGAAAGGACATAAGTTTGGTAGATTTGGCATTGATTATATCTTGCTAGGTAGATTTGAAGTAAGTTTGGTAAATTTGAAGTTAGAACTTTTTCTCAAATGTGCTCTCGTTCTTCGACTCTTATTCTCACTAAATTACCTTTTTATTCTAACACTGCTACTTCTATCCTCAAACCTTGGTCTCTTTCTTTTTAAACTCATTTCTTGTTCATTTCTTTCTTTAGAGTGTATCTTAACTTCAATTTCTAGATTCAATACTTACTTGTAAGTAACATCCTCCATAACATTAATTTGAATGTATTAATAGTTATAGAGTCCATAAAAGAATCAATTCACTCTTACTTTTTCATTCCTTACTAAAAGTTTAACATATAGAAAATCATATGAACTAAGCATTATATTATACTATTATCATTGATCCACAGTAAGCTTTTCAAATTCTTATGCCTTTACATCTCTAAGGCTCAAAGGTAAGAATTGATCTATGAGCTCTACTTAAAATTACACCCATTTGATTGGATTATCACCCTTAATTCTTGACTTTATGTTTCAATTGTACCATAGTGAGCTATATCCTCTAATTAATGACTAGCCAACTCTACCATTATGGCTTTATTACATGTTGTAAAACTACAACCCAAGTTAGGGCTCTTTGATCATTTCTACTTCCATCATTTGTGGGGTTTGCAAATTCCTTGCTTTTCAATCCACCTAAATTTACCTTAATTCTCACCACATCCTATAAAATAACTTATATTAGAAAATAGAAACTTTAATTATAAAAAATACCTAACACTCTAAATGAAACTATTGAGATTATTAAGGATGCGAAGGTGGTAGCTTCCTATGTGCGCTAAGTTAAGGTCATAACTACTATTCTCTAACTTCCATGTCTATTCCAGATTAGTCTTCACCATTCCATAAATTATTCAGTCCATAATTCGATGCCACCTTTATCATGAGCCATTTTTGGACCATTGTTATCAATGAAAAGATACCATTTAGACACATTTATAAGCCTTTTTAAATAAAAACCAAGGTTGTTATTTTAAAAATATGCAATATGCAAAAATTTTAAGTTCAAGGTTCTTACTAAATTTTTTCAAAAATAGATAAATAAAATGCTTTATCATTTCAAAACTTTGAAAATTACCTTTGAAGAAGCAAATTAATTTCTCCTTTTTCATAAAAAAATAATATGCATCTCTTCTTTAATTTTGTAAAATAGTTATTCAATAAATTTATAAGGTAGATAAAGTAAATAATAGCATTTAACAACTCATACTTAAATATATATCATATTGAAATTAAATTTATGAATTAATAAATGGTTTATTAGGTTATCAGCAAGCTAATCATTAGGAAAAATAGTTCAATAAAATTATAAAGAAATAAGTTCATAATAAAAGTCAAATATTACAAAAGTAGATAAGCTAACAGTTATTGTCTTGACTAACTATTATCTACACCTACAGAAGGTTTCTCATAGTTAATTGGATTTATAGTAATGACTCTAGGGTGTTACACTATATATGCACCTTCCTTAGTTTCCACAAGCAACTAACTTGTATTTATAATATTAGTTTGTGCCATTAGGTGGAGTATTTATCAAATAACATTCACAAATAGAATAAATAATAAAATTACTTAGTGAAATGACTATTATACCAATTTTCCAAAAGGTTTTAACTAAGAAACCAATTATATAGAAGATATATATATTGGAACATTTCCTTCCTTACTAGAAACACATTTTTAAAGTTGTTATTTTTGTTGCATTTCAATTACACAAGCACATTCAACCACATTAGCTATTAATAATTCAACTAGCAACTCAAAAAGTGGCAAGAAGGCATCTAGGTTCCTGCTTGTGACTACCAATCAAACTTATTCCATGAATACCTCAACCCTATCCCCCTTACTCCACACCATTCATTCTTTTATATAAAGCAAAAAGTCATAAGCACAGGCTAAATGTCCATAGCATTTATAAAGGTCTCATATCAATTATGCCATAAATTCATATCACGTTGTCATAAAGGTATACAGGCTTAGATAATCATAGCATAAAGCACTCATTAGCTTAAAGATACTTTTCGGTCTATACAATGTAGACCCGAGTCTTTTGATACTTTATAAATAGAGACAAGCTCGTGTAGCCTCACAATTTCAAATGCTTATCAAGGTAGGGTTAAAATGTTATACTTAAGCCATAAATAACATAATTATAATTATATAATATAATCTAGGAAAAAAGATTCATAATTACTTTACCATCAAGAATATCAATCAACATATATCATAAAAGTTTATTAACTTTAATTCATTTTCACAAGACTTCCAATGTTATTGCATAGGATTTCATTAGTACATTGATAAAAAACTTTGTAAATTATCCATGCACTAAATATCATTATAAGCCTACAATTTCAATTTGAAACTTGTGAAGCTCCATGGTTTTCTTTATAATCATAATTTATCATATTCAAGCATACTTTCATATCACTAATTCCATGCATAAGTAAGCCATATACATGTAAACTCACTTAAGAAAACATTATAAACCACTCAATTTCAATTTGGAATCCAAAAGTAACCGGTTAGTTTCTATTAACTTCTACCCTTATGAACTTATGTATTTTCAAGCTTATGCTTAAAGCATTATTTAGCAAGGATGAAAGCTTATTTCCCTCATTAAAACAAGGCACAATAGCCACTATATAATAGTGAAAACACTACTTGTAATTCACACACTTACACATTAAAATGCCAAACTTTCTAGCATACTCCTTCTTTAGGTTTTATTAAGCACACCTTACTCATAAATTCAATTTTGAATATCAAACCTTAATGAAAATTTGCCAAATGTTTTAAACCTAAGTTTTAACATGTACACTTCACTTTTTTAATATTTTAATTTGGTCAAAATAAGCTATACAAGTTACCTTTATACCTAATTTCAAAAATTGATTGAAAAAGGCACACATTTTTTAGAAATTCCATTTTAAATATCATACTTTAACAAAATTTTATAAGCACTTTCAAAATGTAAATCATAAAAATTCATATATAAATCATTTTTAGACCAAAAACATGTGATATAAGTCATCCAAAACTTCCTGCAACAAAACTATTTTTAAAAAGGTAAAAATCCAATTTGAAAACACTAAATTTTTCACTATTTTTCAACAAATAATCCAAACATGTAGAGGTCATTTCTACTTTTTTTTGCTTTAAAAATCTCCATAATGTAGTATTTTTAACATCCCAATATATATTTAGAACTTAATGTAACAAGTTTTTACATAAAACAAAATTTTCTCCTTTTTTCCCTTTATAAAACTTGATAAGTTTCAATATAACTTTCAGGTTGATTTTTGATTGAACAATTTGATGTAACCACTACTTAATCTTCAAATCAAAGTGTAGAACATTGTATACTATTTTTTTAAAATATAACAATCAAAGCTTTCCCTAGGTTTTTATAAGAAATTTGGGAGTTTATAAATGTTTTCTTTAAAACTTTGTTCAAGTTTTGCATGAAAAATTAGTTTTCAAAACTTCAACTTTTAAGATCTCATTTTCAAGATCTAAAAAGGTTCTGATCAACCATGAATAAAGATAACTATAACATTAATCCATAGTAGTGAAAAAGATAGATATACATCTTACATATAAAAGCTTTCCTAAGAGAAAACCATAAACAAAATAAGGTGATCTTCATTCATTTTACCTGCTTACTTGAATGATCCAAGGCATCTATAGATTCAAGATTTTACCATCCAAAAAAAATTAAAGAGCACCTTAGTTAGAAGAACCATAAAGAATGATGAAATTACTAGAGTATAGGATACTTTACTTCCCAAAAGAGCTTAATCTACTTAGATCTTAAACTAACACATAGTAATTCTTCAAAAACTTATGGAAGAAGACAAAAAAACACTAAAACTCAAGAGAGCTTCTCTCTTTTTTTTGCTAGTGTCATTCACTTTGCATGGAAAATGGCAAAGGCTGCATTTTTTATAAAAAAAATTAAGAATTATTCAAGGGTTAATTCTATTTCATGTTTATCCTTTCATTAGAATATTCCTTAATTGTGCTTCCGCTCTCTTGGTTACCATGTCATTATTTTCATTCCATTTATATCCAAGTTACTTAAATTTTATGCCAAAATTAGCCTTATAGCCATGCACACCAAATGTGCCAAAATTAATTTTTTTTGTTAATTAACATAATTCTCCATTAAAAGGGCTTTAAATCTAATTAATTGCTAATAGGTCATTTTTGTTAGTGTATATCCTAACAGCCAATTATAAGATGATTGTAATAATGCACAACATATTATGTTTTATTTTAAACATGCAATTATTATATTTTTATTTCATTTTTGTGCAATTTATAACTTAATATAATAATTATCCCTAGAATAGTCTTACTATTCTTAAAATGTCCTTAATCGAGTATTATTACGAAAGAAATAGTAATAATACATCAAGATTAGCATGTATGGTGATTAATGATTATGAATCATGAATATGTAATATCAAGTCAATAGATGGGCACATTGTTAGTGAATAGATGTACTAGGTTAACCCGTTGTGAGAATACTATATGGATTAACAAGTGTCATTAGCTATTCTCATATGACCACAATGCAAGTAGTCTTTTGACTTAAAGTCACTATAGTTCTTTATATGAGGAGTCACATACTTTGATGTCGTCCTATGTTACCTTTAAGTTGGATGACATGTACGGCATTAATTGGGTGTGTCATGAATTATATAGAGAGATGTGAGTGATATAAATGGAATTTTATTCCTCTTATATAAAAGAAGTGATATCGTTAAGCCCGTTGATTAAGTGAGATTAAAAAATGCATGATTGTGCTTAAATAGATCAATATGTGATATTGATCATTTGTTTAAGTTAGTCTACTCGGTATCAAGAAATATAAATTAAACATTAACGAGGATGACGCACTCCATGCCTCTAGTTCGATTTGGATATCATTACAAAAAGGATTATGTTGCAAAGTATTGCTCACACATTAGATGGATATCGAATTACAAAGATTTTTACTACTTAGGTGGCAGTGATGTATTACTAAATACCACTCACTGTCTATGGTCCATTGATGGGTCATTACCAATATAGTAAGAACCTATAAGGTCATTAATTGGATTTTAGTTAAACTAAAATCTTATTAATCAGGCTTATTATTTAATGTATATATATTATCAAAGTAATAATATATATATATATATTCACGTAATATAAGGTATATGATATGATATTATTTGATATTGAAGTAATATCAGATAATTATATCATTTTATATTAAATAATTATATTATGAGATAATATTATTATCTAATAACATTTAGTTATTAAGGCAATATTAGATAACTAACATATAAGTCGTATCTTTCCTTTGTCTCACAATGATAAGGATAAGATTTTAGTTTTTAAGTTAAATTAAAAAAGGGAGGTCGTTTCGTAGTTGGACTTGGAAAGTGACATGTATAAGTTCTATAAAAAACATGAAGGCGTCACTTTTTACTAAATAATAATAAGTTACCACTAAAATAACTTAAAACACACAAACCCTAATCCCTTATGAGAGAGTCATCTCCTAGTTAATTCGTGGGAGATTGAGAGGTCATCATTTACTCTATGTGGGTGCCATAGAGGCATGATTACTTAACTATGCTCGTGATTCATGGACTGCACTGCAAAAAGTAATCCTTATGATATTGATCTATGTCCTTGTGCATAAATTTTGGGAAGGTTTTACATATATAATTTTTGAAAATATGTTTTTTCCACTGTGTTATATAATACATGTGAAACTTAACAATTTTAAATCCAATTTATTTTCTACTTAAGCAAATTTTATCATGCCAAATTGCATACTAATTAGGCCAAATTGATTTTAATTATATAAATTCCAATTTTACCTCTAAATGCTCTTTCATGATATTTTTGTATCATTATCTTTATTTAAATCTGAAATTCCATAAACCAAGAATCTTGTATGATTCATAAAATTACTCTAAATATTCTAAAATAATCTTACATAATTTATATCATAATTCAATTCCTACTATTAGGTTTCGGATCAACATATGTAGTAGAATTTTAAAAATTTTGATCCAAATCCTATCAAGGATCCATGCAAAAGGGCATAAATCAATATTGTTTTACCTTTTGTGTACTCGTGTTCTTTCTGAATAGAACTTTGAGAGACTGAGATGAATCATAAATCAAATGCCAGCCAAAAGGTATAACGTCTCAACAGTATCCACATTGAGTGAATAATAACTTCTCACCTTCTATAAATCTACTAGGATATGCCTTTCTCACTAGAATTAGGATTAGTGCATTTTTCTTAAGTGATTTAGGATTTAATGGTAGCTAATGTGTGTTGTTAAAGTGTTACCTTTAAGTTCCTTTTATAAAACTAAGGCATACCACATTCCTAGTCCTACTAGGACAATGCTTCCAAAATTCTAATCTCACTTAACAATTATCGCCTTATCCTCATCATGGAGAGAGTGAAGAGAGATAAGACATATCTATTAATTATCTAATATTAAATAATAATATTATCTTATAATATAATTATCTAATATCAAAATGACATATTGTTATCTCATATTAGAAAATAATATTATCTCATAATATAATTTTCTAACAGCTAATAACGTAATTATCTGATATTACTTTAATATTAAATAATATCTCGTAATATACCATATGTATTACATGAAAATATATTATTACTTTAATACCATATATCCATGAAAATAGCCTAATTAATTATTTTCTCATTCCTATTCCTTTTGTATGACCTTGTAGGTTCTTATTACATTGGTAATAGCCTACTTGTGAACCATAGATAATGAGCGATATCTAACAATTTATCACTGCTACTTAAGTAATAAAAATGTCTGCGACTCAATATTCACTTAATGTGTGAACAATACTTTCTAACATAATCCCTTTTGTAACGATATCCAAATTAAACTAGAGGTATGGAATATGTTATTCTCGTTAATGTTCAATTTATGTTTCTTAATATTGAGTAAACTAATTTAAACAAATGATTAATATCTCATATTGATCCTATTTGAGCATGGTCATACATTTCTTAATCTCACTTAATCAAGGGGCCCAAGGATATCACTCCTACTATGTAATAGGAATAAAATCCTATCTACATTACTCATATCCCTCCACATGATTCATGACACACCCAATCAACATCCTATAATACATCCCGGTTAAAGGTGATACAGGATGACATCAAAGTATGTGACTCCTCATATCAAGAACTGTAATGACTTCAGGTTAAAGGACTATGTGCATTGTGGCCACATGCAAATAACTAATGACATATGATAATCCATGTAGTTTTTCTCATTGCGGGCCAGTCCAGTACATCTATTCACTAATAATATACTTATGTATTGACTTGATATCACATATCCATGATTCATAATTATTAGTCATTATACATGTTAGTCTCGATGTATTATTACTATCCTTTTTGCAATAATACTTAACTAAAGGTATTTTAGGAATAATAAAACTATTCTAAGGACAATTATTATATTAAGTTATAAATTATGCAAATATAAAAAATGAAAACAAAATATAATAATTGCATTGCTTGAAATAAAACATAACACATTGTGCATTATTATAATCATCTTTAGGATTAGCTCTAGGACACACACCAACACCTACTTACCATAAATTTTACTTAATTCTCATTATTTTCAATAAACTCTCTTTAATACTCGAAAATACTTTTTCAAACAATTTCAACTAAACCTTTTATCTAATATTTCTAAAAATTACTTTTATTGTAAAAAATAAATAATTCTACTATCTATTCACCTTTAGACATTATCTAGCCTATTCCTGCCAACTTCTAACTAATGGGTTTCTATTTGGTACTACAAATTCCACCCTATAGAGAAAATTTACCCTTAATTTTTCACTAAACAACAAAAGATAACATAAAATTACCAACAACTTGTGTAAAAGGTTTGAAGGGAACTTACAAATAGTTATAGGTATTTCATTCTCATGTTTGTTTTTTATTCCTAAATTGCTTCCTACTCACTATGCTTCTTCTAAACCTTCTTGACAGTTGATATCTCTTTAGATTTCAACTTCCTAACTTGTCCATTTATTATTTTGATTGGATTTTTTTTACAGATCAACTATTGATTTAATTCTACTAGTTTCTCTTTTAACATGTGGGTTTTATTTGGGATATGCTATCTTAACATTAACACATGGAAAATAGGATGAACTACTTTCATGTTTTTTTTTTGTAAGTTAAATTGGTATATTACCTTACCAACCTCTTTTGTTATTAGATAAGGTCCAACATACCTTAGTTTAAATTTTCCTTTTTTATTAAAATGCATCACCCCTTTCATTACTAATACCTTTCAAAGCATTTATTCTCCTTTTTGAAACTCTAACTCTTGTTAATGCATATCAGCATAAAACTTTTGATTATTCTAAGCCATAGACAATCTTTTCCTAATAATTTGGACCTTATACATTACATTCTTAAGTAAGTTTAGTCTAATTATCTTTGCTTCTCTCAGCTCAAACTAACATATCAGGGATATACACTTCTTATCATATAGTGTTTTGCATGAAGCCATCTAAATACTTTTTTGATAACTATTGTTATATGTGAATTGAATTAGAAGTAGATACTTATCCTAATGTTCTTCAAAATTGATTCCATAAGTTATGAGCATATCATATAACACTAGATTGTTCTCTCTAATTGTTTATCTATCTATGGGTGAAATGCCATACAAAATCATAACTACATACTTAACGCTTTTTGAAATGGTTGAAAAAATGTGATATGAATTGTATCTCAAATTAAAAATAATCATAATCAGTATGACATGCAAAGGTATAAATCTTATCTAAGAAAATCTAAGCATACTAGAATGCAGAAAATGTTTTCACGAGTGAGAAATACACTATCTTTTTAAAATGATCAGCAATTACCCAAATAGAATTATAACCTTTGTTAGTTTTTAGCACTCTAGTAATGAAATTAATAATAATGCTCTCTACTTCCATTCAGGAATATAGATATACCAAAAAAGTCTAGCTTGGCATTAATGTTTTGCTTTGACTTACTAACATGTTAATCAATTAATCATGTACTCAGCTATGTCCTTCTTCATAGCTTCCTACTAATAGACATTCTTCAGATCTTCATACATCTACTAACTTTAAGACAAATGGTACACAAAGGTTCATATGCTTTTCTTAGTATTTCTTTCCTTATAGATTTAGAAACCCATAATTTTCTCTCATATTTTAACATTTTTTGGTTAGGTTTACTCTTATATTATTTCCTTTACCTTTAACTACTTATACTTAGAGTCCTTAGGTTACTTTTTTTTTATCTATTATATTATCATGGATTATCTCTTTACACTAGCTACTTCTCTATTAACTTCCTCCTTCTATGCCTTCCTTTTCTTCTTTAGTGCTTTTCATCCTAAAGCATTTGCTACAACATTCACCTTTTTTGAAATTGTAATGGATAGAATGGTCTTAATGCTTCTTTAATTCCATCCACATATACTGTCTTAGGGTTAAGTCCTTCTAATCAAGAATGTATTTCAAACTTTTATGATCTGTATAAATCTCACATATTGCTCTATACAAATAATAGTTCTAAAATTTTAAAGCAAATACCATAACTACCATTTCTTGATTAGGAGTCAAATAACTTGCTCTATATTTCTTCAACTATCTTAATGTATATGAAGTTATCTTTCCTTGTTGCATAACACATATGCCAGTCCAATTATTAATGCTTTAAAGTATGCTATATGCCTATTAGACCTATTTTGTAAGGGTAATACATGTGCGAAAATTAAACAAACTTTTAGTTTTTGGAAGCTTTTCTCATATTTATCACTCCATTTGAACTTAGCATCTTTATACATGAACTTTATCAATAGTTAAGTGATTTTTGAGAAGTCTTTTATGAATCTTCTATAATATTCAATCAATCTAAGTAATATTTGTTTCCTTATCACCGTTGAAGGTCTCAACCATTTAACTATAGTTTTAACTTTTTAAGAATCTACTTGAATTTCTTTTATTGAAATCACATGTCTTAAGAAATGGATGCTCTTGATCTAAAATTTGCATTTTCAAAACTTAGCATACAACTTATATTCCTTTAAAATCTGCAAAGCAACCCATAAATGTTATATGTAGTGCTCTTCACCCCTTGAATATATCAAAATATCATTAATGAATACTATAATAAATTTATCTAAAAATAGCTTGAACACTTTATTCATCAATTCTATAAAGGATGCAGATGTATTCGTCAATTCAAAAGATATCAGTAGAAATTCATAATGTCCATAACAAGTACAAAATGCCATCTTTGAAATATCTACCTCATGAATCTTTAGTTAATGACATCTGTATCACAAATCAATCTTTAAAAAATATTACACACCATGGAATTGATCAAACAAATCATCTATTTATGACAATTGGTATCTACTTTTGATAATGACCTTATTCAACTACTGATAGTCAATACATAATCACATTGATCCATCCTTCCTCTCCACGTACAACATAAATGCACCTCATGGAGAAGTACTAGGTTATACAAAACCTTTGTTTGTTAGATCCTACAATTGCTCCATCAGTTCTTTCAATTCACTTAGTGTCATTCAATGTAAAGGAATTATTATTGGATCAATTCTTGGAACAATATCAATTATAAATTCAATTTCTTGATTAAGTAGTAATCTTAGTAGTTATTTTAGGAAAACATCTTATAATTCTATTACCACTAAAACTTTACTAATTTTAGGTTCTTTTTTTTTTTCACTTTACTTATTGTAGCCACCCATATTATATAGCCATTCTTCATAAGTTTCTTAACTTTTGCATATAAGATAAAAAAAGGCATTTCTATTCTCTTTTCTCTTTGGAATACTTTTGCTACCCTTTCTTTTAGTTAATACATTTCTATCTCATGATAGCAGTCTATGCAAGCACGATACTTCAATAACCAATCTATGCCTAGGATAATATTATAATCTACTATATCTAATACTATCAAACCCACCTCAATGAAGTAATATCGTATATTAATCTTAAATTCCTTTACTCTATGAGTAACGATCATAGCCTTTCCCATTGGAGTAGTTACTCTTATCATATCACTTAACTCATCTTCAAGTTTTGAAATTCTAATTACTAAGTCATAAGATAAGAAGGAATGGGCATCTCCAAAATCAAATAAACTCTTGCATATAGATTTTTAACTATTAAAGTACTTGTCATAACCATGTTTAAGGCTTGAGCCTTATATCTTGTCATGGCAAATACTTTGGCTTGCACTTTACTTATCTCTTTCCTTTCGCATCTTCTGACTTTTTTCCTAGTATTATAGGTGATCTTACAGAAGCGATTGTCTAAGTATTATAGTTACTCAATATTGTATTTCCTTAAAATGGTTCACTACATAGTTAGACACTATGTATCCCATCCATTCATACTTAAAACATGATCTATATGGGCCAATGTGATTTATATTATACTAGTGACAAAAAGGAAGTATATTTCATGAATTTGGCACTGAGTAAGTCTTACTAGGTGGATTCATTAATCTAAAAGTAGAAATGTAGCTTGCATGCACCCTTATTCTTTTAGACTTCTTCTTATTAAACTACCTTTTTACTAGTGCACTACATATACTTCTGCTTGTTTTCTTATTGTTGCTACTTCTATCATCGAACCTTTGTCTCTCTCTTCCTAAACTTACTTACCTTTTCATACCTTTCTTTGGAGCATATTTCAACTTTAATTTCTAAATTCAGCACTTGCTTATAGGTAGGATCTACTATAACATTAATTCAATCATAGTAATAGTTATGGAGTCTATACAAGAATTGGTTTGCTCTTGCATTTTCATCCTTTACGAATTATTCAATATATTAGGAAAGTTGAATGAATTGAGTATCATATTGTGCTACTATCATTGATCCTTGACTAAACTACTTAAATTCTTATGCATTCATATTTCTAAGGCTTGAAGGTAGGAATTAATCTACAAGCTTTACTTGAGACTGCTCCTATATGATTGGATTATCAACTTAAATTCTTAACCTTATGCTTCGATTGTACTATTAGTGAGCTATATCCTTTAATTGATGACCAACTAACTCTACCATCATGACTTCATTACATTCTAGCATTTTATAGATTCTTTCTATACGACCAATGAATTGCAAGGGTTAATAATTAGGTCAATACCATCATAACTTAGGGGTTTTAAATATAGAAATTCATGTTTCAATTACAACTAATCTTGAGAAGGTTTCCTATTCCTGTGCTTGCCCCTACTCCTATTGCCTTGATTAAATATTCTTTCTAAAGTTTATTATAAAACTATAGCCCAAGTTAAGGTTTCTTGATTAGTTCTACTTTCATGATTAGTGGGGTATGCAACTTCCTTCTTCTCTAATTCACCCAAATTTGTCTTAATTCTCAACATGTACTATAAAATAACTTATACTAGAAAATAGAAAGTTTATTTAATTATAAAAGATACATGACATTTCAAATGAAATTATTGAGATTATTATAGATGCTGAGGTTGTAGCTTTTTGAATGCAATAAGTTAGAATCACAATTACTATTCTCTAGCTTCCATGTTTGCTTTAAGCCAATTTCCACTATTCCATAGATTATCCAAACCATGCTTTGATACTAACACTATCATGACCTATTTTTGGTCTATCATAATTGGCACAAAGATTTCATTCATACAACTTTGCAAGCCATTTTAAATAAAAACCTATGTTATTATTTTAAAAATATGTAATAAGTAGAATATCTAAATTCAAGGTTCTTACTAATTTTTTGTTCAAAAATAGATTAATAAAAACATTATTATTTCAAAATTTTATAAATTATCTTTGAAAAAATGGATTAATTTCTCCTTTTCATGAAAAATTTTTTGTGCATCTCTTATTTAATTTTTCAAAACAATTATTTAATAAATCTATAAGGCAATTATTAGTAAACAATAGCACTTAACAGCTTAAATATGTATCCTACTAAAATTATACTTATGTAGTAATAACTATTTTGTTGGGTCATCAACAACCTAGTCATTAATAAAAATAATTCAATATAATTATATAGAAATAAGTTCATAATGAAAGTTAGATATTATAAAAGCAAATAAGTTGATAGTTATTATCCTGATTAACTATCATCTGCCTTGACAAAGGGGTTCTTGTGGTTTACTAGGTTTATGGTAGTGACTCTAAGATGCTACATTATATACACATCTTCCTTGGTATTAACAAGCAACTACATTATATCCTAAATCTCAATTTGTACCATTAAGAAGATTATATGTCAAATAACATCCACAAATAGAATAAGTAGTAAAATTACTTAGTAAGATATTTATCACACTAATTTTCCAAATGGTTTTAGCTAAGAAACTAATCATTTGCAACATATATATTAAAACATTTCCTTTCTTACTCGAGACATATTTTCAAAATTGTTCTTTTGCAGCATTTCAATTATATATGCACATTTAACCATATTAGCAATTAATAATTCAACTAGTAACTTAGAAAGTGGTGAGAAGGCATGTAAATTCCTTCTTGTGACTTCTAATCAATCTTATTCCATGTATATCCTAACCTTATCCCTCTAACTCTATACTACTCCTTTTTTCCATATGATGCAAAAGTTATAAGTGCTAGGCTAAATCTCCTTATTTTCTACAAAGGTCTCATATTAATTGTGCCATAAATTCATATTGCATCATCACAAAGTTATATAAGCCTTCATAATCATGGCATAAAGCACTCATTAGCTTAAAAGACACTCTTTGGTCTATATAATGCAGACTACAATATGCCAAAACTTTATCAGAAAAGATGGATTTGTGTAGCCTCATAATTTCATATACACATTAAGGTAAGGTTTAGGCCACAAATAACATAATTATAATTATATAACATAATTTAACAAAAAAGATTCACAATGACCTTATCATCAAGATTATCATTGATGAGAAAAATATTTACTCTATTATTTCCTCTTATTTTATGTCTTTTAGTATGTTGTACATGCTAAATTTTACAGAATTAGCCTTGTTTTATAATTTAAGGTAGTTTTACAATATTATGAATTTATTTAGTTAATACTAAATTTTGACACTATTTTTGTTATTTAGCTATATCTTAGCTTTTGAATGTTAGATTAGAGTGATCTATATACCATTAGAAAGAATAAAGAAAAACCTACAACTTTGGTGTTTTGATTAAAGCTCAGTTCAAACTCTTTCAAGCCCTTATTTAGCCAAGAAGCTAAAGCCTTCTCTCTATCCCAACTGAGCTTGCTTTGATTTTTAGGTCATATTTAGAGCTATAGAGGTTTAATCAATGTGAAGCTAGTGCCCAAGTCTCTAAAAAACCTAACTCTATAACTATACATTTATGTATTAACCAAATTACATTATTTTTATGATCTTATATTGGTTAGAAGCCAGACTTGTAGGAATTCACCATTGTAACTATTAGAGTTAATTACTTTGTAAAAAATAAGTCTGGGCTTCTAAAATTTAAGAAGGCCCCATTCTTGTAATCTTAAATGATATGCAATCCAGGTCCAACTGGGTTTTAGGTTAATTATGTTAAATAAAAAGAGAAAACTCATTAGACATAAAAGACTTTTACGTATTCAATAGATAGTTTTTCTCTTTTTCTTCTAGCTCTTGTGTTCTTTAACCATGGAAGGCTAAATTTAGAATAATTAAGGAATTTGAGACTTTCCTTTACTGGATTATGAGATTATGATTCGTAAAGTTAACCTTTTTAATTAATTTTTCTCTTTCCTTAATCATTTGTGCTAATTTTTTGAAATTACTTATGTTAGATGTATATTTGATATAACTAGTATTCATCCTTTAGTGTTGAATTGTGGTTAGTAAATCATGGTTTTACATTGAAGGATTAATTTAGAAGTTTCTAATTTAATTTTTCAATTCAATTAAATTCTATCACTAAGTCAATTTTGATTTAGCTTAGGGATTATAACGGTTGCTTAATTAAGCTAATATTAATTAATCAAATCCTAGATGGTTATTTAGCATAGGATTCATGAATTATTGTAAGAGTTTTATATAATTCAAGGTTGAAAAATTAATTAGAAAAGTTAAACCTCAATTGATCCATGATTAATCCAAACTAAAGCTTTCAATTCCTTAAATTGGTTGTTTCATTACATTGGTTTTCTCCTTTACTATTCACTTTGTGTTTTACCTTGTTTAATACATTTATTTCAATTCATAAAAGCCCTTAATTTTATTATGTGTGATTCTGCATACTGGATAATATAGCATTCTCCATTCTATCAATATATTGTTTCATTCTATTTGCATTAACTATTTTGTATTTGTTCCATATATTTCTTCATTTTTTAGTGCATGATAAATTAAACAATTGTATAATTCAATTTAGAGAAGAAAATTCAATGGATCACAAGGGTGCAACCTAGTTCATTTCATTATACTACATTATTTTCAACAAATGAGCATTAATCTAATTTTAGTGCATTGTGACAAACAGATCAATATTTTAGTATCTGGGATGCCCTTGAATTCATCTTTTCCTACATATTACTAGCTATGTATTACATCATTGTTTAGTCATTCCAATTAGTAATTGCATCCATTATTGTTACTTGTATTTTAAAATAGCCACAGTTTTCTACATATGCTTGCATTCTTTTACATTTTTTTGATTTCTAAATGCTCTTCCATTGCAATTCATCATATTTTACTTCATTCCACATTAAAACAAAGGTTTTTGGCCTAAGAAAACTAGTTTTACATAATTTTTTACCTTAACCCCTTTTGGAATTGTATTGGGTCTTATTAGCTTCAACTGAACTGAAATTTTTTTAAGCTAATTTTGATTTTTTCTTATCAAAAGTCATTAGCATTTAACTTGTAAGGAACCCCATTTTTAGCCAAATTCCACCATTTTATCCACTTTTTAATTTTTTAAATATTTTTAATTGTATTTTTAGGTTTTGCATGTTTATAGCCTTCATTTTATGATGGTCCCATAATTTTAAAAATATCTAGATAAGTTAATTAGATATGTTTAGAGTGATTTTTCATAGTGCATTAGTGTTTTGATGCTTCTATGCTTTTATCTAGTACAACTTAGTATAATGTAGTGTATGATTAGGAGAACTACTATTAAATTAGTGGAGTTTGATTATGAAATAGATAGGGCTTTCCATTTTTTTACTAAGAGTGAAAAATAAAAGTAGTTCTAACATTCCCACCCTTATGTTGAACCTTTAAATAGCCCGGATACCATGACTAATAACAATAAAACTTTAAAAGAATTGGTTGCCTTTGATGTTACTTACCAACCATTAAGTATCCAATATCCTAAATTAGATGCTAATTTTGAAATGAAATCTAGTTTAATTCATTTGCTTCCAGGATTCCATGGTCTTGCAAGTGAGGACTTTCACAAGCATTGAAGGAATTTCATATGGTGTGCTCAATAATGGAGCCATATGACATTTCTAAGGACTACATAAAATTCAAGGTCTTTCCTTTCTCAATAGTTGAAGTAACCAAGGATTAGCTATATTACTTGCATTCAGGTTCTTTGTATGCTAGAATGACATGAAAGGGCTATTTTTAGAGAAGTTCTTCCTTACATCTAAAGCAATTGTAATAAGGAAAGAAATTCGTGGCATTAGACAAATGGATGGAGAGATGTTATATGAGTATTAGGATAGGTTTAAGAAGTTATGTGCAAGCTATCCTCATCATTAGATTAGTAAGCAGTTTCTAATCTAATATTTCTCTAAAAGCCTCCTTCTAATGGATAGAAGCATGATAGATGCAACAAGTGGCGTTGCACTAATGAATAACACTCCCATGGTAACTAGAGATCTTATAGCAAATATGGCAACTAAATCCTAACAGTTTAGAACCAAAATTATGGCTATGGTTAGTGCTATTAGGGGCATGCATAAGCTTAATTTCTCCCATTTCAACTAGTAAAAATTAGGAAATAAAACAGATAAGTTAACTTCCCTAGTTAGGCAACTAGCAATGGGGTAGCAATAACAAATACAAGCTCCTTTTCCTACCAAAGTTTATGGAATTTTCTCACATCCAACCTACCTAACTAATTGTTATCCTGTATAACAAGATGATGAGTTCTCTTCTCCTCTAACATGTGTAATAACCATTTATTTAGCTAAGCCATAATTCTAGTAGTAGAACAAGTATCAATACCAACAGCCACAGTCAACCCAATACCACCAATAGCAAGCTCAATATTCTAGTTAAAGCGATAACCATAATTTTGGATGTAGTAGCCATCTAAGCTAATTTTAGTATCCACTTTCTACGTACAATAGAATGGCATAAAATCTTGTTAATCAACCAAATTCCATTTTAATTATTTCTCAGCCATTATTTGAAGAGTTAGTAAAGAAAATGGTAGCAAATAACTTATAATTCTAGCAAAAAACAAAGGCTACCATAAAAAATTTGCAAACTCGAATTGACCAATTAACTTCTACCATAGTGAGCTTAAGGTATAAAAATCTTCTTTCAACAATACAATGAATAAGGAAATGGTAAATGTTGTTATGCTGGAGGTGGCAAAGAAATTGATATGCCTTCATTCTCACAACCAAAGATAACCAAACCAGTAAGTCATACACTAATAGCTAATGAATTAGTAAACAGTCAAGTAAAAATAAATAATAAACCAAAAATTAACATTCAACTAGAAGAGAAAAACTAAAAGCAAAAATGTGGTGATAGTATTATAAATTCTTTTCCTACATCCCTACCTCTTACTAATTTTTTTATCCCTATTCCTTTTCTAAATAGAAGAAGAATTTTTCAACAAAAGAAAACTAAAAATAAAAATTAGATTTTGGAATCCCTTAGAAAAGTAGAAGTTAACATATCTTTACTAGATTTGACAAAACAAATTTCAAGGTATGCTAACTTTTTGAAAATTTTGTGCATTAATAAGAGAAAATTATAGGTGGATGAGAAAGTAAGTGTGAAGGCAAATTTTCTACAATCATCTAAAGAAAATTACCAACAAAATGCAAAAATCTAAGCATATTTATTGTTCCATGCATTATAAGGAAAACTAGAATAGAGCCTGCCATATTAGAGTTATAAGTATCCATTGATTTTATGCCTTTTTCCTTTTTTTTAATGCTTTGAATTTGGGAGCTTTGAAAGAAACAAGGGTGGTTATTCAACTAACAAATACATCTACCATTTATCCTTTGAAAGTTATTGAAGATATTTTAGTGCAGGTTGATAGACTCATTTTTCCCACAAGTTTGTACATTTTGAAAATGGAAAATAAGGATTTCAACATTCTTTATCAATCATTCTTGGTCGATCTTTTTTAAAGGTAACAAAAATCGTGATTAATGTTAAAGATGAAACATTAACCATGAAGTTTAATGGTGTTATAACCAAGTATTATATTTTTAAAAATATGCATATAATTCAATATTCTTTCTTAGCATTTTGGAGCCTTTAGTGTATGATTTTCCTTATTTTATTTCTACTATTTTTTATTTTGATATTTTTATTTTTTATTTTACCTTGATTTTGCTATTTCTCATTTCGATTTTACTAATTTTGAGCTCCTTTATTTTAATTTCCACATTAATAATATCCATGATAATATCCTTATTGAATTCTTGAATTTTCTAAGTTTATAGATTGTATAGATAGCTATAAGTGCATCGGTAAAGATCATGATATTGAATGTGTCATATATGCTGAAATTTCTACATTTTTAGGTGATTAAAACAATGTTGACTTAAAAATTATAGAAAAATGATAAAGAACATATTCTACCTTTAGAAGAAAATAAGTGCTTTCATTTTGATCATTCTAGTTCTTTTATTAATTATGTTGAATTTGTTATACCAGATGACTTTAACCATTCAAGGAGCAAGAATAATTTAAAAATAAGACTTGGAGTATCCATGATGGGTGATCCCAATTTACAAAAGACTCTTTAATAGATGAATTAAAGGTTAGCCATATGAAAGTAAAGGAAGTAGCTAATTCTCATGTAGATCCTGGTTAAAGAAATTCAAGCTATATTTAGCCAAAGACACTAAAGGAAAGCACTTCTTGAAAGGAAACTTAAGCTATTTAGATTTGATTTCTTCTACCCTTTTCTTTTATTTTCCTTGTCCTTTATCTTTCTTTACATCTCTTGATGATATTGATATACTTCATATTAAGGATAATGTAAAATTTAAGTATGATGGGAGACCTTAGGATTTATTTTATGCCTTGTGTCTTCATTCAATGCTTAAAAAAATAAAAAATAAAAAAAAGTGTGTTTTTCACTTGTTTTTTTAGTTATTTTTAAGTCATTTTAGTTGCTTTCAATTGATAGAGATTTTGCATTTTCATGAGTAGGATTCAATTGAAATTAGATAGGATTCAGAACATAATTGAATTAATGGTTTTGCTTCTTAAAATTGATTGATTTAATGATAGATTTTAAATTGGTTAATTAAACTTAGTAGCATAACTTACCTTATAGGATTTTAAGCCTTATGTTGAAAATTCATGTTATTTTTCTTTTCTTTTTGTGTGATGTTCTTCCATGATTTATTTTTCTAGTACTTGCTTTGATTTTTTTTAAGATTACATTTCACACATGCATGAACAAAAATAATAAAGGCATTCTTTCTTTGTTTAAGCTAGAACTATATAGCCAACTATGAGTTTTTATCTTTATTTAACTTATTGTAGTTTTGATTGTCTTTTCCTTTGTTAATTAGCCTATGATCAATTTTCTAATGAAAAATAAATATCTTTACCTAATCTTAGGGATTAGTAGAGCATTTGAATTTTTATGAGATAAGTTCTTGAATAAGTATAGGATTATGTGAGTTTATTTATTGTGAAAAGTCATCAAATATTGGTTGAAAAAAAAAGAAGAAAATGAAAAAAAAGCAAAGCAAAAAAATTAAAAAATCAAAAAATAAAAAAATGGAAAAAAAAGAGAATAAAGGGAAAATTAAATTGAATTAAAAAAAAAGAAAGAAACAAAGGAAAAGAAAAAATAAAGAAATTGATGAGTGTTTAAATTTGAATTTGGATTGTTTTGTTGAGTCATAATGGTTTATGATTTACCCATATGTTTTTTATTCAAGTACTCTATTCATTTCTTTAGTTATTGCCCTTTCGTATCCCTATTTTTCTTTACCTTTTTCCCTAACCCTATTACAACTTAAAATAAAGACCTTTTGATTTGTGTTGTGCATGTGATTTGAGTAGTGAAGATTACATGATTAACAAGCCTATGATGGAATAATTTCATGGAAAGAAATTTAGTGAAACACTTATCCAAACACTTAAGAGTTGGAAAGTAAATTTTGTGAGAATCTACTATGCTAATTACTCTTTTTGAATAAAGTTGCTATATTAGTTAGTTTTAAGTTTATCAAAAATTTTCTTCATGATATGTTATGTTTCTTATTGGCTCTTATATGTCTCTTGCTTATGAATTTGTGATTTTGAAGTTTTTAAAAAGTAAAGTCTTTTATTTCATAGTTTTGAACAAAGTTATATCTTGCTCGAGGATGTGCAAGAACTAAGTGTGGAGAAATTTCATAAGAAAAATATTTACTATATTATTTTCACCCTTTTATGTCTTTTAGTATGTTATACTTGCTAAATTTCATAGTATTGGCCTTGTTTTATAATTTAGGGTTAGTTTTACAATATTCTAAATTTATTCAATTAATATTGGATTTTGACATTGTTTATATTTTTTAACTATATCTTGGGTTCTGGATGTTGAATTGGGATGATTTATATATCATTGGAAAGCTTAAAAAAGAACTATAAATTTGGTTTTTTAGTCAAAGCCTAGTTTAAACTCCTTCAAGCCCTTATTTAGTTGAGAAGCTAAAGTTTTCTCTTTATCCTAACTAAGCTAACTTCGATTTTTAGGTCATATCTAGAGATATAAAAGTCTAATCTATGTGAAACTAGTGCCTAAATCTTTATAAGACCTAGATCTATCTATTTATATATTAACTAAATTACCTTATTTTAGTGATTTTATACTAGTTAGAAGTTAAACCTATAGGAATTCATTACTATAATTATTAAAGTTAATTACCTCGTAAAAAATAGGTCTAGGCTTCTAAAATAAAAATTAGGAAGGCCCCATTCTTATAATCCTAAGAGACATACAATCTAGATCCAATAGTATTTTAGAAAAATTAGGTCAAATCAAAGGAAAGAACTAATGAGACATAAAAGACTTCTGCATAGTCACCAGGTAACTTTTCTTTTCTTCTTCTAGCTCTTGTATTCTCTAACTATGGAAGGTTAAATTCAGAGTTAATTTAAGGAGTTTTAAGTTTTTCTCTATTGGATTATGAGATTATGATTTGTAATATTGACTTTCTTTAATTAATTTTTCTCTTTTCCTAATTACTTGTGTTAATTTCTTGAAATTACTTTTGTTGGATGTTGATTTAGTATAATTGGTGTTTATCCTTGTGATTTTTAATATTTTCCTATTTCAATGTTGAATTATAGTAGGTAAATCATGGTTTTACACATAAGGGCAAAGGGTTGAGGAATTAATTTGGAGGTTTCTAATTTAATTTCTTAATTCAATCAAATTCTATCATTAAGTCAATTTTGATTTAGCTTAGAGATTATAGCGATTGTTTAATTTAGCTAATCTTAATTGATCAAATCCTAGATAGCTATCTAGCATAGGATTCATTAATTATTGTAAGGGTTTTGGATAATTCAAGATTGAAGAATTAATTAGAAAAGTTAAATCTTAATTGATCCATGATTGATCTAAACTAGAGTTCTCAATTCCTTGAATTGGCTATTTCATTGCATTAGTTTTCTCCCTTGCTGTTTATTTTGTGTTTTAGTTTATTTAATAAATTTGTTTCAATTTCAATTCATAAAACCCCCTAATTCTATTTTCCATGATTTTGCATACTATATAATATAGCATTCTACATTCTATTAGCATATTATTTCATTCTGTTTGCATATCCTATTCTGTATCTATCTCATCTATTTTTTCATTTTTAGTGCATAATAAATTGGATAATTGTATAAAAATTGTTAGTAATTCAATTTAGAAAAGATAATTCAAAAGATTGCAGGGGTACGACTTGGTTTGTCTCATTATACTATATTATTTTCAATAAACCAATATTAATCTAATTTTGGTGTATTGCAATGAGTACATCAATCATCTAGCATGTATCATAAAAGTTTACTAACTCTAATTTAATTTCACAAGTAACACTTCTAGCATTCTTGCATAAGATTTGATTAATGCACTTATAACAAATTTCTAAATTATCCATGCATTAATTCTCATCACAAGCCTACAATTTCACTATGAAACTAGCGAAGTTCTATGATTATCTTCATAACCGCAATGTATCATATTCAAGCGTATTTCATATCATTAATTCAATGTATAAGTAAGCTATATACATGTAATAACTCAGTTAAGAAAACATTATAAACCACTCGATTCTACCTTGAAATCTAAGAGTTATTATGTGAAACTCCATGATTTCCTTCATAACCATAATTTATCATATTTAAGCATATTTCATATCATTAATTCCATGCATAAGTAAGCTATATACACATAATAACTCACCTAAGAAAACATTATAAACCACTTAGTTCTAACTTGAAATCTAATAGTAATTACTTGGTTTTTATCAATTTCTACCTTTCTAAACTTTTTAATTTGAAATCTTCACCAATAGTGAGAGATGTGCATTGTTTTAAACTAAAAATTAACTAAACCTACTCTATTAGGTAGACAGGGTGAGTACAAGTTAAACCTAAGTAAATAGATGTTAATTAATGAAAATAGAATGAAAAAATAAGGTGTTTTCAAAATTAGTTTAAATAAACAATGAAAAATAGAATTAGATGTGAATTAATAAAAGATAGAAATTAGATATAAAGGATTTCACACTCCAATTTTTAGATTCTTCACCAGCACTCATTAATTTAGTTTACGATTCAAACACTTAACTGATAAATACCTTGAAACTGACAATAGTCATGCAATTTCTAAATGCAAATTAACTAGAACAAGAAACTTAATTTATCTTCTACTATAGATTTAATTCAAAATAAGTGATTGAATTTATTTAACAATAGTTTCAAGCATTTAGAATTAGATCAAGCTAAATGTAATAATTCTACAAGCAACAATAGCTAAATTCATTTCTAATTTCCATAGCATTATATAATTAACAAGCAAAATTTTGATATTTATTTACTACTAAGTTATAATCAATCATCCTGATTTTATAAGTGAGGATAAAAAATAATCAATCATATAGAATCAAATTAATAAGAATGATAAATAAATGAGCCCTATCAATTAATTACTAAAATAATCATAATCAATAAAGAATAGAAAATTAAGAGATGAACAATTATAAACAAATTGAAGAGAAAAGCATTAAATCAAGTTGATTTAGGAGTGCTTAAACCTTTGAACTTTAAAAGAAAATCAGCCACTCATGGTGGAATATAACAGAAATAAGAGAGAAGAAGAGTTGCTATCTAGAATGTGTTTTGTTTGCCTTTAGAGACACAAAACCCTTAAATTTGAATCCTTAAGCTAGAAAACCTAATGAGCTAAGTAAATATGCCTCCTAGAGTTACAAAGAATAAGGCCTTGCTAGGTTTTAAAGCTTGTAGCCTATTTACAAATTTAATATATTAATAATGTTTTATTGCAATAATTTTCGTAAGTTAACTTCTAAGCTAAGTTTAACCATTAAAATGATGCAATTTCACTAAGCCTTAAACATGAAAGCTATTATGTTAGGTGTTAAGATGGGCACTGGTTTATTTTAATTGGACCTTTAGAGCTCTAGTTATGGCCTAAAAATTAAAACTAGTTCAGCTTAGACAAAAATAAAGTATTAACTTCATAACTATTTTTTACCTTCCAATATCCCATTTGAGCTTCAATTAAAACATGATTGAAACTTCCTTTAAGCTTTCCAATTATAAAAAGATAACTTAATTTTAACATCCAAACTTAAATTTATATATAAAAATTTGAAATAATATAAAAATCCAACATTAATCAAACAATTTCAAAACATTAGAAAACCATCACCTAAACATATAACAAAACTAATTTTATAAAATTAAATATATATAACACACTGAAAGCTATAAAATAAGAGGAAATTATGTAGGCAATATTTCATGCATTAATAAGCTTTAAAACTTTTCCTTGTTATCCAAGTAGGAAGTATAGAATTTTAATATAGATTTCCTTTACTTCATATGAATAATCACATTCATTTTCCTAGTTATGGCAATTTGGCATTTAAACAAACGTCAAGAGAAAAATGTACTTAAGTAATTTGCCTTTCCTATGTTTAGTATGGTTATTAGCAAGATTGTTGTAAGGTGCAACATGTTGCAAGATGTTTATATCACTAGTAAATGTATAAATCGATATTACAACACTCTATTATACTACATTGTTTTGAATTAACTTTTTATGAATCATACAAAGAAAAATAATTAATACTTTAAATTATTTCTTTTGTCACTTTCTTCGTACTTTTAGTTGCTTTTTCTTTTTCTTCCTTTCTCTATTTCTTTCTTTTATTGCATTTTTTTTTTGTTATTAGCCTTCAAAGTAATTCTCTATGAGAGCTTTGCTAGACAATTAGTTTCCTTTAGTGTATCTAAACAAAAAGTCTCTTACCTAGTCTACCACTTTGAAATGATTTTGCTCGAATAATGCATTTTATTAGCAAAAAATGTTTAAAATGATTGTGCTTAATAATTGTTTTCTATATTAAGTTGCACGAACTAACTAATAATCAATAACAGTGTTTAGACCTTGCAAAAATACCTTGTGACATATATATGTTCTTGCGGAGGGCTTGAATTTTAGCCATAAGCAATAAATATGTATAATGTCATACATTATTTGAGTTAAAGAAGGATTAGAGCTCGAGCACACATAGAGAAAAGTTGTTGTAGATAGTTTACTGCTCATGTGAGGTTTAAAATGGATATATTTATGATAAGAACTAAGGAATAGTGTTCCTTTCTAAATTATATTTGATTTAATTACTAAAATTATGATTTAGCATATACATGTTTGATGGAAGCTAGAATTTGAAGTGCCTCATAAGCATGCTAAAACACATTAAACTATCTCTTCATATAAAGATGTACAAATGGTTTCAAATTAGATAATGAAATAAAGTTATGTTTTCTTAAGGAATGATTTTCTGATTTTGTATTGAAGAATTAGAAACTTTCACACTATGTGAGATTTAAGAGTTATTTAATTAGGTGAAAGTAATATGGTGGCAAATAGAGGTTATACAAGGACTAAGGAGTGTGGTACAAGAATAGTTAAAAAGATTAAAGTTAATAGTACTATGGGAGGTTAGCATTAAACATGTAGAGTAATTTAAAGAAGTGTGCAAGATTGAAATTCTTAAATTAAGGGTATCAAGGGAGAATAACTTAATCATCAAAAGTAAAATGAGAATAACTCAATCATCAAAAGTAAAAAAGTTAAATATAAGTTCTTAAGGTTTAGTATTTGAGTGTGAACTTGATGTATGAACTACATAGGTCAATAAAATGCCCCTATCAAATGTTGTTTAGTGTTTCAGTTGGGGTTACCAAATAACTTGTATGCTATCTATCCAATAATCCATATTTATGCTTTGGAAGTTTAAGTCAAAGGAAGTGCCTTTTGTGAAGGTCCATTGGGAATAACATGGAATAAATGAAGGCACTTGGAAATTGGAGTCAGGAATGTGAAAAAATAATTGCATTTATTTGGCGATTGCTTAATTATAGCATTAATATTCTCTTATATGGTCATTAAGGTAATAAGGTTGCAAGAATTTAAGGATGAATTCTTTTGAAGAAGAAAGTACTATTACACCTTTTATAAATTAAAATATTTTGTGTGGAAATTATAATAATAAACATAAGGAAATTTAAAATAAGAATTTCATGTAAATTAATTAAGAAAAAGGTTAATATGAGATGTTTAAGACTTAAATATTATTAGTAGTGAAGATGCGAGTGTGGATAAGATTAGGGGATTTTCCAATTTTACCCTTAGCTTTATAACATCTTATTTCTCCTTTTTTTCAGTCTTGCTTTTATCTTTTCAACAAAACTATTCATCTCCATCTTCTTCTTCTTATTTACTTGGCTAACAAAGGGAGAAACCAATCTTTAACAATCCTTCTCACTTTTCAGTCTAAATCAAGGTAAGGCATTCTCGATCCTTATTTATGTCAAGTTTCTCCTTATTTTCTTTAGGATTAGATGGGTTAAGGGAATTATATCATAAAAAGGGATCTTGAGCACTAACCCTAATATTATGGTTTTTAGATGATTAAAAGTTACTAATCTACAATTCTTTTCACATAGTATCTTCTCTATATAAGGATAGTAAGCATTTTAATTAGATTTGAATGATTTTGCACGCTATAAATGCTTAAAGTTAGTTTTTTTCCCTAAGTTTTGAACAATCTTAAGAAATTGTATGTGTATTTTTGGTTTAATTTTTTTAAGGTATCTAAAGTATATTATGATAAGAATACAATACATGGTGATTTAATCATAAGAAGTAACTTGGTGATTTAATCATAAGAAGTAACTTGGTGATTTAATCATAAGAAGTAACTTGTAAGATGAAATCTTAGTGTTAAAATTGCAAGTGAATAGTATTTTCGATGTCATTTTGTAAGAAACTAGACCATAGTCAACTATGGCCTAAAAATATGCTTTTTGGGCATGCACAATTGACTATGTAATTAACTATGCCATAAAAAATCTACTTGTTTGATCACTATAGTTGACTACATAATTAACTAAATTGCTGTAGAGTTACTCTCAAGGATTGTATAATTGGATTCATAGTCAATTATAGGCCTAATATTTGCCTTTTGGACCTTTATAGTCGACTATGATCCGAAGAATTATTCTTTAAGATTTCACAATCGATTATGACCTAAAATGAGTTATACACAATACTATACAAGGGGGCAAAGCAAATGCTAATAGTTTTATGACATTGAGATTAATAGTTGTACATTATATAATGTTCAATGAATGATACGTGAACATTTATAGAGGTATAGTGATGTTATGATGTGTGTGTATGCTTTGTGAATTAATTAGGCAAATGTTGTATATGAATTATGTCATTGATATTCATTGTTTTCATATTTCCCTATGTATGTATGTTGTGTTATAAGCTACAGGAGTCCTAGTGAAGCACTCACTATATTGATATATTGTTATATGAATAAGATCTAATGATGTTAAGGGAGCTAATATTCTTATTATGGCTATAAGCACTAGATTTAGATGTCTGTTTGTGGAGGGATAAGGCTAACCTTGGAAAGACAATGTTAGATTTGTAAAAAGATAAAGATGATTAGGAGTTATAAGGAAATTTATACACTTTCTCTTATTTTTCCCTCTCATTGATGTTCAATGAATGATATAGAAATGTTATAATCAAGTTCTTATATTAGAAAGGTTAATGAGTATTGTGACTTTGAATTGATTCAATGTAATTACATGGCATATGGATATTTATAATTTGATAAACAGGTTCAATTGCTAGAATTCTATTCTCCTTACCAATAAAGGTATGGTATGTGTGTGTGTGTGTTTGTACATATTTTCTTTGAATAAAAACTTGGACACTCTCCATAAGGGATAAATTATAAGCTTTGCATTACCATACATACATATATACATAAATTTTTAACAATATTCTATTAGTTACTGATTACTCATTGAGTTTTTAAAGAAATTCATTCTCTTTCTATTTCTTTTTATTCATTGGCCAATTATTCCCTTAGTTACTTTGCTGCTATTGAATGTGCTGAAGTGGGCTCACTTAAGAAATTTGAAGTTCAAATAAGTCCTGGGATAATGGGTCTAAGCATGCATATTACTAGTTGATGCATACATATTTGAACATTTGAACATAATTATGATATTTTGGAAAGCCATGCATATTTGCACATTTGACATTACATTAAGCATGTGTGGAAAGGTTGGTAGACAATTGCACTTAGTAACTTCCTATGTCAGTCACGTATGATAGGATGGGTTGTGACACGATGTGATTCATGAAGGTATCATGATAGACCTAAAAATTCTAATAGTGAAGATTGAAAGAGAACTTGTCACAGAAAGGAAGTGAATCGTTGTAGCTAAGGTGTAGCCTCTTGGGATGGAACTAGCCCATTAATCCAAATGTTGTTAGGCTTAAATGATTAGAAACCCTCCAATTGAAATTGTTAAGCTAAATGCATCTTGGGTAGGTTACATTTCGTGTGCAATTTTGGCGCAAAATAGTGAAAGAGGTGTTTTAGCTTTAGTGTGATAATTATGAATGCTTATAATCTTTTTTTGGAGAGAACTTGGCTACTCATAAAGCTATACTTGTGGCATATAACTTTCTATAGAAAAAAAATTCAAGTGAAAAATGATAGTGAGGTGGCTATGAAATCATTTTTGAGCATTATAGATTGCCCATGGAAGGCCTTAACCATTTTTGAGATGGTCAACAATATGCTCTCAATTTCTTAGAATATTAATTTATTATAGTAACCATGTGATTTTAATATAGCTGCTCAAGAAGAGGTTAAATGTGCAGCCCAATCAATTAGGATTGACAAAAGATGTTTGTCCTAACTACCTTTGTTGTGAACATTTTTTATCCTTTAAGATAACTTGACCAATGATGTGTTCTCCCTTTTCTCTCAATAAAATAAAATTTCTTTCATAAAAATGTGACATTTATCTTTACCTTTAAAAAAATTTGTAACTAAATTAATTAATTATTTTTTTTAAAGGAAAGGTAAAAGAGAGCATATAAATGTTGCTTTCCCAATGAATAAATTTATAATTTTACATGCATGCTCAATCTTTTAAATAAATACATATTTATTTAAAGGATCAATCATCAATCAACGCAACATTTATTGGATAAGATTATTTTTCAGACTAGAAACTTTTATTTTTGTTAACAAATTTTATTGCCAATGTTCCGGTTACCGCTCAATTACCATTTTGCACCTTTTTGGATATGACCGGCAAGCGTTCGTTTAATGGGTACCTCGAATGCCAATGTGGCGCAAACAAAGCATAAAAGTAAAAACACAGCAGATTGTTTACGGCCACGAGCCGCTGAATTTTTGCATTGAACGGCTGGTGACCTTCAGAACGCAACACTTCTCTCTCTTCTCTCTGTTTGTACTCTTTCTCTACCCCCAGAGACAGTTTTGATTATTCGAGCATGGCTTCGCCACAGCCACACCATTCTCGGTCAACTTCTCTAAGGGATGCCTCTGAGTCCGAGAAGATGGAGGGAACTGGGAGCTGGGATGCCATCGAATGGACCAAGATTGAGGTTTTCGATTTCGGCTTTATGTATTTGTTTATCTGTTGTGTTCATTTCTGGCTTGGCGTTCTCAATTGGGTCTTTTCTTTGTTGATTTGAATTGAATTGTCTGCAGCCCATATCCCGGCACGTCTTTCATGCCAATTTGGACTTCTTGCTTGAGGCAGAGCAAGTCACAGCAGAAGTATGCAAAAACTTGACTTTTTGTGTTTATTATTTCAAGAATAGTAATATCGTGATTTTTACATGTAGTTTGTAAGCCAGTGATCTGGTTCGTTATTATATGCTGTCCGGAGCTGTGTAGTGCCATTTTGTTTTTTGTTTGCTCTATATAAGAGCTTGAATTATGGTTTTACTCATTCGAAGAATCGTGAAAGAAAATTTTCATGTGGTTCTTAATTCAGTAATCGGGGTTAATTTTTGTTTGCTTTATAGAGAATCTATTACTTTTCTATTTGCTGTTTATTTTCTATATGATGAATTATTCAAGTGGTTCATTAGCTGGTAAGCTGTTTGTGTAGAATAATGTAGAATTTATCCACAGTGGTAAGGGTAGTAAGGTTTATTTTGAATTCAAGATGATAAATACATATTGGAGTAATCAAGTTGGGCTGGGCCGGGTAAGGGTTCAATGTACAGCCTCAGACACTATCTTTTTATTGTCTAAGTTGACTCACCGACTCCCTTAGAGGGCATTTTGCGAAGCATTGTTAGCCATTAGTTTTGTCATGTTAGCTATGACATGTATGAATTTTATTGTGTTATCTGTGCTGAGTTTGATGCCTTTAGCCTGTAGCAGCATTCTAATTGTTGGTAGATTTAATATGCTTTCTTACCAATGGTAATGCCTTTTAATCTGTTATAAGCTATGATGGAATCTAGTGATTTGAATGTAACCTTCTAGTTTCCAATTAGTAGAAATTTGGCATTTGTTTTGTGTATTAAATTTTCCAATGTCCATTGTCATAGTAAAGAGCTTAAACTATAATTAACTCTAAGCTGCAGTGTATTGAAAGGCTTGTCAATTTATTTTATGTAAGTGACATCACTCCAATGATGTGGCACTTTTTTGTTCATTAATTCCTCACCAATGTGAACCATTATACCAATTTAGTTGTTAGTAAACAAGTCAGAACATTTAATTCACTTAAACTCTATTTGAATCTATTTTAGGTGAGACTAATTTTGCTGATGCTGTTTATGTTTAGGGACATGGTGTTGTTCTTGTCAATACAGATGATGCGGGTACATTGATAGTAACAAATTATCGTCTTATATTTTTGGTAAGTCTTTCATATAATATTTCCTGTGTCTGAATCTCATTTTGACAAGATATTGTGTTGGAGTAGTCCTGGGTTTGTGAATTGAAATTTGTACACATCCTAGAATGATGGGAGAATATGCAATGGAAAGTGGGTATTTAAAGTCTTCTAGTCTGAAAGGTTAGTGGAAAATTTGGGCTTTTTAACTAATTAGCAGCTGTTCAGAGAAGCTTTGGGCTTTTTTTTTTTAATTTGGAATTGACTGGTAGGGAAAATGCCTGAATACATGTTTTAACTTGGATATCGGTAAAGAAAGGAGAGTGAGATTTCAAACTCAAAGTAAACTAAGCAATGATAAGCAAAGAGTAGAGATTCTATTGTGGGAAGAGAAGAATACAATTACATAAAATCAAGAACAGGCAGAATATAGAATTTGTAATTCCTTTTTCTTAGGTAGGAATCCTGCCTAAAATAATGTTTCATTCAATTCTTTTAAGTTTTCTTCAAATGCTTTGTGATGCAGTGGTTAATTCCGTTACAATGGAAAACCCCAATTTCTGCTAGAGAACAGTTTAGATAAATGATCTAAATAAAACTTGAGCATGCCTTTTGTGAAAATGGGGGAAAAATTGAATTGGGACTGGACTTTGAAATATAATAGAATTAACTAACTGGAACAATTAAGTTAAAGAGGCATTTAAGCAATTGGAAATTCAAACTTTCTAAGATAATCTTGTATTCTGAAATATTGAATAAACAACACTCCTTTCCAGTGTTGTTTGCATGAATATTCATTAAATATCTTGAAATTGATGGACAGTCTTCCGACACTTGTCCTGCATCAAGTTGCTATAGTTCTTGTTTTCAATAGTTTTTATTTGAGAAAACTTGTTTTTGTTAAATTCAATACTGTTTTTTAGGTAATCCATCTTTTTGCATACAAACTGCATCCTAATTTCTGTTGTAATTTTAATTTTTTGTTGGGTTCCTTTTTAAGGAAGTATAAGCACGTACTCAAATGAGTCTGTTTAGTTCCAATTCTTCACTGCTGGCTACCTGAGTGTTTGTTAAGACTGGGATTGTGCAGATATTTCTATTTTTCCAACTTCCCAACATTGACATGATTAATAGTATTCATGCTGGCTCCACACACACACACACACACACACACAAAAATGAAAAAAGAACTTCATTTTGTGTGTTTATGTTGATCTCAGCAGTGGTAAGAAATTAAGCTTATGAGAATCTGGGCATCTGGGAAGTTATGTGCATTTATTTTTATCTATTCTAGTGTGTGAGTTCTTGTACCTATGTATTTACATGTGTATATTCTGTATCATGTATATATTCTTATATACTCTATTTCTTTTGTAAGAGCGAGGGAACAAGAAATGTTATTACCCTTGGAACAATACCACTGGCAACCATTGAGAAGTTCAATAAGATAGTAAGTTCTTAAACTAGCAAATTTTGTTATATATTCCTCCAGTTTTTGGTGATGTTTTCTTTTTTATGTGTATATGCTGCATTATCTTGAGTAAAAACCTCCTTTATTTCTAGTCTAGTGTGAATTGGCAAATAGGTGTTGATTGAAAATCAAGTACATGTATGTTAAAAGTTTTAGTGACATTCTAGAGAAATAACTTTCCAAGCTAAGTGAACTGTGGAACATGCCCACAACAGTCCTAGTAGTTTATTCCAAAGTTCTAACTTTTCAGGCAGACTCATGATCCAGAAGAAGATGGATCAGTTTCAAAATTCTTTTTGACACAGAACACAATTATCATCGGAGAGAACCTTATGGGGCCTAGGCGTATGTAACATGTCATTGGTGTTAATCCTATTGATTATCATATCCAAACATATGCGTTAATCGAGAGGGAGCTTTCACTATCCATAGGGAGGTTAATATTAAGTAATTATGGTTAAGAGTGGGAAAATATTAGAAGAGGCTAGGGAGATGGAGAGAATACATTAAGTTACACTCAATGACTAGAAGGATGTATATGCCATAAGTCTTAGCCCTAAGCCTTTATTTATAATCTAATCTATCTAGAGAGAGCCCAAATGGTATTTATACCCGTTCAATTACATGACATCCTAATACCTTCTACTTGGACACAAGCTCAACACACTCCAAACTATTTGACTGGTCTTAACAGCTTGCAAAAAGCAACAAATGAGCACCCCCCCTGGGCATCAACCTTCATAGACCAAAACTGTAGCTTTGGCAGGAGCAACTCTTAGAAGTCCTCAGCTAGCTTCCTCCTAAGCTGCTTACTCAACCTTCTCCTGGTTGGCCTCCCCAACTCACCCGATATATCTCCCAAATGTCCATGGCACACATGTCCAGAGCTACTACCTCAGACTTATCCCAGCTGGTTCATCTAACTTCCTTGGTTTCACTTAAAACGAATGGTGACTCCTTTAGTCACAGCTGCACCAACAACATAACTGTTTTTCATATTGTTCCCAAGTTGTATCTATTACAAGCGAATTCTAGCATATAAGAAAATCAAAACACAACAGACAAGGCACATTGCCTTCAATCCAACAGATATTAGAAACATAATGACACAACAAATCATGACTTCAATGTGAAAATAAACCATATTCAACGTCCGACGAAAGCACTCCATAAACCTTATATGGCTTGTCATGCAGCCAGCCTACCCACTTTTGCTGAATTTGATCTAAGAACAGCAAAAGAAGCTTCAACTTCTTTCACATCAAAGCTGTATATCCAAAGTAGATGTGTGCAGTACCACATAGCCCAAAATTCATAACAAGTTCAGATCCTGGAACATGGGGACATCCACTGTCTAAACCAGTGAGAATATGCAAAATCAAGCAACTACAGATCTGCCCAAGGCGGAGGTGTACTATATCAGCGAACCCAGAGAACTTCTTCATGACAGAAAAATAGAGCAAGAGGAGCCCCAGCTTAGCAGAAACCAGTCACTGATAGCTTTAGCAAAAACACCTGAGTTGAAAAATAAATCATGACACCAGCCAAGTGCTGGCTGCGGTGGGCCACTCACAGGCTACTTCAAACTTCTAGACCTTAGCAACATCCAACTTTAAGACAGTTGAATTTGTCCAAAATTCATGGTGTACTAGCAGGCCTCATTGTCAGTCAGCAAACTTATTCAATAAATGCATATAAATTGCAGGAACTATTGGAGACTTCCAAACATAGCCAACAACACCTTCCCTGGTTCACTTGAATCTTGCTTGGGTTGCCTTTCAACAGAACCAAAATATGCAAAACACACCAAATGCCCAGATCTTACCTTAAGACACCCAAGTTCTACCCAGCCCTTGAATCTTCATGAAATGCACCAAACATCACCTTAAGTTGTGCTAAAAACACTGACCACCTATTGGTTTTCATTAAATCTACTAAAAACATCTCATGGCGCAAAAGAGCTACTTCCAAAGCACCAAATCTTACCAACCCATGTCCAAATAACTTGAAACCAAGTCAAAACTGTGTTCAGAAAGGCCAAAAAAATGGAGGCCTCAGCACTTTGAATGACTAATCTGCCACCTCCGCATAGTATCTTCACTAGAAAATCTGCAGCTAGTGGGGACTCATCAGATTGCTGCTTCACCCAACTCTTGTGGACATGACTACTACTTGGGTCATTGTTCTTCAAGAGTTAAAGCTATAAGTCATCCAGTCAAGCTTGTTTCAGTACATAAACCTCAAAACAGGTGGAACAAGCCCCTAGCGACATATTTGAGTTGCTTGGCTAATGTTCTAAGCTAGCGGCAAAAAACCTTCAGGGCAAGGAAAAAAAACCTAGAAAAACCTTTGAAGGTAAGGGAGAAAGACAAACCATATTTTTCACTTCGTAATTTGTTTTGGTTAACACAAATCATAATGCTACAATGTCAACTTAGTCTCTTTTAAAGTTGGTGGAATTGTTACACATGTTTCAAGGCAGATCAAGCTGTTCAGTGGGAAAAGGATTAGAAGAGGCTACGTAGGGTTGGAGACTAAACAATAATTTTTACTCAATGGTTAAATGACTGAATATTGCAGTTCTTAATGCTGAGCTTCTATTTATATAGAGGTTCTAGGACACACAGAAGGCTTATGTTTTTTATAGAAACATGGCATTATTTCTACATTAGAAAACATCCTAATACCTATTGACATTTGACAAAGATATACTTGAGGAGTAACAAATTTTTTGATAGAAAATGAAAACATTATTAAAGTAAGGAATAGATTACAAATTAAAAGGATGAACCATCCTTAAAACAAAGAAAATCTTGAATACTAAATTTTACAAAGAAAACAACCAATAAAAGTTCCAAAGAAGATTCACAATCCGTTTGCAGACCAAGCTAACTTATCCCTCGAAATAAACCATGAGGTTAACCGAAAGTGAACTGACAAACATTATGTCATCTCACACCAAGAGCAGAGGCTGAAATTGCTGTTTAGAAATTCTAGCATTCACACCATGAAATAGCAAGTCTAGTGACTTTCTCCAGAGTTTTTTTTTTTTACCATAGCTACTTGAAAAGAAAATGTCCAAAGCATTGTTATTGAATTGTGAATCGTATCGTGAATCGAAAAATCAATTTTTAGTATCGTAAATCGTATCGAATCGTGAATCGGTAAGATTCACAAAATAATATAAATATAATATGATTTATGTTATGTATGTATAAATAATAAAAAAATCATATATTTAAATAAAAATGTTATTTCTCTAGTAATATAAATTCAAAAAAAATTATGAATAAACAACTTTAAAAAGTAAGAAGTATTAATTTATATTAAAGAATTAGAATTAAAATTAGGATATAATAGGATGTCATCATGATGGAGCTTCAAGATTTATTTATAATAATAAAGAAAAACTTCAAGATAGAAAATAAAATAAAAATGAAGTTTGAAAAGAAGATGATATTTTGATAAAGCTGATATGAGAGTGTTTCCTTCCCCATCTCTATTTCACTTTTTTCGCTCCTTGTCCCCCCCTCTTTCTCTCTCTCACACACTGGAGTAGCCCATCTCCATCGTCCTTGTTGCTGTATCTACTTTAAAATCCATGTGCAGAGGAGCAAATTTAATGGAGTTCGATCCTGATCTCCTAGAACTTTTGCCACTTTTGTCTGACTAATTTTGGCACTATATCTCTACTTTGCTCCTCTGTTTTATGCATTTGGGTCGTAGGAACTCGACCCAATTCTGTTGTGACCAAGACACGCATTTGATTGGAACCTAGTGTAGAATCAACCGATATGAAAATTTGAATCGTTGGAATCGACCGATACACATGATTCCAAACCGATTCGCACGATTCATAGTGCGATTCAAGTGCATAAACGATTCTTTGCATGATTCGAATTGATTTGGTAATGGATCGAATCAAATCGTGCAATTTGAATCGTGAATCGCACGATTCCGACTACCATGGTCCAAAGTATGTGGACAAACCCACGAATTCCCAAATAAAGCATAAGGCTTATTCCATAACTACCATGCCATCCCACAACGTACGGGCTGGCTATTAGTTTTTGAACTTTAGAACATTTAAGACACGTATCCAGTGATGGTGCTTTATGAGGTTTGTGCAATTGTTACACATGGTTAGTATTAATCTTGTTCAAAACATCAACTCAAAGAAAGAGTTTAACTTTGGATTTTGGAAAGTTAAGCCAATATTTTTTTGAGGATGTTGGACCAAAAAAATTGAAAAAAGAGTTACAAGTAAACATACCAAAAGAATCTAAAGACCAAGCATTTCTATCAGGATTATGTAAAAAATGGAAAGAGTTCATCTAGTCTAATGAGACCAACAAATCAGATGTCTCACTCTTATTTAGATTCCTAATGGAATGAAAATTCCACAAAAAATTCATGCCTTGTTGTTCAGCAAAAGAACAAATAATGGCTTTATGAAGCGAAGAGAGAAAAGAAAGACCTGGAAGATGAGAACGAAAGATATCCCTTATATATTTGAACTAATATACCTTAGAGCTGAATTTCCAGGAGCTTCTGAGTTATGCTGTACACGACCAAGTTATCTCATCCAGTCTAATGAAGGCCATACTTTGTGCCAAAAAAAAAGTCTCCTAAGGAAACCTCCAAAGGCACTTGGCAACAAGATCATAGTTTTTTGCTACAAGATTACCAACACCTACACTTCCATCTAGAACCACTTGAACTATGCCATATGAAATCTTACATGAGCCTTTCCAATCATTTTTGCTACTCTGACAAGAATCTTAAAAGGAGATAATAAAATGAGATGCTCGATGAAGAAGCCCAAGTGTGAATGCACCCTTCCAATTATCAACCTGCTGTGTAATCTTCATCAGAATAAGATTTGAAAAAGAATTTATATGAGGATTACCTCCCAAGTGGACACCCAAATACATCATCATCCAATCCAAAGTACCACACTTGCTAAATCTCACAAAACATCATCTATGATAATCACTATTACCAAGATTAATATGCAAACCCAAAATATTTTCGAAAAATTGGATCATAGTAAGAGCATTAACAAAATTTGCTTTACTTGCTTTAAGAAAAGGATTGTACATTTGTAAAAAAACAAATGAGAAATTTTGATTGAAATGTCACCAACTAGCAATCCTTTTGTTAGAGTAACAATAAAACCAATCTTAGCCTTCTTTTGATAGCTTAAGCTTTTAGGAACAATTGGTACTTGATATAGTATTAGAGCTTCTTAAATTGAAAGGAAAAGGGTTTGATTCTTATTGCTTCCACTCTAAATATTAAATATTTGTGTTAGTAAATTAAGGGCTAAGCCTATTAGTTTCTTGTGTGCTAAGATACAGAAGCCATGGGCCTATCTCTTGTAACTATATTTTTTATTATAAATAGATGTGCTAACTTTTAGTTGGAGTATGGCTTCAAGAACTGCTCTCTTTTAACATGGTATCTAAAACCTCTACTAGGTATCACTCTCTTGCTCAAATCAAAACAAAATAAAACAAACAACCCCCCCCCCCCAAAAAAAAAAAAAGCTAGCTACTGCTTCTTCCCTTCCCTTCCCTCTTTTTTCTAAATTTTTTGATGTGTGACTAAGTCACAAAAGAGATAACAACAACTTAGGGTTGCTGGACGGTAGAACCCAGATCTAGTCTTTTGACTGTGAAGAGTGCGTAGTGTTGTGAGATAGAGAAGTTGCTGTTTGGTATGTTTGAAGGCGATTTGGGGGGATTTCCAATGATATGGGTCGATGGAGTAGCAAATCCGCGATCGACAATTTCATCGGACTAGTTTGTGCATCACTGGTGTTGCTTTCTAGGAGGTGCATGAACACCACAAGTCACCTTCTTGGTGCGTGGACCACCATCTAGTAGTAGGTTTCTGATTGAGGACATCTTGGCCTTTTTTACATCCATCCATGTTATTTTTGCGATCCAAAGACTTTAGTGTGGTTTTTCTAATTTTTGGATTTTTTTTTGTTGATTTTTTTGCAAGTTTATTCTCATTGTTAGTGAGGGTTCTATTTTTGATGCACACACTACACTTAAGAAAAGTAATGGTGAAGGAAAATTAGAGTTTAAGTTAGGTTTCTTTGATTTGCTTTCGGTTGGTAGTTGAATAATTGTTCGGAAGGTAGATTTAGAAGGTCGATTGTATATTGGATAGAGGAGGGCTATTCAGTGCTATTTTGATGAGATTCATATGACTAACCATCTCACCAAAGAACCACCCACAATGATATGAATAAAAAGTGGATTGTGGAAGATCAATGTTTGCTTAGATTAATATGCAATACTTTGACCATTGAGGTTGATGATAATATTGTGCATTGCAAAATGGTCAAGGAATTATGGAAAACTTTTGGGTCACGTCATTCTACAAAGGACAACATGCACTAAATATATAATGGGTCAGTCAGTCCTTGATTCATCTTGATGTAAATGGTAAGACTCCATCTCAAATTTATATTGATCTTCATTGTGCTTTTCAACATTGGTGTTCTCTTTTACCTATTACTGCTAATGTTGATGTAATACATTCTCAACGAGAATAATTTGGAGGTATGTGTTTTCTTATGGCATTGCTTTTTGAACTTAGTACTGTTTGTCAGCAAATTTTGTCCAATTTTGATTCCCTTACTATGAAATCTGCTTTTTATTGTATTCAACAAGCATACAATGTCTCATCCTTTTTTTTTTTTTTTGCATATATAAATGAGTCATTTGCTTTAGTTAGTTTTGGCACTCATGGTGGTATTAGAGGTGGTAGGGGGAGAGTAGGTAAAGGGTGAGGTGATTCTAGTGGGTGTTGTAATTCTATTGAGGTTGGTATTGTCTCTTACTATTACTGCAAAGAGCTTGGACATATTAGGAGGTTTTGCTCCAAGTTACTTGGAAAAAATATACCACCATCTCAATTTGCACATGTCGCTATAAATAGTCAAGCACAAGACATTGATGATAGTAGTACTATAATTTTGTTAAAAAGTGAGTATTTAGAGTATTTAAAATTCTAAGCCTACTGGCAACAACCACCCTTTTCATTCTGCTGCTATGTTAGCATAGACCGGTAATCCCACTATAGGTCTGTTCTATATTGATTTTAGATGGATCATTAATTCTGATGGTACTAATTATATGACGAGTCAAGTAGGTTTCTATCTTGTTTTCAATCCTCTTCTTCATCTCATGTTACTTTAGCCAATGGGTTTAAAATACTTGTTATTGGTTGTGATATGATGAATGTTATCCTTGATATATCCTTGTTTGATAAGTTATGTCTTCCAAAATTTCCAATTAATTTACTTTTGGTTAGTCAAATAACACGTTCTTATACTTGTGGTGTCTTTTTCCTTGACTATTATATTTTTCAAGATCTTTTGATGAAGAAATTTTTTAGTTTAGTAAGGGGCATGAATTGGGCAGTTTGTATGTTCTTGAATAGAAAGTTTCTCAACTAGTTGCTATTGCTGTTGTTGTTGCTACCATCACTTTACGCCAGTTTCATTGTTACTTAAGTCATTTGTACTTGTCAACTTTACAAAAATTGTTTCCTAGTTTAAATTCGTTGTATAGTTTAGAATGTGAGTCATGTTGATTTACTGAACAACATCATTAGTTTTATGTTTCTAAAGTCAATAAGCGGGTTGTATTCCTATTTGAGTTAGTAATTTAAATGTTTGGGACCCTTATCTAGTAGTTTCCTAAGTCTAGTTTCTATTATTTTGTTATTTTTGTGGATGATTATTCAAGAGTTATTTGGTTTTACTTAATGAAGAATAATTCAGAGTTATTTGAAATCTTTCGTACTTTTCATGTCAAGATTTTAAATCAATTTGACACATCAATTCGTCTTTTGTGTAGTGATAATGCCAAACAATATTTTTCTTCTCTATTTGTATCTTTTTTGCCCCAACATGGAATAATTTATTTATCTTCTTGCATACTTACACCACAGCAAAATTAGGTAGTTAAATGAAAAAACATCATTTAATGGAAGTCTCACGTTCTTTATTGTTTCAAATGAAAGTGCTTATTTTGGGTAGATGGAGTTTCCATTGCCCATTTCTTGATTAATCAAATATCTTCTTGAATTCTTGATGGTCAGGTACCTTATTCCATTTTATTTCCTTTCTCTCTACGTATTTTTGGGTGTAGTTGTTTTAAGATGATTGTCCTTAAGTAACTAAACTTGATCAACTTTCTTTACAATGTGTATTTCTTAGTTATTCTCGAATACTAAAAGGTTTTGATGTTACTTTCTTAATTTGCATTGTTATATTGTCTTATCTAATATTACATTCTTTGAGTTGATTCCTTTTTTTGGCTCTTATGATTTCTCTTCCTCCATATTTTAGTTTGATTCTCTTGATGAATATTTTCTCATATATTCTACTCCTTAAGAATCTTAGATCCATTAGAAAACAATTGGATTTGTGTTCCTATTAAACATGTGTATTCTCACAACCAATAATTGATGTACAAATAGCTTTGCCTCATCGACTGGCTTCTTCCTTATTAGAGCATTCTCCTTTGTCATTTAATTTTGATATCTCTATTGCCTACCAGAAAGGTCCAACAGTAAGATAACATTAATCATCCTTACTCTATTTCAAACTATGTATTCTACAATTCCCTGCTTATGTCCTCTCATTATTTATTACTTTACTTGATTCTATTACTGTTTCTAAGTTTGATATATACTTTGGGTGGCATCCCATTGTGGAGGAAGAAATGTAGGCTCTTGCTGTAAATTAGACATGGGATATTGCCTTATTACTAGAAGGAAAACCATCTATTAGGTGCAAGTGGGCGTATATTGTAAAAGTTAATCTTGATAGTACTGTTGCTCGATTGAAGGCTTGTCTAATGGTAAAAAGGTATGCACAAACTTATGGTGTGCATTATTCAAAAACTCTCTCTTATTGCCAAAATTATTTCTATTCGGTTGATTATCTTTCTTGTTGCCTTTCATAGCTAGCCATTCTATGGTTTGAAGCAATCTATTCAGGTTTGGTTTGGGAGATTTAGTGGGGTAGTGATAAAATTTTGAATGTAGAAAAGTGACCATGATCATTTAATATTCTACAAACAATTAGATTCTAGTTGTATTCTTTTGTTTGAGTGTATGGATGATATTGGGAATACAAGTAGTGATAAATTGGGTAATTCAAAGTTGAAAGAATTTTTTCAAACCAAGTTTTAGATCGAAGATCTCGAAACATTGGGATATTTCTTGGGAATTGAAATCTCTTGAGGAAGGAAGGGAATTTTCTTATTTTAGAGAAAATATATTCTTGATCTTTTGAGAAATAGGAATGCTTAGACTTGAACCTTATGATACTCCTATGATTCCAAATGTTAAGCTTAGCTTAGAAGATGAAAGTTGCTAAATGATCTAGAGCAGTCTAGATGGCTAGTGGGCAAGTTGAACTACCTTATCATAACTAGATTAGATATTGTCTTTTTGATAAGTATAGTAAGTCAATTTATAAATTTTCTAAGAACATCGAATTAGAATGCAGTTATGTACATCTTAAAATATTTCAAGAAAGTTCTTGGACATGAGATTTTGTATAAAAATTATGATCATTACAGAAACAAAGGCTTATCTAATGTAAATTGGGCGTGATATCTTATAAATAGAAGATCCACCTTTAGGTACTGTGTGTTTGTTGGTGGGAATATTGTCTTGGAAAAGTAAGAAATAGGCGGTGGTATCGCAATCAACTTTAGAGCTTGAGTATCGAGCCATGACTCATGTTACATCTGAACTTGTATAGATTTCCTACCTTCTTCATTAGCTTGGAGTTGAGATTTTTGAAACTATGTAGTTGTGTGATAATCAGGCTATTACTTATATTATTGCAAATTTAGTTTGTCATGAATGAACAAAATGTGTATAAGCTGATTATCATTTTGTTAGAGAGAAACTTTAGGAAGGACTTATTGATTTTGGAAATGTTAGAATTGGGAAACAATTGGCGGATTTATTTACTAAAGCTCTCTCAAGAAAAGGGGTTGATAGTATTTGTAACAAGTTGGGTATGTTTGATATCTATGCTCCAAATTGAGGGAGAATGTTAGTAAATTAAGTCAACTAGTTACTTAAGGGCTAAATGGGCCATGGGCCCATTTATTATAACAATAATTTTTACTATAAATAGATGTATCAATCTTTAGTTGGGGTATAGCTTCAAGAATTATTCTCTCTTAACAATTTGTACAAGGTACAAGGTAAGGTGGGCTTGTGCTATGTCCATGCTTCAAGCTTAAAGGGCTATTGCATGAGGGGGTGTGTTAGAATAATAATAAAATCAATCCTAACCTTCTCTTGATAGTTTAAGCTTTTAGGAACAATTGGTGCTTGATACCTTGTACTTGTCCCCTCTCCATATCCTATTGTAATATTCGATTGAGCACATCCATAGCCAAAGCAAAAAGAAAAGGAGATAGAGAACTTTGTTGTCTAGTGCCATGCTGCCCCTTAAACCAATCTGTAGGTTCTCTATTAACAATGACAGATGAGTATGCAATAGAAAGACAACCCTTGTCCATTTTTCTTCGCAGAACACCAAACTCCTTCCTACACATAACTTTATCCAAAAATATCCAGTTAACCCTATCATAGGCTTTCTTATAGGTCCAATTTGAGAATCATACTTTACCCATACCGAGCATAATATCCTCAATCATCTCATTTGCAATAAGATTTACATCTGTAATTTGTCTTGCCAGCACAAAACCTCTCCGTTTATGGAAGATGGTATCGGCATGAAGCTCACGAAACCTTTAAGATAAGACCTTTGTGTTTATCTTATATACAGTCGTTACCAAATTGATGGGTTGATATTAACTTTCATAGAGCATCTTTCTTTAGGACTAAAGGAATGAAAGTAGAATTCATCTTGATAACTTTTAAGATATCTCCCTTTACAACCTCCAACAATTTTCGAGAAACACAAAAGAAAAACCATCTGGTCTTGTGGCCTTATTACCCAAATGCCAAATAGCCTCCTCAATTTTTGCTTCCTCAAAAGGTCCCTTTAACGAGTGAGCTTTAACACTCTCCCTAAGATGGTAGTCTAAATGCTAAATAGATGGATACTTGGAAACCTCATCTTCATGCAGAAGGTTATAGAAGTTTGTTATCTTTAAGGTTATATAATTGAAGGATCTCTTGCAACAAGACCATCTTCCAATTCCAATTCATTAATGAGACTTCTCTATATTCTACCAATGGGCAACTTAATGAAAATAAGATGTATTAGCTTCCAACTAACCTCTTACAACATGATAGTATCAATGTTCTTACGAAGCAAATATAACCACTCTTGTTGATTCTTTGTTATATGGTTCTTGCTAGCCAATACATCCAAAGAAGATAGTTCCTTAAGAATTTCAGTCTTCTTAACTTGTGATATCACCAAAAACTTATTTATTCACATCCCATGTTTCTTTTTATCAAACTTCAACTTCTTCATCAAATCATAATTGGCCAACCCCTCAATATTAGGAGGGACAATTTAGGTTCACTTGTTCAGCTTGTGTCATGCCAAGGTGTAATAATGGTTCAAATAAATGGGTTAAATACATTGATTTCATTGAGTTGTTATTGTCATTTTATTAGAACTTTAATTTTATTTTTTTATTATATATAAATGTTTCTCAAATAATATTTTTTAAAATTTTCAATACATTTGTTTTTTGTGTTTAATGGGTGGGCCCATATGGAACCTAATCCCATATCAAGCATCTTGTATTAGTATTGGATTATCATATTGAGTCAAAAATTGCTACTTGTACTAAATATGACACTCCTCCCCCCAATCTTTCGCTTGATTATGGAAATATGATGTTAAAGCTGCACATTTTCAAAACAAAACGGCATTGGACCACCTTTAATCCTACAAGGCTCCAATATAATGGGAAGATCTCTTGAAGCTGTCCTAGGTAAAACATCCTGTATCAATTCTGGATAGGTATCCTCTCATTCATTATTGTTCACAAGCTGTTTGTGAAGTTTGAACTTTGAAGTTTATTTTCTTTATTGTTATGTTTTATTGCATTTGAGAGTTCAAGTTTATGTAACGAGCTTAAGCTTAATAAGCTTCAACTTGAAGGGGGACTGTTAGAGAATAATATTAATAATTAAGTATATATTATATTATGGGCTTGCTTGTCTTGCACTCACAGTTAAGGGTATTAGAGTCTTTAAGTTGCTTAGGAGTTCTTTATACATAGAGCATTAGTGTTATGTCTTATGTAACAATCTAGGCTCTTACTCATTTTATAATATCAATATTTTCTCTTATTCTCTCTACCCTCTCTCTACTCTTTGTTCCTCTAATTCTAAAACCATCTTTCTCAATGTGATATTAGAATGGTATCGTCTGCCTCGAACTTGTTGGGTGTCATGCTTCTAACAACCTAAAAGGAAGGTTGTGTTGCCGTTGTAAATTAGTTTTAGGTTTTTTGTCTTTCTATTCCTATTTTTATTGATTGTCTATAATTTGAGCATTAGGGAAAAAAGAAAAGAAAAAAATTATAGTTCAAAGTTGTGTCATAAGGTTTATTTATTTTTAGTTTATTAAGTTTTGAGTGAGAAAAAAAATTGGAAAAAAAAAATTAGAGGTGGTTTTTTTTCTTTAAGGGGGAGATTGCTTTGTTTCCGTTCTTATTCTGGAAAAGTCCAGTGGTGGCAGCTTGTTTGATGACACCAATGATGTGGTTTTGGGTGACTAGAGGTGGTGGTTTTGGCAAAGTCCCATTTGGCGTGCAGTTTGGTGCTGTTTGAGATGTTTTTACAACTTTGGTGGTTGAAATTCAGAACTGGGTCAATAGTGGCGCAGAACGGGGGATGGCAAACCGATCCAGGCAGTGCATGAGCATCACACACACCTGTTTTCCAGTGGGGTGTGAAGCCCACATGTAGAGGACTGTGGTGGCACTTGGAGGCGCATGTAGCATTTTCCAGTGGTGTGGTATTTTCTAGGACACCGCTAGCTACTTTTGAACCTCCTTCTGTGGGTGGTGTTGTGACTTGGTACATCTAAAGTGGGTTTTTGAATTTTTGGATATTTTTCTGGTTATTTTTTGTGATTTTTTTATCATGGCTGATCAGTTGCTGTTGGTGATATTATCATGCTGTGTGGACTGGTTTTGGCTGATTTTGATACTTTCAGTTACAATTTTGGTTGCTTTACCCCTGGGTTCTGAACTTTGATTGATTTAAGTATTGGATTGTGTGATTTTTGGTTATTCTGGCTGATCTATTGTTGCAATGGGCTGGAAATCTTTGTTTTTTGAGTTTTGAAGGTATTTAGTGCTATATGAAGCTAGTTTGGGTTTTGTGATGGGTTCATGATAACTATGATGTTTCGATTATCAAGAGTTTATTGTTGTTGTGGGTGTGAAGCTGGTTTGCTATTTTTAGGATTTTGGTGTGGGGGCAGCATTTTGGTGCTTTTTGGCAGAATTTCATAAAGATTGATATGTTTGTGTTGGTGGTGTGGGGCAGCATTTTGGTGCTTTCTGGCAGAATTTCATAAAGATTGATATGTTTATTGGCAACACAAATTCTTGGTGCAATCATCATGGTGTTTGGTTATTTTAATTTTAGGTATGCCAAGGGTGTTTCTCATGGAGGGGTAGTTTTATCAGCATTGTTCCAGTGATTGCATACGAGGGCATATTGGTGTGACACCTATTGAGGATAACATAACAGAAAATCAGTTAAGGTGGTTTGGTCATGTACAAAGAAGGCCATTGGAGATATCAATGAGAAGAGTTAATCACATAGTCTTTAACCTTGTGAAAAAGTGTAGAGGGATGCCAAAAAGGACATTAGAGAAAGTTATAAAAAGGGATCTTTTGGTGAATATCACTAGAAACTTGGTTTTTGATAAAGCTTAATGGCGTCGTGCGATCCATGTAGCCAACCTCACTTAGTGGGATAAGGCTTTGTTGTTGTTCCAGTGGCATTGGTTTCAATGATGAGAATGTGGGAATGTAGCTTTGGTTCTTGCAATTTTGTTGTGGGGAGAATAATTACTAATGAGAGCCAAAAAACCAAAACAAAAACCATCCTACACTCAAAGAAAGCAATGGAAATTGAACCTGTGTGTGAACTCCGAAGGGCTAGCATCAGTAGCATTGACCCTACTCTTGGTACTCCAGTCATTTTGAATTTTTGATAGAGACCATGGTTGCTTCTAATCACCCCTTGTCAAGTAAAATGACATTGTAAAGGAAAGCACCACAACTAGTTAGTCACTAGGGCAATTTTTCCAGACACAAGATTCTCTGGCCTAAACCAACTTTTTGAACTACTGATACCAAAACGAAATGGCATGAGGATTGCCAACTAAAGGCACATCAAGATACTGGCCTGTGTGAAACTGTACTAGCAGCCATCTAAGCCAAATACTTCAGAAACCCATCATCAGCATTAATTCCTACCAACTACTCGTAGCCCAATTAATATATAGACTAGAGATAATGTAAGATATTGTGAAGTAAACAACAGAACATTCTTAAATTATCTCCATCCTTTTGAACTCACAAAATGTTCTCATCTGCATATTGCAAATGAGACACCTCATCATTCTTACTAATAAAGTATCTCTAATCAAATTTCGATCTAAGCCTCTCATTACAAGATGGCTCGTTATATCAACTAACCTAAATACCCACCATATAGGTGACTTAACCTAAAACACTATCAGCTCCATAATCAAGTTAGAGTCAAGCTATGTTTGCAATTCTAGAAAACATGATCTTGAGCTATTATGACTCAATGACCCAAATTTTGGACATTTAATTTGATCCACTGGAAATGTAAATCAGTTATACACTATTATACATGCCATGTCATTAAAAAATTGTTAAAACTTTTACTGTTGGTAAAATTTATTATTTGCTTTTTGTAATGAAGTGACATTTTCCTATATATTCAGTGCTAAAAATTTTACACTGACTGGGTCATTTTTAAACTCAATATTTGGGGATTAAATATTCTCTTCTCTTAGGTACCACGTTCATGCAAAACCCTTCAGATGGATTTTTAACCTTTCAACAGAATTAGAGAGAGCTAGACGATGAGTCAAAGATGTGTTGTTAAGAAAGTGACAGGAGGATTTACATGTAATGGAACAAAAAGGGTCTCTGGCTCAAATCTGCACTCATTCTGTGAGTTATCACTAGTGTTTAGTCAGAAGCCTCTTGGTCATTTTGATTTCCTGAAGAAATTAATTATCCATGAATGGATCGTTGGAAGAGAAATAATTAAGAAATAGGAGCATTGCTTTTTTATCACTTAGGCAATCAACTCTAAATTCCTTAACCTTTCGTTCCTTCTTGGGTTTGCAGCATACCTCTAAACAGAATAGGTTCTCCCTCTTTGATTATCCCATTTCTGGCCCTGGGACTGCATGATCTCACTGTCAAGTGCCAATTCAGCGTTAAAGCATAAGATATTAGGAGAAGGCTCGGTATAGTTTTATTACATCTGTAATGCATGTACTTCTGGGAAAGCCCTTAGGGCTTGAAGCATTGGCATATTTCACAAGCACACCTGGTGCTGATGCCGGAGAAGATTGAAATAATGAGTCCAAATTGACCCATGCAAAGAACATCAGAAAATGATATCTTCAAGAGCTTATTATCTGTTCATTTGTCTCTTCTATCATGAAATTAACTGCTTATGTGTTGATATATCCTGTTTCATTCGTCCTCTCTATCATGAGATTAACTATGGTACCGCCCATGTGATCATATCAGCTGAGCCACAAGAATCAATGATTTTCTTCTTCTCCGCCCCCCCCCCCCCAAAAAAAAAAAATTTATGGTTTTTTGTGTTTATTGATGGGTCAATCTGTTAGAGCCTCATGTTTTGATGCCTGATCCAATTTTATTGTGTTCTCTTTTGGCATTGATTTATTGGAAGCTCATAGGTTGTTTTCATTCAAATGTATAGGCTGTGAAGATTCAGTCAGCTACTCGTCAATCAGACAAGACACCACCACGAAGACTACTCCAGGTTATTGGTATGTTCTCAGACAACTTATTTACAATTAGTCTTTTTTCCCCTTAATATAATATAGTATTAATAAGATAAGCATGGTTGATTTTGTGGTGACTCTTCTAATTGAAAGAAAGATCCTTTTTATTGGAGCTTTCAAATATAAGTTGTGAAATGCTACAACAGCATGTGGTTTCAATTTTGTAACTGTCAAAATGTGATTTAAAATTATGTGGATGAGAGGACATGATAGCTTAGGTATGCATAAAGGGCAAGCAATTATCTATCTTGTGCCCTAGAAGTAAAATTGACTTGATCAAGTGAGGGACTGTGGTAATACATCAAACAAAGGTATGGTCAATTTAATTTTTACAACTCTCGATCTTTCCATGTTATCTTAATCTATGTAATCTTTGAAACTCTGTCTTTTCTCATAATCTACTTGAAGCTAGTTATGAAATTGGAGAAAAAAATGTTTAAAAGTTGATTGATTTATAGTCTTGCAGCTTGGAACTTTGGCAAGATTTTGATAGGTCTTATTTATCAAGGTGTATCAATTATATGATTCTATGATAAATTATAATTTAATAATTTAATTGTATAGCCTTGCTAGGAAAATTAGGGTTTGAGAAAGGTGTGAGATGCTGGAGTTGGAGTCAGACCAATAATAGTGTTTATTGCTAGTCTGAGTATCAGAAAAACATCACATAACATCAGGAGACAGGCCTAACACAGAATTTGTATAAGTCCCTTTCAAGACCACTGACCAAACAGGAAGTAGAAGGCAAAGACCTGACTGGTTGGACTCTGATTGTTTTCTCATCATTCTGTTAGTAGTAGTCTAGTAATGATGCTTAAATTTTATATATCCCATCCAAATCAGCACCATATCACCTGCAGGTCGTACATATGTTAGTTTTCTTATTATATTGTCATCTTTCATGGATAGGTAACGTGCATGTATTTCCATTTCCTATTTGGCTTGTCTACTTTTCAAGATTTAACTTCTCTCTCTCTCCCTCTTTCTCTCCCCATTGATGAAAGAGTCTTCCCTTGGAAATTACATTTCACAATTTAAAATCTCTCTGTTTTGATCCTAACTGTTAAATAGTATTAAATATAATTGAATTGTGTTAATTGTATATGCTGGAAATTAGTTAGTGATTAGAGTGGTTGGCAGAAGTTTAGGCATATTGATTAGCATTGAAGAGTATTGATTGTATTTTTACTGTATGAAGAAACAAGGCTGAGATGATCTTCTCAAGCTATTCCCTCAAATTCAGAATTTTTTGAATTCAAGTTGGTATCAAAGACCTCTCTAGAGGGTCTCTTTTCTGTATCTTTCCTCTGCTGTTGCAAATCACAGCCACTCTCTTCTCCGTTGCTACTGCAGAATCTTCTTTGCTGCTGTGCATTGCAGCTTCTTCTATCTTCAGCCCAGACAGAACCAAATCTCCCACTTTTTATGAACCTAAAAGTCCAACACCTTCTTCTATTTGCAACCCAAAGAGAACCAAATCTCACTGTTTTTCTGAACCTAGAACAGAACCCAAAATACCTGTTATTGTTATTACCTGTCTCATTAGCATAGTTGGTATGGTTTCTTAATGATAGGCAGTTAAGCATGCAGTTCTTTTGGCTGGCTATTGATATTAATACCCTCTGGGTCTAATATTCTGCTTTTTCTTTGTGAGCATGTTTGGAGAACTTATCTTTGTTATTGTGTATGCAGGAAAAGATATGAGAATCATTGTTTTTGGTTTTAGGCCTCGTACGAAACAGGTAACTTACTATGACAGTGATCATGGGTTTTTATATTAAATTCTGTGTTTCCTAATTTATATTGAAGATATTACAATTCTCATTTGTGTGCGTAATTCTTTGCAAATGGTGTGTGTTTAATGTGTGGAAATTTTAAAATTTTGGTCTTGTCAATATAGATGGCGAAACTGTAATAACTCCTTGTAGAAAAGAAGGGAGAGAGTTTCAGAAGCTGTACCCTAATAAGGGTTCTAGAGTATATGTTCTCATTAGAGCAAATAATTCAATGAGTGATAAGACCAAAATACCTTTCTAGAGATCATATACATAATAAGCTAACACTTCCCCCTTGACTTGGTGCATGGATTTTATTCATGACCAGCTTGTTACAAATGTAATTAACTCTATCCTTATCTAGTGTTTTAGCAAAAATATCGGCTGGCTGCTTGCCACTTGCTAGTTCTAACATGGCCAGTAGAAATAAATCCTTGTTGAATCATTTCCCTAACAAAATGACAATCAATTTCTATGTGTTTTGTTCTTTCATGGATCACTATGCAGCTTGATTATTGCACTTAGTGTCAGGGGTAGGAGTCAATAAGACTAATCTCATCAGGTAAATGACGAGACCCCAAAAGCTCACGTGGGTTGTGCCATTGCACAATACTCTGTCTTTGTGCTAGATCTTGAGACCTCATTTTGCTTCTTATTTTTCCATGAAATTGGGTTTCCTTCAACAAAAACACAATAGCCAGTAGTTGATCCATCTAATGGAGATCCAGTCCAATCAGCATCACAAAATCCTTCCACCTTAATATGTAACCGAAATCACTATAGTGAATCCCACGTCTTGGGGCTCCCTTTAAATAGTGCAAGATGCCTAAAACAACATTCCAATGAGTGATCCTAGGAGATGTTATAAAACTCACTAGGAAAGCAATATTTGGACAAGACACTGTCAGATAATTCAACTTACCAACCATTTTGCTATATCTTTCAACATCTAGAAACTCATCACCGGGCTCTGTTGTGAGCTTAACAGTGGGAACCATGTGCAAGAAGATTTAGAATATACTTCCATTGTGATAAAGATACACCTTTCTTGCTTCTAAACACCTCAATTCCAAGGAATTGCTTCAAATGGCTCAAGTCCTTGGTTTGAAATTTGGATTGAAGGGAACTCTTAAGAGCAAAAATACTACCAACATGACTTCCAGTCATCACAATATCATCAATATACACATTTTGTAGAATGCATCCAGTACTAAACTGTTGAAAGGAAACCAAATGATTAGAACTTCTTTTTAGTCCAAATTCAGGAATTACCTCGCTAAATCTCCTGAACCAAGCATGAAGAGATTGCTTTAAGCCATACAATGATTTCTTGAGCTGGCAAAGCTTCCCATATTCCCCTAAGCAACAAATCTTGGTGGTTGCTTCGTATATGCCTCTTCCTATAAATCATTGTGAAGAAGTGTATTTTTCACATCTAATTGGTGGAGAGGCCAATGATGTGTGGTAGCTAAAGAAATAAACGACTTTATAGAAGCAAGCCTAGCAGGAGAAAAAGTTTCAAAATAGTGAACTCTATAAGTTTGAGCAATCTCTTGGCAACCAATCTAGCTTTCAAACATGCAAGGGAACCATCAGGATTTACCTTAACAGTGTACACATATTTACACCCTATAACCAGTTTACCAGTTGGGAGTTGGACAAGATCCTAGGTTTGGTTCTGTTCCAAGGCCAACATCTCCGCTTCTATAGCTAACCTTCATTCAAAATGGGACAATGTCCTGTATACTGATTTTGGAATTGTCACTAAGTCATGGGAAGCAACAAATGATCTAGAAGAGGAAGAAAGATGGTCATAGGAAACAAAAGAGGAGATAGGATGGGTGCAATGATGTTTACTTTTTCAAAAGGCAATGGGAAGATCAAGAGTTGGATCTTGAGATGAAAAAGCTGGTGGAGGCAGTGAATCATGAATCTCTAGAGGGTGATTCTGTACATCAGCGGGTGTCACATTTAATACCATCTCTTGTTGTCGAGGATGTCAGGGTAGACATGGGTGATTGGTGGTGGAAAAATCTTGGAAGTAGTGGGTGACACTTTTTGAGCAAGATAAATTAGATATTCATCCTCAAAGTCAAGTGAAGGTAATGATGGCATCTTAGTGATGTAGTGGCACCTGATGTTGCCTTCAGAGATTTATTCCTCATTATGTCAAGGGTTCAAATCCAAGATTTTCCATGTATGCATTAAGTGGATTACTAGTTTTACCTATCACAAACACCCCCCCCCCCCTAAAAAAAAAAAAAGGGAAGTCAAGTGAAGATAATGACTCAATAAAGAAACGAGTAGACTCAAAGATGCATTTTTAGAAACAAGATAATGCCCTAAATTAGGAGAGAAACATTTATATCCTTTTCAATATTGTAATAACCTAGAAATATGCGTTTTAGAGACCATGGTGCTAATTTTGAAACTTGGGATTGAACAGCATGAACAAAATAGGTGCAACCAAAGATGGAAGGAGGAAAGGGAAAAAGAGACTGAGATGGAAATAAAGGGGAATGGGTAATTGACTTTGTAACACAAAGGAAGGGAATCGATTTATAAGAAAGCAAGCACTAGAAATGACATCAACCTAAAACTGTTTAGGGATTTCTATTGATAAATATGGTTAGGATTTAGATGGAGAAAGAGTAGAGAGAGGCTAAATAATAAGGAGAGAACTAAAATATTATTGAATGAATAAGAGGGTGAATTGTTACATAAGCCTTGACTCTAGTTTTCTATTTATGTAGAGCTCCTAAAAAATATAAAAACTTTAATACTCTTAGACTTTGGGTACAAGACAAAGAAGCTCCTAACATAATCTAAAATCTAGAATCAATAATAATCAATCTAAGATGTTGATATAATACAATTCTCGATTTGACTCAAGCTGAAGCTTGCAAAGCTTGAGCTTGTTACATAAACTTGTACTCCTAAAATCAAAATGCAATACAACATGATTATGAAAACAAAAAATTTGATAAACTTCAAACTTCATGGATAAGAAAACTAGATAAACTTCAAATTCCACATACAGCTTGTGAACACTTCCTTGGAATGGAAACATCTACAAACCGAAAACCTTAGTAGAAATACCAATGGCTTCTAGAAGTCTTCTGCTAGCTTCCCATTGAGCTGCTTCTTCAACTTCCAAGCAAAAAATCCCAACACCTATATTGGACACAGCTTCTAGAAGTCTATAAGACTTCCTAACCACAAACACTAACACCTTGCACGTACTAACCACAAACCAATCCAATGCTAGGCTGACAAAACCAGGGGCCTAAACCACCTTAAATAGAAGTTAACCTCTCCAAATCAAACTCGTGCAAACACAAGTCACCCAATAGTGTCCCAAATCATATGAAGACACCAAAACTAGTGGTCTAAACTACCAAAGCCAAATGTGCATAGCACCAAACAACAGTCTTGTACATAACAAAATTGCAAGAATCAAACCTACACTCAACGGCTTCCTAGCATTGAAACTGTTTCTGCTGGAGCATTGCCAAAAAAGCTGCTCCTTGTAGCAGCTAACCAAGTCACCAGAATACATGAAGTCACAGCTCCTAAAAAGAACCACATTAAATTGTGCCAAACTACTAACCCAACACAGAACAACCCACCACTGAAAATTGTGCTGGATTTGACCCAAAAAAAAAAAAAATCTAGAAATCACAAGCCCAAATCCCCAACAATGTTGAAATCCAATCCCAATGGTACCAAATCAACAAAATTGAAGGAAATCCATTACCAACCAGTAAAATTACATGAAAAAACAATAATGCCAGCAACACCTGTAGAAAATCCAAAAAATAGCCTTACCCAGACCACCATAATACCAATATCGAATTACTCAAAGCCCAAAACACAACCTAGATAACTAGAATAGCGAAACGCAGGTGATTGGACAGAGAAGATCAAACCACAATAACTGGCCAAATCAGACCTCTGAGTACAACGCCAACCTCAACTCACTCTAACAATGTCAAGAGTCCATGAAAAATAAGTTCGGACAGAAACTTCAGCAAGATCACATTACGTCGTGCTTGAGGTGCCTTAGATTGAGAAAATCACACTAAACAAGGCCATAGAGGATGCTTACATTGAACTTGGATGCCTTTTGTTGGACCTCCAATCAGAATCACCATTGGAAACTGCCACTCTAATATGGAAATTGCCGCCAGTACTGTTTGCAGTAGCCACACCTAAAAAAAAAAAAAAAAAGAAAAAGAAAAATCCCTCCTCCCAAAAAAAAGGGTAGAAACAACTCTTCAGCAAAAGACATTCTCAAAGCCTATAAACTCCGACAGGTCAGAATGCAAACAAAAACGTAAAGCACCATGAAAGCTGGGTTCACACCCAATTTTTCTTCACTGCCTTGCTGTAGAGAATGCCCAACAACTCCCACATTTGCCTTGATCCTTAACTGGAACAATCCCAGCCTTCTGTCTCCGATGAACAGTCAAGAATCCATCACCAGCATGATGGCCCTTGAGATCACTCTTCTTCAAGCTGGAAAGCATCCCATTGGATCGGTCCATTTTGGGAATGGGTGCCCATATAAATGACTTGATACTCCTTGTCAGCAAGATCAGCGAATTGGTTCAAACCTAGCTTGTAGGTTTGACCCAGAGTGTTGTTGTGGTGGTTGGGGAACCTAAGGTTGTACTTGAAGATCTCAAAGCATTTGTCTTTCTCTTCACCAACCCGGACTCGAACAAGGCTAGCTTTTTGTTCTAGTTCCTTCAAGATTGTGTTTGGTGTTATAGTTGATGATTGATATGTCCAAAACATACCCACTGGCCAACAACTTAAAAATAAATAAATAAACTAAAAATAATCTACTAGAATGCTACTAAATTTTTTTTTTTTTGCATATTTGACAAAATAGAAGAGACTAAAAACATCTATCAAAACAGCAACTCAACTGTTTTTTTACTTTTTCTTTTTTTTAAATTAACCAAAACAAGCTAAAAATTAAATGAGATAAAGAAACAACTCTAAACTTCCTTTTATATTTTTTTTCAACTAAAAACTCAAAAAATCACTCATAAAAATGGTAATCCTACATTTTACATTATTGGCAATCTAACCTTCTTGAGGTTGCCAACGGTGGTATAACCCAGGTTCATGATAGATGGTACTGCTCTAATATCATGTTGAGAAACATGGTTAGGATTTAAAGGAAGAAAGAATAGAAAGAGGTAATGAAGGGTGACATTCTAATTCAAGGAGGTCGCTAGTTAGATGACCATCAGTGAAAGATCGAGGTGCCACTTTGGCAGAATGGACAGAAACCCTATGTTCCGATTTGCTTTCTAGATAAGGGGAGAACTAAAACATTATTGAATGACTAAAAGGATGAATTCTTACCTAAGATTCAACCTTAATTCTCTTTGTATAGAGGACTCCTAAAAAACATACTGAATTTAATACCTTTTCACCTTGTTTGCAAGACAAGCAAGTCCATAAGATAATCTAGAATCTAGAATCAATAATAACCAATTTAAGATATTGCTTAATGTAGCAATTCTCAATTTAAGATAATTTCCTAACATATTTTAACAACTTTCATATGGAAATTTAAATCTAGAATCTAGAATCAATAATAATCAATTTAGGATATTGCCTAATATAGCAATTCTCAATCTATGATAATTTCCTAATATATTCTAACAACTTTCATATGGAAATTTAAAGCCCTAACTACTTCCATTATATGACAATTTTTTCTTTTAGCAACTTTGTCGTGTTAGGGGGTCATACACTCATAATACAAGAAGATTGATGAATCATGCCATTATATGACAATTTTTTCTTTTATCCCTTTGCATATGCAACTCCTTTAGTAGTAATTGTTAGGATGGTATTCTTTTCTTAAAGCATTCGCTTAAACTCAGTGAAATGATCTGTTAAAGTGCTCTCTTTTTGATCGGCTTGATATAATTCTTGAGAAATTTCATAAAGGTGGGATAAATTTTCTTTCCAAATGTTGAGAAACATGATTAGGATTTAAAACGAGAAAGAGTAGAGAGAAGCTTGACAGAATTTAGGAAAACACTGAAATATTTTTCAATAAAATGAGAGGCTGAATTGTTACATAAGATTTAACACTAATGCTCTATCTATATATAGCTCCTAAGAAACAAGGACTTTAATCCTTGGGTTCAAGACAAGTAAGCTCATAACATAATCTAAAATCAATAATAATAGTTGAGAGGAATACAAAACTAAATAATATTTACTTGATACTTTCTGTACAATAGGGATTTACAATATATAGACTTGTTCTTATAACTATTTTGGGCAACAAATCTGACCTAATAAAAGAAAATAGATCATAGAAAATCTGTACAAATCTGTATAGAATAAAAAGAATAATAAACAAATCCTAACAAATCTTTATAGAATAATAATTAATGATTCTCAACACTCCCCTCAAGTTGGTGAATGTATATCTATCATTGCTAGCTTGCTAGTAAGTTCCTGAAATTTCTTTGTAGGAAATCCTTTAGTTAGTACATATGCGAATTGATGTCCCAAAGGGGTATAAGCTATAGTGATCACTCCATTGTCTAGTTTTTCTTTGATAAAGTGCCAGTCTATCTCTGTATTTCGTTTTGTCATGTTGGATCGGATCATGAGCAATACTAATGGCTGATTTGTGATAAAACAATTTCATAGGGATTTCATACTTTATTCTAAGATCATTCAGTATAATCTTCATCCATAACAACTCAAATCCCATGAACCATAGCTCAAAATTCAGCCTCTGCACTTGACCGTGCAGCCACATTCTGTTTCTTATTTATCCATGTTACAAGGTTTCCACCTAAAAACATACAATAGCCAGATGTTGACCTCCTATCACTGACTGATCTGGCATGATCAGCATCTGTGTACATCCCAATGGACATATTTTTACTCCTTTTGAATAGTACTCCTCATCTAGGTATGGTTTTAAGATAATTTAGGATTCTATTCATAGCCTCCAAGTGTCACACCCTTGAATCATGCATGAACTGGCTAACAACACTGACAGCATATGCTATATTTAGTCTAGCATGTGCTAGATATATCAATTTTCCTACTAACTTTTGGTAGAGTTTTATCAACCTTGGTACATTCTTCATCATTTCCCATTCTATGATTCTGTTCAATTGGGACGCTAGTAGTTCTGCACCCTAGCTTTCTAGTCTCTTTAAGAAGATCAAGGATATATTTCCTTTAAAAAATAAAGATACCTTGCTTGGAGTAAGCAACTTCAATTCCAAGGAAGTACTTAAGTTTTTCAAGATCTTTCATTTAAACCAAGTTGCTAATTTCTCTTTTAGGAATTGTTTTTCAACTACATAATCACCCGATATGAATATGTCATCCACATACACAAGTAGAACCGTGATCTTGCCAATTTGTGAGTGTTTGAAGAGAGTATGATCACCTTGACTCTACCTATATCCCATAGATACCATTGCCTTTGTAAATTTTTCAAACTAAGCATAGGGAGACTACTTTAATCCATACCGTGCCTTTTTCAACTTATACACTTTATTCTTTCCACTAGTGCAGTTATATCTAGGTGGAATCTCCATGTAGATTTCCTCTTCCAAATTTCCATTAAGGAATGCATTTTTAACATCAAATTGATGTAGTTCTCACCTATAGTGAGCAGCAAGAGTGAGTAATATTTTGACAGTATTCATTTTTGCTACTGAAGCAAATGTTTCTTCTTAGTCAATTCCATATGTTTGGGTGTATCCGTTTGCAACTAGCCTTGCCTTGTACTTATTTAGTGTGCCATCAAATTGATATTTCAAGGTATATATCCATCCACATCCCACTGATCTTTTATCTCTTGGTCTCTCAAAAATCTCCCATGTTGTGTTCTTCTCCAATATACTCATCTCTTTATTCATGGGTTAAACCCAATTTTTATCTTTTAAGGCTTCTTGTATTGATGTTGGAATTTTGATAGAATCAATGGTTGAAATAAAACTTTGATGTTGTGAGGAAAGGTGCTTAGAAGAAATAAACTAAGATATAGGGTACCTGGCATATGATTTTTTTTCCTTTTCTCAAAGCAATTGGTAAATAATTTGGGTTAGGTTCACTGTTATTTAGAGAAGTATCTAATTCAAAGGTATGAGTATCTAAATTTTCATTAATTACCACAGATGCAGGTGGTTAGAATTGTTGTTGAATCAATATAGGTTTTCATTGTCTTTGGTATACTAATGTTGGTGGACCAGTTTTGGCTTTTGCTGGTTTGTTAATTCCTGTGCATTAGAAGATAATAAGGGAAATGTAGGAGACTCAAGAAAAAAAAGCTTATTTTCTAAAATCCTCTCCTTTTGAGGTTGAGGAGAACTAAAAAGGGACATGGATTCAAAGAAGGTGACATCCATAGAAACAAAGAAATGATGACTTGGAGGGTGATAACATTTGTATCCCTTTTTGTTAGAAGCATACCCTACAAAGACACATTTGACAGCATGAGGATCAAGTTTATTGCAATGCTGCCTATGTATATGACCAAAGGCAACACAACCAAATGCACAAAATTGTAGACTTTTCATAATAGGAATAGAAGGAAAGAAAGTTGTCATGTGTTGTATGGGACTGATACCATTGAAAATACGAGAAGGTAATTTGTTTATTAAATAGGCAGTAGACAAGATTGCTTCCCTCTAGTAGGATCTAGGAATAAACATTTGAAATAGTATAGCTCTAGTGATTTTAAATAAATTACTATTTTTTCTTTTAGCAATCCCATTTTGTTAAGGAGTATTTACACATGTAAGCTCATAAACAATACCATATTTTTTGAGGAATTTAGAAAAATTTTGGTTTACATACTCCCTATGATTATCTAAATGCAAACGTTTAATTGATTTTCGAAATTGAGTTTGAATCATATGTTAAAATTGAACAAAAAATTGGAATACCTTAGATTTATCTTTTATGAGAAACAACTATGTTACCCAAGTACAATCATCAATAAAAGAGACAAATCATTTGCTGCTAGAAATATTAGAAATAGGTGCTAGTTCCCATACATTAGAATGAATGAGATCAAAAGGTTCAATACTTCTATTAGAATTGAGGGAAAAAGTTGCATGATGATTTTTGGCAAACTCATTGACATCACAATAAAATGACTCAACAGACTTTTTTAAAAATAAAGATGGAAACATTAAGTAAAGTGAAAGGTGGATGCCAAAAACATTTATACTTGTGCCAAAGTTGATAATCAATGAACTCAAATTTAGTCATGTGATAGGAATGTAACAACTTCTGACTAGTACCATCTTCATTTTTAACGTTTGGGAGGTAATATATGTGATAGGAATGTAACAACTTTTGACCAATATCATCTTCATTTTCAATGTTTTGGACGTAATACAACCTTCCCTATTCCTTAGCAACTCCAATCATCTTCCCTGTGGCAAGGTCTTGAAAGACACAATGAGAGTGAAAGAAAGTTACTGCATAATTTAAATCTTTAGTTAGTTTATAAATGGAAATAAGATTGTTAGAAAGTTTGGGGACATGAAAGACATTGTTTAAGGGTAGGGAAGACTAAAGTGTAAATTTACCACTCCCGGCAATGGAAGTATGAGACCCATTAGCTACAATTATGTGATGTTTACCTGAAGAGGGGTAGCAAGACAAAGTGTGAAATATGGGAGGTTATGTGGTCAGTAGCACTAGAGTCAATTATCCATTGATTCTGAGATATAGTACTAGAAGCATTAAAAGATAGGGAACTAAGATTCATACTAATTATTGCAAGAACACAATTTGTGGGAGGTTTACTAAGTGAATCAATAAGTGCACGTAGTCGCTCTATTTAGTTTTACTAAGAGTAGGAATTCCTCTTGCATTGGTAAGATAGTATTTGCTGAATCTGAAGTTGTTTGATTAGCTTGGTTGTGTTGAATACCTTTCAATCTGCTGGTGCAATAGAGAACTTTGTCTTTTCCATGGAGTTTGATACGATTCTCCTTGGTATATGCAGACTTTTTGCAATAGGAACACCAATAGCCTTTTCGGTTATGCTTGGAGGATTCTTCTTTAGGCATTTTACCTATCACCAAGGCTGATCCATCAATGAGCTTTTCATCAAGCATAGTTGCCCAACGGCTTTCTTCTCCATGAATAGTGTAAAATACCTTAAAAAGTGAAGGTAATTTCTCCTTGCCTAAAATTTGAACCTAAATAGGGTCATTCTCAGGACTCATGCTTGAGAAATTCAAATATTTAATCTCTTTCAATAAAATTGGCCAATGTAATAGTATCCTTACTACAGTCTAGCTTTAGATTCTAGTACTAATTCAATTCAATCCACAACCCATTAAGGATCCCATAATATTCTGTAACAGAGTGAACCTTGTTTGGTAGTAAATATTTTTGTCTTCAATTCATAACATGTGGCAACATCTTGTTTCATAGAGAAAGTCTAGTGAAGATTGTTCCAAATTTCTCAGGCAGAGAGAAGGAACATGCATTTCTTGCTGATCTCAGGAACCATGGAATTCCAGAGTCAAGTCATGATCAGAGAATTCTCATCATCCCATGATTCAAATTGCGAGTCGCCCTTTTTAGGCACATTCCCTTCAATGTGGTTCAGTTTTTGACATTCTTTAAGGGTGGTGCGAATAATCTGGGTCCATTGTAGGTAATTCTTTCCATTAAGATGATAGTTGGGATGCAAGACAAGAAGATCATTAGGATTCAAAAGTGTGGTAGACATGGAATTGGGTTGAGTGACTAAGCTGGGGCCAAGGGAGGAAATATTCTCATTTCTTGTCATAGGACAAGCTAATGGTTGTTGGCAGTGAAATCGCAATGGAGGCAGAAGGGCTAGAATTTGAGGAAGCAAAGTCTCCTAAATCGGGAGCTTTGATACTAATTTGAGAGGAATACAAAACTAAATAATATTTACTTGATACTTTCTATACAATAGGGATTTACAATGTATAGACCTCTTCTTGTAACTATTTTAGGCAACAAATCTAACAAAGAAAATAGATAATAGAAAATCTGTACAAATCTATACAGAATAAAAAGAATAATAAACAAATCCTATCAAATCCTAACAAATCTTTACAGAATAATAATTAATGATTCTCAACAATAATCAATCTAAGGCATTTTCTAATATTACATAATTCTTAATCTAAGGTAATTTTCTGATATAACATAATTCTAACACCCAATATAAACCAATTTGAAGTACAACCATAACTCCTTGGCAAAATCACAATGAGTCATTATGTCATCAACCTTGGAGTGTAAAGTCATTTGTATCAAAGAATAGAGCCTTTTGTCATCCCCCCGTGCTCTCTCTCTCCCTCCCTCCCTTTTTTTTGTGGATCCTTAGTTAGGTGATCCTTCATCTCTACACCTATTAGAAAAATTTCAACAGACCATCCTTTGAGCATCACTTCGGCCATCTAGTTTTCTGTCTATTATCCTAGTAGGGTAGGAATGACCTCTGCAATCAGAGTTTTTGACAATGGAGAAGTCTTGGTAACCTTACTGGTGTTATATTCAGCCATCACAGTAAACCAAAAAACAGCCAGCAACAAAAGATGTAACCAAAATTGGCAGGACTGGAACCTGTTGCAGTTGCAAATGAAAACAAAAAAAACAGAACAGCCCTAGACTGCCCAAATAACACGAATAGTGAGTGCCGAAATTCAAAACAGAAATACTGCTGCAATGCTGCCAACAACTGCCACAAGCAATGCTTTGCGACCTTGGCAAAATTTCAATGACCGGAACTCTCACACCAGAATAGTCAAATGACTGCTGTCCTGCAACCAGGTCATGAGGGTGAAGTAGGAGAGGAGGGAAAAGAAAAAATAAAAAATAAAAAAGGAAGGAGGAAGAAATTGGAGTGAGCACTCAGAAGGAGGGTGGCCTTGTGATGATTTCTTCAAAGAGATTCAGTTACATCTGATACTGTGTTGAAAGGGAGAGAGAGAGAAGGGAGAAAGAGTTTTAGAAGCTGTTACCCCAGTAGGGCTTCCAGCATGAGTATATATTCACTAGAGCAAATAATTCAATATGAGTGATAAGACCAGAATACCTTACAGAGAACATATACTGATACATAATCTAACACACCCCTTCTACATTAAGGCTGTTTTAAAATTTAGTCAATCTGCTCACTCCTTCCTGTCTGACACATAACTTATTCATATATCATACAGTAAGTTCTTTTTGCAGCTCAAAACATGCTCACACTGTCACACATGCCTGGACTTGCATGAATTTTATCCCTAAACCCTAAACTAAAAAATCCTGTTTTAATAAGACAGAGAGAAGTGAGGAGGAGAGGGCATTAAAGCTTTTTCTTGCTTTCTGCAGTCAGAATTAGAGGGGAGGAATTCTTGTGTGTAGTGTGCACCATTAAATTTTTCTTACTTCTTCCATCAGAATTTGCATTGTATTGTTGACTGATGTGATTTGCATTCTAGGATATCTGAACACATAGTATTGCTTGCAATTTTTAATTGTTGTAAGCCTATTTTGTGTTCTCAATAAAATCGAATAGATGCTGTCAGTTTCTTCCTACATGTGTTGGATTTAAGGCCAACTTTTAAATGTAACAGAGACGTGTGATATTTGATGCATTACTGAGGTGCACAAAGCCAGGAGGACTCTGGGATCTTTATGCTTTTGTATCTGGACCTTCTAAGTTCAAAAACACTAGCCCTAAGGTGCGATTAGTAAATGAATATTTTCGGCTTCTTGGAAGAAGCTCATATCGGGCATCAATGAGCTCAATTGAAAGTGGGTCCTTTACCATGTCCAATAATTTGTGGAGAATAAGCAATATAAATTCTGACTATACAATGTGCCAGACTTATCCATTTGCTTTGATTGTTCCAAAGAGCATTAGGTAATTTTTTGATGCAAATTCTGCTTTTGCACTATAGTAAGGTTTAATCTGCTTAAACATTTATTTAATAAACTTTGCATTGTTTCTGGATGCTAGTGACGATGAAGTGCTCCAGGCTTCCAGCTTTCGTGCAAGATCACGGTTGCCTGTAATCTCATGGTGTCATTCTGGTATATATTGATTCTTAGTGCCATCATTTCGATTTGTTGGCAATTATGCACATCATATTTGGATTTCTTTTCTTTGTTTTGATGCATTTTACTATCTCAGTGTATATTCCTGAATGCACATGATGATTTATAGGCACTGGAGCAGTCCTTGCACGTTCATCCCAACCCTTAGTTGGCCTCATGATGAACTTGAGGAGGTAATGATAACTATGTAATCCAACATATTCTTCCTTTACAAAAATAGAAAAAGCTTGGCTCTATCTTCGTTTTTAATTTTTGGGAGAGGGAAGAGTACAATATTCATAATAAGGCAATGTAGAATAGCTATGATAAATATAACCCTACATTGTTGGGGCAGTGCTTAGGGTTGGAAGTTTCAACATTAATTTTTTTTTTCATTTAAACTGTGGTTTTATGATATGTATTTGCTTGCAGCAACACAGATGAAAAGCTTGTGGCTGCACTTTGCAGCGGACTTGATGGTGGCACACGAAGGTAGAATTTCAGCTTCCTCTTCATGCTTTTGTTTTGATACATTTCACCAGGTTATATCATGTTTTTCTTTGTAAATATATGTTGCTCTTTGCAACATAAAGCAAAATTCCTGGCTGTATTTTTGTGATACAAATGGAGTATTTGTTGCTGCTGAAGAATACATTCTAATATGGTTTCTTTCTATATTTATCAAACTGTATATTAACTGCACACTGTTGATTTTCTGAAATAAACATTTCACTGTTTGACTATCTGAATCTATCATATGATGCTGTTGTTAATTTGGTTTGTTCTTTTTCTTTTTTAGGAAACTATACATTGCTGATGCAAGACCAAGGAAAAATGCATTAGCTAATGGGGCCATGGGAGGTGGTTCAGAGTCATCAGCAAATTACTTCCAATCCGAGGTCTTTGAAAGGCTTTAAGTGTTTTTATGATTTCTCTTTCATAATATTGATGCTATTGTAAGAAATTATTCTTTCCTTTCATATTGTTTGTTTTCAGATAGTTTTCTTTGGGATAGACAACATTCATGCTATGAGAGATAGCTTTGCTCGGCTCAGAGAATACTTGGATACTCATGGAAGAACATCATCGGATGGAATGTCATCATTTTTGGTTAGTTCATGAGTCCTGGAAGGAAGCATCTCTGTGCTTATATGTATTGAATAGGAGATGAAATGGCATTTTTTGAGTTGTTGATGTTAACTATTCTTGCACATGTTTCTATGTTAGTATTGAAGTTAAAACTAGTTGATATTAAAGACAGCCTGCTTGATTGATGTTGAGAAACATGGTTAGGGTTTAGATGAGAAGAATTGGGGAGAGACTGGAGAGAATTAAGGGGAAACACTGATATACTGAATGAAATAAGATGGCTGAATTGTTACATAAAATAAAACATGAACTTAATGCTTTATTTATATAAAGTTACTGAGAAAAATGAGGACTTTAATCCCCTTCAACTTTGAGTGCATGACAAACACATAATATGATCTAATCCTAATTATTAATATTCTCTAACTGTTGATTTTAGATGGTTGCTCTTGGAGCTTGACATTTGCATAAACATGCTCCAATTTTTTCCTTAGAAATGTCAGATTCTAGCCTGGATAAAGGATAATCTTTTGTTTCCTAATTTTTTAATTTTCAATGGAAAGATATGGCTGCATGTGGTTATGAAATTATGTCATGTTGTACGAAGCATAGCTTGCTATTTTATGGTATATTAGAATAATTTGCTTCAGTTGTTATTGATTGATAAAAGTTGAGTTTCATGCCATTTGGCCTGCTCTTATGCTGAAAATGTTAATGCAGTGTATAATTTGATTACAATAATTTAAACTAAAGGCTTTATGAGCTTTATCACCTGAACTTCCAAAAATTTGTGTTTGTTTATGGGTCATGATATTTTGTATGCACTTTAGAGACGAGTTTATTTTGATTCTATTTACAGAGACATGGTGGATGGACATGGGGTGGAGGCAACCTAAGTAGCATGTCTGCTTCAGTGTCAACCCTTGGGGACAGTGGATGGTTGCTATATGTTCAAAATGTCTTAGCTGGTTCAGCTTGGATTGCTGCTCGTGTTGCTATGGAAAAGGCTTCTGTGCTTGTACATTGCAGGTTCTTGTGATGTCTTATTCCTCCTGTGTTAGCATTATAAAAGCTAGACAGGGATTTATCATCCGTTCCTTACTATTTATGTTTAAAGTGATTTGGTATTTGACAGCTGTTCTCATTTTTTTTTCTCTGTAGCGATGGTTGGGATAGAACAACCCAATTGGTGTCACTCGCTAGTTTACTACTTGACCCATATTATCGCACCTTCACTGGATTTCAGGTATCCACTTGGCATGACTCAACCAATGGAGTTTTACTTATGCTATTAAAGATCAATTGTTCAACATTTTCTCTTTGAGGCTTGGTTTCCTTTAATAAACTCATTCTACACCTACCTTGGTAAACAAATCATTTGAAACTATATTCATATCAACCATAGAAATTAAACCAATCACCTTGCTTTTTTATCTTTACTGTTCAGAAACATGGTTATTTAGGGAGAAAGAGTAAAGAAAAGTCAGAGAATGGAGGGGAGAACAATAAAATATTATTCAATGAATTAAGAGGCTATATTTTCATATAAGACCCATCCCAAATGCTTTATTTACATAGAACTACTAATAAACATAAAGATCCTAATATCCCTAACTTTGGATGTAAAGACAAGCAAGTCCATAACATAACATAATCCTATAATATTATAAACCTAATTACTAATATTACTCTCTAACACTCCCCCTTAAGTTGAAGCTTATTATATAAACTTGAACTCCCAAAATATATATATAACTTGATAAACTTCAAACTCTTTCATGAATAGCTTGCAAACACACTCCCTAAATGGAAAATGCTAAGCAGGCAAAACAAGTGGTATAAGCCACCTTAACCCCAACCTTGCCAAATCAAATCTGTGCAAACATAATTCACTAAGCAGTATCCCAAATTATATGAAGACACCAAAATTAGTTGTCTAAACCACCTTAAATCGAGGATAATCTCATCAAATTAGACTTGTGCAAACACAAGTATCCAGAAAATGTCCCAAATCACATGAAGACTTCAAAACCAATGGTTTGAACCACTAAAGCGAAACATGTATAACACCAAACAACATAATTTTGCCTATGTCATGGATTGCAAGAACTAAAGCTAAACCAACACATTCTTGTCATTGAAACCATTTCCGCTAGAACAATTCTGAAAAAGCTAATCCTTGCAGTAACTCACCAAATCACATCTCTACCAGCTCAACAATGAACTCCAGTGGACTAAACATCAAACTCCAATGTCAACACATTGGAAAACCCAAAACAACTGCTCCTGAAGCCAAATTCCCCACGACTGCTTGAAACATCATTGATTTCAAGCCAAAATCTACTAAATTTGAACTCAAACTCCACGAAGCAACATCAAGATTGTGAACCAACACTGAAATCGACAAATTTCTTTCTCCATGCCAAACAACCATGGCATACCTAAACCAGAATAGCTAAACTCCATGAAAGCACACCAAAAACTGCCTTCAACAATGTTGAAATCCACTGCAGCCAGTGCTAACAGCACAAAATCTGGCTACTTGGAACAAATCTATTTCCAACCATCAAAATTGCATGAAATCTTGCTTTAAAAAATTAAATTAAGCAGCATCCTCAATGGAAAATCCAAAAAACAGCCTCACCCAGACCACCACAATCAAATAGCAAAAGAACCACACTGAATTGTGTACAAAACCATTGAAAATAGCTTCAAACAACGCTAAAATTAGCCAATGAATCAGCAAGGACAGAAAAACTTCATCAATAGGCAGCTACACACAAGCAAAAACACTAGCATCGCATTAGAACTAACAAAAATACAAAATTGATGGTAGAAACAGAGGCTAGATGAGCAGAACTGTCAAAACATGAAGAAAAATATCAGCAAGAGTTGGCAAACCAGAGGGGCAACCACACATGAAGATGCAGCAGCTGCAGGAGTGCCATGAAATAAAACCTTCTGATGTGCCGTTGGAGCTGTATGCACGTGGGCAACAGTTGTAATACATGTGCTGGTCCGAAGGAACTGCCGGCCTCTGATCTATCCTCCAATCAACTTAGTTTTGAATTTTGATCACCAAAACTACTTGAAACCCTTAAAACAGATCCAAACTGGATGCCAAACAAACACAAATCTACAGTGTTACTGTTCTGATTCTATGCCAAAAAACTCCTCCTCTTCTGATCATTTATTGGCATATCTTCTTGGTTTTACTTCTGTGATAAAGATGATCTTCTCCTCATTGAAGCCGTGAGTCAGAGAGAACAGAGGAGCAGCCGAGTGTTAATAAGTGCAAAGATGGTTCAACAGCTCGCATATCAGAAGCACCACAGCTATACCGCTAAGTCCAACCTGCCTAGGGTCGTCAAAATCCCCTGCAGGAAATTGGTTTATCAAAGCACTAAGAGGACAGATGGGCCAAGGTGTCCTGTTACTTACAAAAGGATCCGAGGGGATCCACACTTTTGAGACCTGCTGAATGCAAGAGGTCTAGATTGCCTAGGAATTGCCAGACAGTTAATCGGGCCTATAGAGGTGTATTTTCTGGAGGAGCTGTCAGAGAAAGGATAATTCATGCTTTCCTGGTTGAAGAGCAAGAGATTGTGAAAAAGGTGCTGAAGATCCAGAAGGCAAAAGGAAAGCTAGCATCAAAGAGTTAAATTGAGTTGGTCATAGATGGAAACAGAATTATACCTTTCATTAAATCGTGCTCAAGAAATTTTGATTTATACCATGTTTAATAGAAATGTGAAACTTAAATTTAAATTGATTCTGGGTTCTTGCCTTTGGTAATTTAGTGTGTTAGTATTAGCATACATTAACCTTGTGCTATTTTAATGCATTTCTGGTTTTGGGATATTGAAAATTAAAAAATAAAAAATTAATGAACTTAATGACAGCAAGTCTGAACTCTCTCTCTCTCTCTCTCACACACACACTAAAACTCAAAAAACTCACTCAAAAATAAATAAACCTAAATTCTACATCATCAGCAATGTAACCTCTATGAGGCGGTCAGCAGTGGTATAACCTCTGAGCTTATAGCAGATGGTACTGCTTTTATGCCATGTTAAGAAACATGGCAGCTAGGATTTAGATGGAGAAAGAGTAGAGAGAAGGCTGTATTGTTACATAACACTCTAACTCTAATACTTTATTTATATAGAACTACTAATAATTATAAGGACTCTTAGCATCCTTAACTTTGGATGCAAGACAAGTAAGCCCATAACATAAGCCTATAATCTTCTAAACCTAATTACTAATATTACTCTCTAACATTTACTCTATGTACTTTTTAGCTCAAACCTTGATATAATTTCATCATTGCCTTTTTCATGCAGGCACTTGTTGAAAAAGATTGGCTAGCATTTGGTCATGCATTTTCAGATCGTGTGGGAATGCCTTGTGTTGGTGGAAGTGGCTTCGAATTATCAAGGCAATCTTCCACTGGAAGTTTTCCATCATCACCCCTGCGTCAACCATCGGGAACTCAACCTCCCTCCTCTTCTCATGCACAAACATCAAACAACTACTCACCCATTTTTTTGCAGGTGTGGTATCATTTAATCTGAGCACAAGTTTCATATTAGCCAGCTGGGTTATAATTTCTGTCGGAACATTTCTTTATGTATATCTTCAACTTCAATACATGCTTTTAAAACATTTTCGATTTTTACATTTCAATTTAAATTGAGGGCTTTGTACTTTTTTTTTTCTTTTGATATCTTGATCTCACTAGAATTTGACATTTCTTTTTTTTATTAAGTATTGACAACACAGTCCATATGGGATTTGTTAACATGCTAGCTGGCTCCAAGAGATTCTTTTTCCTTGTACAGTTTTAAGGGGGTTCTTTCTATTCGTCTGATGAAAAGAAAATAACTTAAGACATGTACATGTATGTCTGAAATGTTATTGATGATTCCCTGTAGATGTGAGCGAAAATAGCAAAGGCATGGTTGATTAGATTGAGATTTGTCTTAGTGTTGTATAATATCTGCCAGTTGTTAGTGTAGAAACAGTTGTTACCTGACTGCAAGATTATGTATAGGGGATCCGATCATAAATAATGTGTCAGTAGTTTTTATGCATACATGGGGTTGTGTCTGTGGGTAACTACAATCCATCTCACCATCTCAAATTATTACTTTCACATGTCGCAAATTTCTCAGACAATTCAAATTGTTATAAAAATTGCATTTGGGCAGGGTGTATTTCAAACTAATATTTTAATTGTTGGAACAGTTGAGACTGCTAGTTTATTGAAGATTCACAGATCCAGATGTCCATTTGGCTGTTGGTTAAGCTGACCGTAGAGATATAAGGTGGATAATTAGCATATTCAGTTGCTTGTAACTGATAAATTGAGTCAATAAGGCAAGGGGGGATTTAAAGTTGCTATTACATTAATATCGAATAAGTTTGGCTCTGTGCAGTTATTCTGTGTGATATGATACTGAAGATCGATCACATACTAAGAAATCTGAACATCTAAGAACCTTTCACTTTACCCTTCACTACTCTATTGTTGCAATTTTACAGATCATATCATGTAATTCAGCTGACAAACTTACCACTGATTATAGGTCAAAATGCAATTTTTGCAACCTGCTTATGGTATCATGGATAGGGAATAGGGGTACATGTTACTACCAGATATTATTACACCAAGTAACCGTATGGAAATGGGTTGATATGCTTTTCTTAATAGATATTCAGAAGAACAGATGATGGTTCACGTCAGTAGTTTATAGGGCCAAAAGTATTTGACGATTCATATCACGCTTTAAAGTTAAATTTAGCTTCAGCATATGGTTCTATTCCTTTTAACTGGTCCCCCCCCCCCAAATAGTGGACTTTGTTGGAATAGATACTGTGAGTAATTTGAGGGTTAGGTTATTAGTTTCTTATTTACTAGGATATGTATGAGTCATGGGCCTATCTCTTGTAACTCTATATTTTATTATAAATAGATATGCTAGCCTCTTGTGAAAGTATGGCTTCAAGAATTAATCTCTCTTAACATAGTATCTAGAGCCACTCTTTAGATATCTCTTTCACATTAAAAAAAAAAAGAAGAGAAAACAAGAAGCCAGAGAATCCTACATTCTTTCTCCCCCCTCTTTTTTCTTTTCTTTTCCTCCAGTTTTTTATGCGTGACTAAACCCCAAGTCACGGAGGATCCAAAACCATAAAAAAAACCTAGATCAGGCTGCGCACAGTGCAGTGTTGCAGAACAGAGGAGCTGCTGTCTAGTGAGTTTGGAGGCTCGTCAAGGTGTTTCTGGAAGATCTGGGCTGATGGCTGGACAGATCCGCGATTAGCGACCACCACAGACCAGCGTGTGAGCAACACGCGCAGCTTTTTGGAGGGCGCGAGCACCACGTGCGGAGTTTTCCGGCGCGTGCAGGTGCGTGAGCAATTTTTCGAGGATCGGATTTTGACCAACGATTCCCCAACTTATTTTGCATTCATCTGTGTGGTTCTTCAAGCAATCTAGCAACTCGGGTGTGTTTTTTCTGATTTTTCTGGATATTTCTTTTTGATTCTTTCTGCAAGTTTACTCTCATGGCCAGTGAAATTTTTGATTCTGATACACGCAGTCCACTTAGAAATAAGAATGGTGAAAGAATAGTTTCTGATTTGCATCCAGTTGGTGGCTGAATAACTGAACAGAAATTAGATTTGGAAGGTCGACAATATATAAGGTGGAAAAGGACTATTCAATGTTACCTTGATGAAGTTCGTATGACTGATCACCTTACCAAAGATCCACTTGCAAACAATACAAAAGAAAGATGGGTTGTGGAAGATCGACGATTACTTCGGTTAATTTGTAATACTTTGACTCCTGAGGTTGATGATAATACTGTGCATTGTGAAACAGTCAAAGAATTATGGGACACTCTTAGCTCACTTTACTTTGGAAAGGACAATATACATCAAATTTATGATTTGACTCGGTCATTGATTCATCCTGATGTAACTGGTAAAATTCCATTTCAAATTTATATTGATCTTTACCGTACCTTTCAACAGTAGAATTCTCTTTTACCTATTATTATTGATGTTGAGGCAATGCATTCTCAACAAGAATAATTTGGAGCGATGTGTTTTCTTATGGCATTGCCCTCAGAATTGAGTACTGCTTGTCAACAAATTTTGTCCAGTTCTGATTCTCTCACTATGAAGTCTATCTTTTATCGTATTCAACGAGCATATAGTGATTCGTCTCCTTCTTATGCGCATATAAATGAGTCTTCTGCTTTAGTTGGTTCTAGTAGTCGTGGTGGTACTCGAGGTGGTAGGGGGAGAGGAGGTAGAGGATGAGGTGATTCTGCTGGACAAAATTCTAGTGGACGAGGTGATTTTAATGGAGGTAGAATTATTTCTTGCTACTACTGCAAGGAGCCTGAACATATCAAAAAGTTCTATCCCAAGTTACTTGAGAAAAATACTCGATTTGCGCATGTTATTACAAATAATCAGGCACAAGATAATGATGATAATGGTGCTATTAGTTTGTCAAAGAGTATGCTGAGTATTTACAGTTCCAATCATCCGACAGCAGTTACCCACTTAGTCCGCTGCTATATTAGTACAAGAAGATAATTCCACTGCGTGCCTTTCCCATACTAATTCTAGATGGATCATTGATTCTGGTGCTATTGATCATATGACAAGTTAAACAGGTATTATATCTTCTTTTCGACCTACTTCTTCTTATGTTACTTCAGCAAATGAATCTAAAGCCTCTATTACTGATTGTGGTATGGTGGATGTTATCGCTGATATATCCTTGTCTGATGTATTATGCCTTTCAAACTTCCTATTTAATTTACTTTTAGTTAGCCAAATAATACGTGCCTATAATTGTGGTATCTTCTTTTTCTCTGGCTATTGTGTTTTTCAAGATTTTATGACGAAAAAGATTTTTAGTAGGGGATACAAATTTGGTGGCCTATATATTCTTGAAGAGAAAGTTTCTCGGTCGATTGCCACTGCTACTGCTACTATCACTCCACACCAGCTTCATTGTCGTTTGGGTCATCCATCCTTGTAAACTTTACAAAAATTATTTTTTAGTTTTACTTCTTTGCCTAGTTTGGATTGTGAGTCATGTCAATTTGCTAAACAATATTGTCGGTCATATATTTCTCGAGTCAATAAGTGGTTACATCCGCATTTGAGTTCGTACATTCAGATGTTTGGGGTCCTTGCCCTGTAGTTTCTAAGTCTGGTTTTCGGTATTTTGTTACCTTTATGGATGACTATTCAAGAGTTACTTGGTTATATTTAATGAAGAATTGTTTAGAGTTATTTGAGATTTTTTGTACTTTTCATAATAAAATTTTAAATCAATTTAATACATTTATTTGTCATTTTCGTAGTGACAATGCTAAAGAATATTTTTCAACTCCATTTGCATCTTATTTGTCTCATCATGGAATCATTCATCAATTTTCTTGTGCAATTACTCTATAGTAAAATGGGGTAGCTGAGCAAAAAAATCGACACTTAATGGAAGTCTCACGTGTTTTATTGTTTCAAATGAAAGTATCTAAGATTTTTTGGCTAGATACAGTTTCCACAGCTTGTTTCTTGTTAATCGAATGCTTTCTTCAATTCTTGATGGTCAGGTACCTTACTTCATTTTATTTCCTTCCAAATTTTTGTTTCCTTTATCTCCATTTATTTTTGTGTGTACTTGTTTTGTTCAAGATCTTTGTCTTTAAGTATCTAAACTTGATCCCTGGTCTTTGAAGTGTGTTTTCCTTGATTATTCTCGTACACAAAAAGGATATCGATGTTACTCTCCTGATTTACATCGTTATATTATTTCATTTGATGTTACATTTTTTGAGTCTATTTCCTTTTTTGGCTCCCCCGAGGCTTCATCCTCCCTAATTGAGACTGATTCTCTAAATGACCATTTTCTTGTGTATTTTGCTCCTCAGACATCTTCGGTTCCTCCAGATAACAATTTGGTTCGCCTTTCTATTAAAAATGTTTACTCCCGTAGGAAGTAGATACCAGCAGTAGCACCTTTCCCACTTGACAATGCCAACAATAATAGAGCTGTACTAATTATTGATGAATCACTGGCTTCGTCCCCACTACTGGCTTCTTCCTCATCGGATCCTCCTTTATTGCCATCTGATCTTGATATCTCCATTGCCCACCGAAAAGGTACACGTACTTGCACTCAACAAGGTAACACTCATCACCCTTACTCTATTTCTAATTATGTGTCCTACACTTCTTTGCCCTTATTCTCTCATTTCTTTATTGTCTCGCTTGATTCCATTACTGTTCCTAAATCTGATTTGGAAGCATTATCTCACTCTAGGTGGCATGTTGCTATGGAAGAAGAAACGCAGGTTCTTGCTACAAATCAAACCTGGGATATTGTCTATTTACTAGAAAGCAAACAATCTATTGGGTTTAAATGGGTGTATACTGTAAAAGTTAATTCTGATGGTACTGTTGCTTGATTAAAAGTTCGGCTAGTGGTTAAAGGGTATGCGCAAACTTATGGCATTGATTATTCAAAAACTTTCTCCGCTGTTGCTAAAATTACATCTGTTCGATTGATTATCTCTCTTGTTGCATCCCATAGTTGGTCCCTTTACTAGCTTGATATTAAAAATATTTTTTTATATGGTGATTTATATGAAGAGATATTTATCGAGCAACCGCCCGGATTTGTTGCTTAGGGAGAGTATGGCAAAGTTTATCGACTAAAAAAATCCTTGTATGATTTGAAACAATCTCCTCGAACTTGGTTTAGAAGATTGAGTGATGTGGTGACAAAATTTGGGATGAAAAAAAGTGATCATGATCATTCAGTTTTTTATAAACAATCAGATTCCGATTGTATTCTATTGACTGTTTTTGTGGATGACATTGTGATCACTGGTAGTGATAAATTGAGTATTTCAAAATTAAAAATCTTTCTTCAAACCAAGGTTCAGACTAAGTCTTGGGATCAATCCGATATTTTTTGGGGATTGAAATTGCTCGAGGGAGGAAAGGAATCTTCTTATCTCAAAGGAAATATGTTCTTGATCTCTTGAAAGAAACAGGGATATTTGGGGCTAAGTCATGTGATACTTCTATGATTCCGAATATTAAACTTAATTTGGAGGATGGATCATTGTTAGAAGATCCAAAACAGTATAGACGACTAGTGGGTAAATTGAACTACCTTACCATAATTAGACCTGATATTACCTTTCCGGTAAGTGTAGTAAGTCAATTTATGAACTCTCCAAGAACTTCTCATTGGGATGTAATCATGCATATTCTGAAATATCTCAAGAAGGCTCTTGGTCTTGGAATTTTGTATAAAAATTATGGCCATTGCATAATAGAAGGCTTCTTTGATGCAGATTGGGCTGGATGTCCTATAGACAGAAAGTCTCCCTTTGGGTATTGTGTCTTTGTTGGTGGAAATCTTGTATCTTGGAAAAGTAAGAAACAAGCAGTAGTATTACGTTCAAGTGCAGAATCTGAATATCGGGCTATGACCCATGCCACATCGGAGCTTATATGGATTTTCTATCTTTTTCATCAACTTGAAATTGAGCCTTATAAAACTATGTAGCTATGGTGTGATAATCGAACAGCTACCCATATTACTACGAATTCGATTTTTCATGAATATACAAAACATGTAGAAGTTGATTATCATTTTGTTAGAGAGAAACTTCAAGAAGGGATTATTGATTTGAGACACTTTAAAATTGGGGATCAATTGGCTGACTTGTTTACTAAAGCTCTTCTAGGAAAGCAAGTTGATGATATTTGTAACAAATTGGGCATGTTTGATATTTATGTCCCAACTTGAGGGGGAGTGTTAGCGATTTAAGAGTCAGGTTATTAGTTTCTTATTTACTAAGATATGTATGGGCTGTGAGCTTGTCTCTTGTAACCTTATATTTTATTATAAATAGATATGCCAATCTCTCGTGAGAGTATGGCTTCAAGAATTATTCTCTCTTAACATCGAACCTTTATGCTTTGTTTGGATGAGGGGAAAGAAGTTAAGGAAGAAAGAAATATTTCAAATTCTCTTCTTTCTTGTGTCTGGATGAAAAGAAAAGAGGAAGGAAAGAAAGATTATATGCTAAATTTGTAGTTAGAATTTTCTTAGCAATTCAAATTTAAAAAAATTTTCTCTTTTATTTTCTTTCCAATTTGAATTTGAAAATTCTCTCTTCTTTCCCCCTGTTGATTAGAGAAGAATTTGTATTGCTATATCCTCAATTGAGTTAGACAGTCACTATATATAATACAGAATACATATCATAAGATATAAGTGATGTGGAACATAATGTTACTTATCTACTAGCATTCTCCCTCAAATTGGGCTATAAATATTAATCATGTCTAACTTATTATAAATTTTATTAATCCATTTTCTTGAAAGAGTTTTAGTAAATAGATCAGCTAATTGTTCCTCAATTCTAATATGTTTAAGAGTGATAACCTGTTCTTGTAGCTTCTATATAATAAAATGACAGTTAATCTCTATATGCTTAATTTATTTATGAAAAAGTGAGTTTGAAGCAATATGAATAGTAGTTCGATTATCACACTATAATTGTATAATGTCATGAGCCTTGATGCTAAGTTGAAGAAGGTAAGCAACCCATATAAGTTCAGGCATAGCATGAATCATAATTCGGTATTCAGACTCCACTTTGCCTAGTTTGTATTAGAAAAAACTTCTACTTTACAATGATCATAATTTTTATATAGAAATCCTCAACCGGATGCTTTCTTCAAATACTTCAAAATGTATGTGAGAACATCCCAATTTGTCACTCCCTTTAATTACAATATCGTTAACATATACAGTTAGAAGAATATATCCTAAATTAGATTGCCTGTAAAATACAGAGTGATCATGATCACTTTTCTTTATTTTGAATTTTGTCATCACTTCATTGAATCTTTCAAACCAAGCCTGAGGAGATTGTTTTAATCTATATAATGATTTCTTTAAATGTAATACCTTCTCAAGCCTCCTCTAAGCAACAAACCTAGGTGGTTACCCCATTTACACTTCTTTATGCAAATCTCCATATAAAAAAATATTTTTAATATCTAACTGGTGAAGAAACTTATTATTAGTAGTAGCAAGAGAGATAAACAATCGAACAGAAGTAATTTAGTCACAGGGGATAAAGTTTCTAAGCAATCAATACTATATGTCTGAGTATATCCTTTAGCTACTAAACAGGCTTTTAAATGAGTAACAGAATTATTTAGATTCACTTTCACAATAAATACCTATTTGCAATTAATGGATTGTTTATCATTAGGTAAAAGAACAAGATCCTAATTTTGATTTGCTTTAAGAGCTATCATTTCATTCTCCGTAGCAGCACGCCACTTATTATGAGAAAGAGTTTCGAAACATGGCTTAGGAATAGTGATAGTATCTAAGGAAGTAATAAATGATTGAGAAAAAGCAGGTAAAGAAGAATAACACATATAGTTGGAAATAGAATTGTTAAGAGAGAATAATTCTTGGAGTCATACTCTTACAAGAAACTGGTATATCTATTTATAATAAAATATAGGATTACAAGACAAAGACACAGGCCCACGGCCCATACATATCTTAGTAAATAAGAAACTAATAACCTAAGTTTTAAATCACTAACACTCCCCTTCAAGTTGGGGTATAAATATCAAACATGCGCAGCTTGCTACAAATATCATCAATCCGCTTTTCTGGGAGGGCTTTAGTAAACAAGTCAGCCAATTGATCCCCAGTTCTAATGTGTCTCAAATCAATAATTTCTTCTTGAAGTTTCTTTTTAATAAAATAACAACCAACTTTTATATGTTCTGTACGTTCATGAAAAATCAGATTCGTAGCAATATAGGTAGCTACTTGATTATCACACCATAGCTGAATAGTTTTATAAGGCTCAATTCCAAGTTGATGAAGAAGATAGGAAATCCATACAAGCTCTAATGTGGCATGGGCCATAGCCTGATATTCAGACTCTGCACTTGAACGCGATACCACTACTTGTTTATTACTTTTCCAAGACATAAAATTTTCACCAACAAAAATACAATAACCAGCGGTGGACCTTCTGTCTATAGGACATCTAGCCCAATCTGCATCAGAGAAGTCTTTTATTTTGCAATGATCATAATTTTTATACAAAATTCCACGATCAGGGGTCTTCTTGAGATATTTTAGAATATGCATGATTGCATCCCAATGAAAAGTTTTTAGAGAGTTTATAAATTGACTTATTATATTTATCGAAAAGGCAATATCAGGTCTAGTTATGGTAAGGTAGTTTAATTTATCTACTAGTCGTCTATATTGTTTTGAATCTTTTAATAATGATCCATCTTCCAAATTAAGTTTAACATTCAGAATCATAGGAGTATCACAGGGCTTAGCCCTAAGCATCCTTATTTCTTTCAAGAGATCAAGAACATATTTCCTTTGAGATAAGAAGATTCCTTTCCTCCCTCGAGCAATTTTAATTCCTAAAAAATACCGGAGAGTTCCCAAGTCTTTAGTCTGAAACTTGGTTTGAAAAAAAAATTTAATTTTGAAATACCCAATTAATCACTACCGGTGATCACAATGTCATCCACATAAACAGCTAGAAGAATACAACCAGAATCTGATTGTTTATAAAAAATTGCATGATCATGGCTGCTTTTTTTCATCTCAAATTCTATCACTAAATCTTTCAAACCAAGTTCAAGGAGATTGTTTCAAGTCATACAATGATTTTTTTTAGTCGATAAATTTTGCCATGCTCTCCTTGAGCAAAAAACCCGGGTAGTTGCTCCATATATACCTCTTCATATAAATCACCATGTAAAAAAGGCATTTTTAACATCAAGCTAGTAAAGAGGCCAATTATGAGATGCAACAAGAGAGATAATCAATCGAACAGATATAATTTTAGCAATAGGGGAGAAAGTTTTTGAATAATCAACGCCATAAGTTTGCGCATATCCTCTAGCCACTAGCCGGGCTTTTAATCGAGCAACAGTATCATCAAGATTAATTGTCACAGTATACACCCATTTACACCTAATAGATAGTTTGCCTTCTGGTAAAGAGACAATATCCCATGTTTGATTTCTAGCAAGAGCTTGTATTTCATTTTTCATAGCAGCACGCCACCCAGAGTTAGATAATGCTTTCAAATCAAACTTGGGAACAGTAATGGAATCAAGCGAAGCAATAAAGGATTGAAAGGATAAGGGCAAGGAATTGCAAGACACGTAATTAGAAATAGAATAAGGGTGATTAGTGTTACCTCGTTGAGTGCAAGTACCTGTATCCTTTTGGTGGGCAATGGGGATATCAAGATCAGATGGCAATGAAGGAGGATCCGATGAGGAAGAAACTAGTAGAGGGAACAAAGCTAATGATTCATCAATAATTGGTGTAGCTCCAGTATTGTTGGCTTTGTCAAGTGGGGAAGGCACTATTGCTGGTATCTGCTTCTTGTGGAAGTAAACATTTTTAATAGGAGGGCGAACCCAATTGTTATCTAGAGGAACCAGAGATGTCTAAGGAGCAGAATACACAAGAAAATGATCATCAAGAGAATCAATCTCAATTAGGGAGGATGAAGCCTTAGGGGAGCCAAAAAAGGGAATAGATTCAAAAAATGTGACATCAGGCGAAATAATATAATGATATAGATTAGGAGAGTAACATCGATACCCTTTTTGTATATGAGAATAACTAAAGAAAATACACTTGAAAGACCGGGAATCAAGTTTAGATACTTGGGGATAAAGATCTTGAACAAAACAAGTACACTAAAAAATACGTGGAGATAAAGGAAACAAAGATCTGGAAGGAAATAAAATGGAGTAAGGTACTTGACCATCAAGAATTGAAGAAGGCATTCGATTAACAAGAAACAAGCTGTGGAAACTGTATCTAGCCAAAAAATCTTAGATACTTTCATTTGAAATAATAAAACATGTGAGACTTCCATTAAGTGTCGATTTTTTTGCTCATCTACCCCATTTTGCTCTGGAGTAATTGCACAAGAAAATTGATGAATGATTCCATGTTGAGAGAAATAAGATGCAAATGGAGTTGAAAAATATTCTTTAGTATTATCATTATGAAAATGACGAATAGATATATTAAATTGATTTAAAATTTCAGCATGAAAAGTACGAAAATTTTCAAATAACTTTGAATGATTCTTCATTAAATATAATCAAGTAACTCATGAATAGTCATCCATAAAGGTAACAAAATATCGAAAACCAGACTTAGAAACTACAAGGCAAGGACTTTAAACATCTGAATGTACTAATTCAAATGCGGATGTAACCCGCTTATAGACTCGGGAAACATATGACTGACGATGTTGTTTAGCAAATTGATGTGACTCACAATCCTAACTAAACAAAGAAGTAAAGCTAGGAAATAATTTTTGTCAAGTGGACAAGGATGGATCAACTAGTGGACAAGGATGGATCAACTAAGCGACAATAAAGCTGGTGTGGAGTGATAGTAGTAGTAGCAGCAACCGGCTGGGAAACTTTCTCTTCAAGACCATGTAGGCCATCAGATTCTTACCCCCTACAAAAAATTTTCTTCGTCATAAGATCTTGAAAAACACAATAGCCAAGGAAAAAGAAGACATCATAGTTATAGGCACGTGTTATTTGGCTAACTGAAAGCAGATTAAATGGGAAGTTGGAAAGGTATAATACATCAGACAAAGATATATCAGGGGTAACATCCACCATACCACAACCAATAACAGAGGCTTTAGATCCATTTGCTAAAGTAACATAAGAAGAAGAAGTGGGTCGAAAAGAAGATATAATACTTGTCTGACTTGTCTTATGATCAGTAGCACCAAAATTAATGATCCATCTAGAATTAGTATGGGAAAGGCACGCAGTGAGATTATCTGTTTGTACTAATGTAGCAGCAGACTGAATGGGTAGCTACTGTTGGGATGCTTGGAATTGTAAATACTCAGCATACTCACTCTTTGACAAATTAATAGCACCATTATCATCATTATCTTGTGCTTGATTATTTGTAATAAAATGCGCAAATCGAGTATTTTTCTCAAGTAACTTGAGATAGAACTTTTTGATATATCCAGGCTCCTTGCAGTAGTAGCAAGAAACAATTCCACCTCCATTAAAATCACCTTGCCCACTAGAATTTTGTCCACCAGAATCACCTTATCCTCTACCTTCTCTCCCCTTGCTATCTTGAGTACCATCACGACTATCAAAACCAACTAAAACAGAAAACTCATTTATATGTGTAGAAGAAGGAGACGAATTACTCTATGTTCGTTGAATATGATAAAAGGCAGATTTCATAGTGAGAGAATCAAAACTGGACTAAATTTTTTGACGAGCAGTACTCAATTCTGAGGGTAATGCCATAAGAAAACACATCGCTCCAAGTTCTCGTTGAGAATGCATTGCCTCAACATTAGTAGTAATAGGTAAAAGAGAATTCCATTGTTGAAAGATGCGGTAAAGATCAGTATAAATTTGAGATAGGGTCTTACTAGTTACATCAGGATGAATCAATAACCGAGTCAAATAATAAATTTGGTGTATATTGTCCTTTCCAGAAAAAAGTGAGCCAAGAGTGTCCTATAATTCTTTGACTGTTTCACAATGCACAGTATTATCATCATCAACCTCAGGAGTTAAAGTATTACAAATTAATTAAAATAATCGTCGATCTTTCACAATCCATCTTTCTTTTGTATTGTCTGTGGGTGGATCTTTGGTAAGGTGATCAGTGATATGAATTTTATCAAGATAACATTGAATAGCTCTCTTCAATCCTATATATTGTCGACCTTCCAAATCTAATTTCCATTTAGTTATTCGGCCACCAACTGGAAGCAAATCAGAAATTATTCTTTTACCATTATTATTTCTAAGTGGATTGCATGTATTAGAATAATAAATTTCACTGGCCATGAGAGTAAACTTGCAGAAAGAATAAAAAAGAAATACCTAGAAAATTAGAAAAACTACACTTGAGTTGTTGGATTGCTTGAAGAATCATACAGATGAATGCAGAAGTCAGAGTCGTCGATCAAAATCCGATCGCCGGAAAACCCCTCACGCGTTGGAAAACCCCTCTGCGTATGGTGCTTCCACCTTCTAGAAAACCGTGCGTGTTGTTCACACACCGGTCTGCAGTGGTCGCCGGTCACCGATCTGTCTAGCCGTTAATGCAGATCTTCCAAAAACGCCTCGAAGTGCCTCTAACCTCACCAGACAGTAGCTCCGCTATTCTGCATCACTGCACAATGCGTAGCCTAATTTGGATTTTTTTACAGTTTTGGATCCTCCATGACTTAGGGTTCAGTCGTGCATAAGAAAATTGAAGGAAAAGAAAAGAAAAAAGAGGAGAGAAAGAAAGTAGGATTCTCTAGCTTCTTGTTTTCTCCTTTTTCTTTTTTATGTGTGAAAAAAATATCTAAAGAGTGGCTCTAGATACCATATTAAGAGAGAATAATTTTTGAAGTTATACTCTTACAAGAGGCTGGCATATTTATTTATAATAAAATATAGGATTACAAGAAACAAGGTCATGGTCCATACATATCTGAGTAAATAAGAAATTAATAACCTAACCCTTAAATCACTAACAAGAATAAAGGTGGCTAGAGTTACTTTTTTTAGTACAAGTATGGATATTATTTCGGTGAGCAATAAGTAGATCCAAATTGGAGGACATAGGAGGAAGATCTGATAAGAAAGGAGTTGAAAGGAGAGATGAAGTTGGCTGATCATTTGGAATAGAGTCTTAATTGGATGTTGATGGCTTATTTGGTGGAGGAGCTAGCTACTAGTAGTACCTTACAAGAATAAACATTTAATGGGAGGTCGAACCAAATTCTATTGTGGAGGAACTTGTGAATCATGTGAAGGAGAAGGTACAAGCAAGTATTTATCATGTTTTGAATCTGGCAAGGTGGAGGAAGATGGAAAAGGCTAAAAAATTAGGGTAAATTCAAAAAGTATAATATTAGAAAATACAATGTAACGATTTAAGTTAGGATAAAAACACTTATATCCCTTTTGAGCACAAGAATATCCAAAAAAAAGCACACTTCAAAGATCTAGGATTTAATTTGGGTACTTGAAGACGATTATCATGAACAAAACATGTACACTTAAAAATATGTGGGGGAATAGGAAATAAGGATTTAGAAGAAAAAAAAGTAGAAAAGAGTACCTGACCATAAAGAACTAAAGAAGGCATGTGATTTATCAAGAAATAGGCTGTAAAAATTGCATTTGCTTATAAAACTTTAGAAACTTTTATTTGAAATAAAAGGGCACAAGAAACTTCCCAAATGTGGATTCTTCCGTTCAGCTAATCCATTTCATTATGGAGTAACGGCACAGGAAGACTAATGAATTATACTATGGTGTGATACGTAAGTTGAAAACTATGTAAAAAAATACTCCTTAGCATTATTGCTTCGGAAATTATGAATAGTTGTTTGAAACTAATTTATAACTTTAGTATAAAAAGTACGAAAAATACTAAATAATTCTAAACAATTTTTCATTAGATAGAGTCAAATCATTATTGAATAATCATTCATAAAAGATACAAAATAACGAAAATCAAATTTTGAAATAACTGGGCAAGGTCCCTAAATATCCGAAGGTATTAACTCAAATGAGATGAAACTCGCTTATTAATTTTAGGAACATAGGACTGATAATATTATTTAGCAAATTGACAGATTCACAATTTAAATGAGAAATAGATTTCAAATTAGAACATAACTTTTGTAAAGATGTCAATGAGGGGTGACCTAAACAACAATACAATTGATGTGGAGTGGGAGTAATAGCAGCAACAATCAATTGATTAACTTTGTCATCTAATATGTACAATGCCCTAAATTCACATCCTTTGCCTAAATTCATCAGTAGATCATAAAATACACAATAAACAGGAAAGAAAAAAATACTATAATTATAAGTACATGTAATTTGGTTAACTGAAAGTAAATTAAACAAGAAGTTTGGAAGACACAAAACATTGGACAGAGGGATGTCAGAAGTAACATTAACCATATCACTTCCAACAACAAAAACAATAGGCCTATTAGTTAAAGTAACATGAGAAGGATGAGACATATTAAAGGAAGATACGATACTTGTTTGACCCGTCATATGATCAGTGGCCCTAGAATTAATAACCCATCTAGAATTGAAATTGAAGAGATATGTAATAGGATTATTTATTTGAACTATTGTGGCAATGGGTAGTGACTATAAAGAAGCCTTCAATTGTAAATACTTAGCATATTCACTATTAGATAGTAGTTTACCACTATTTTGTGATCTTTTTGAACTCTCTAAACTATTAGGATCCCCAAACTTGCTTGTCAAACTAGAACCAACACCCATGATGAATAAATTTATCAAATCAGCAAATTAAAAAACCAAAAAATTACTTGGAAAATAGAAAACACTGCTTGGAGTCACAAAATCCCAAAACCAACCTCATAGGGTTACTCAAAAACCCCCAAAGTAGTGCCTCATCGGAGAATTTCGCTAGCTGAGCCTTCATGCGTTGCCATGTGCCTCTGATCTCCTCTATGCGTGGGCTTCACTTGTTGCCGTGGACTGGCACATGTGACATCATGCGCCACCTATTTTGGACCACCTCATCACGATCTGTCATTCAGTGTACCCAGACCTTTCTTTCGGTGACCAGATCTGCTTCTACAGCATTAAATAGTGCCGCTGCTCTCCTCTATTGCTATACACTGCCATAACCAATGCCTTTGAGGTTTGGGCTTCCACCAATATGAGGCTTAGAGTGCTATTGGCCCCATCTTGACCTTCGTCACCCATAAAAAGTAAATAAGAAAAGGAGGAGGAGGAGGAAAGAGAGAGAGAGAGAGCTTGGTTTTTTTTTCTTTTTCTTTTTTTTTTTTTTTGTGTTGACTAAGATGGAAGAAGGATACCTAGAAGGCTCTAGATATCATGTTAATTAGAGAAGAATTTGTGTTGTCATATCCTCAATCGAATTAGACAATTACTATATATAATATACGGAGTACATATTATAAGATATAAGTGATGTAAGACATAATGCTACTTTTCCACTAACACCCCCCTTCCAATTTTCTTCTCATCCAAACAAGGGGTTAAGGAAGTTGCACAGTAGAAAAGGGCTTGACCAAGCAAATATTGAGAATTTTTTTCCCTCTAATCCTACCATTGAAAAAGGAGAAACAATTTTGGGGCTTTATCTTTCTACTGCTGACTGCCTGTTTTCTAATTGTATATTCTTTAGGATGAAGGGATGCTAGTTTGATGGAAGGTTTAATTCATTTTTCTTTTCCTTAGACACTTGGTGGGTTTATTTTGCCTTTTTTTTTTTTTTAATCACAAGGATTTGTTTGAAGTGTTTGTTTGATGGTAATATGACAAATGAGTCCAAATACATTTATTTGCTGCACATTCATTGTCTTTCGTTACTGTAATTTTTCAAATAATTGCATCTTCAAGCTATTTTGTTGCATAGGATTAGGGTCTACTCTGTCTTTGGGTATGACATCCTTGATTTTGAGTTTGGAAAGAAATGCTTTCACATTGAATTATTGCAATAGCTGTCGATATTAGAGAAGTTCTAAATTTGTAATTTGGAAATTTGCCACACCCATCACACTCAATGCATTTATTGGCTTTAATCAGGTTCCTCCTGCCCAAAGTGGTTGGCTGCACGTGCTCAGTGCAAAATCTATGAAATTGATATTCTGATGATAAATTCTGTTTAATATTTGACATACTACTTGATATTGACTCTTGATGGTTTGTTTAAAACTGAAATATCTAAATTACTTAGATGGTTTCAATCTGCAACTTACTTTACAAATTACCTATAGAAGATTTCCATGTACTTGTTTGCTTTTATTCTTATTTTAATCTGAATGCCTGTCCTAGTATGTTCAATTCATCTTGAGTTAATGCTGACATGGCTGAGCTAAACCTGTGCCCCATAACATTTATGTCCCGTGTTTATCTTTTTTCAGTGGGTTGATTGCGTTTCTCAACTGTTGCGGATGTATCCTTCTGCATTTGAATTTTCCTCAGTATGTGTCCATCTCCCTTTTATGCTATGCCAGACCTATTAGCTTTAATGATTTCTGTTCAATCTTTTGTTGTTTGACTTCCATTGTTCCTGTTTCCTAACACAGGTTTTCCTGGTGGACTTCTTGGATTGCGTCCTTGGTTGCCGTTTTGGAAACTTCTTATGTAATAGGTATTTCTTCTGTGTGCATTTGGCTTCCTAGTGTCTGGTCATTTGAATGATTCTGTTGGTTGTGCATTCCGATTAGTGTAATCATTATGCAGTAAAAATATACACATATGATGCTTAAGTAGAAATTAGATTTAATATGCCTTAATTCCTTTGTTTCGTCTTCCTCTTTTCCCATTTTGGACACTGTAATTATTAAGCAGTAAATATGCTTAGGTGTGACTCTGAAGTGGGCATTGGATGGGTTGGGTAACATACACAATGCAGTTTATAAGAAGTGCCCCTTACAAGTGTGGCTGAATATATATGATTGGCACAACCTATATATTGATTAAAATTGTTTGTTCAAGCTTCATCATCTGTCGACACAGGAATTTGGCAATCTGCTTAATGTAGATTGCTTTCCTTCCTCTCTTTAGTTTTCTACCTGCTTCAGGAAGTTACTTCATCTTAATTGCAAAGTTCTCGTGTTTATTTGGTGTCATGCTTTTTGATTCAGTCTGCGTTTTCTTTGGTCTTTATTTGCATCTTTTATTCCTTATGTTAAATCTCGATGACATTTGCTTTCTTCAACATACTCCTTTGTTTTGTGTTTCTGTAATCCTTTTCTTCGTAGGAATCTCTATAATATACTAGTGTCTAATCTTATGCAGTGACAAACCCCGTAGAATAGTTAGCGATACTGGTCTCTGGCCACTTAAGTTTCCCTCTGGAACCCTTAATAATTAGCTTGGAGAATTGACCATGAGAAGAGCCAACACCTCTTCCTCATGTAAAATAGAAAAAAATGTGAATTAAGTATCAAGAAAATTTCAACTGTTATATGGCTTTCTTGTTACAGAAATATAATAGTATATTGTTCTGATAGCATGTTTTCTTTGTAAGTGAGAGGGAGAGGCAGCTGCACAATGTTTTTGAAGCTTGTGGATGTTTATGGGCATACTTGGCAGATGTGCGTGCTTCAGAAAGAGGTTCTCATGTGCATTATAATCTCTTTTATGAACCATCGAAGTACAATGGTGCTCTTTTGCCCCCAGCAGCAGCTTTGGCCCCAACATTGTGGCCCCAATTTCATCTTCGTTGGGCTTGCCCAGAAGAAGCGCAAGCTGGAGCAATTGAAGCTCAATGTAGGAAGATGGCTTTGGGATACTCAGAGATGCAGAAGGTAGTGATGATCATGTTCTCAATTTAACACACCATGTCCTTAAATGGGATGATCTGACCTTTTTTTTTCATTTTTGTGATCTGTGTTGTACTTTTGTGAGCCAACAAGTAAGAACAATGTTCATCTGTCTGGTTTTCCTTCTTAATGATAAAGCTTTTTCTGTGGTTTGCCTATTATGTATAACAGGCTAAAGAAATGGCAGAAAGGAAAACGAAAGAAATTACAGTTGCCATGGAATCGTTGAGTGCAGAATTACGAAATGAGAAGCAACTGAGCAGTTCAGCGATAGACATGGCAAAGAGGACAAGCAAAGAAAATGTGGCCATAAAGCGGGCAATTCAGTCAATTGGCTGCAAGGTTCACTTCTCAAGCAGTGGTGACTGTATAGTTGACATTGAAAGCAATCCGGCAGTGACTTCAAACAGTTCTATGTATCCTTCATCCAGGAATAATTCAATTGGTGGTGCATCTGATGACAAAAAGGATCTTCCTAGTTCAGTATCAGTATTGGAAGATAATGAGGGAAATAACACCATTAGTCGAGTTTGTGAAGCTATATGCCCATTTCGTTCCCAAGATGGAGGCTGCAGATGGCCATTTGCTGGTTGTGCTCAACTTGGTAGCCAGTTTGTTGGTATGAAGGCAAATTTTGATGCATTTGACCAATTGTCAATTAATGATAGTTATTTCAAGTCTGAATGAGAAAAGTGGATTCTGATCTGAACATGATATGGAGTGAACACTCAGATTAACCAGTTTTGGTAATTTCCTGTTATGGCAGTAGCCCAAAATTCTTTTAACCTCCCCATTAGATAAAAATGGAGAGTAATAGAGGACCCAGGAATTTTTATCAGGTCCCGGGAATTGTACAGTCTATAGAGTTGGCTAAAGACCATCTTGGTATGGACATTTCACTTAAACTTCAGAAAACTTGGATGTAGAAATGCGGAGTGCTGGTGCAGCATGGAGGTCACTTCATTATGTGCAGGTAAATATGATGCTGCTGGTCACCTGGAATTTTCATTCTTGAAAAAGCTTTTTTCCTTGTACAGATGATCAATAATAACGGTAATAAGTACATTTGATTAGATGGATGAATGTATAGTAGAATTAATTGATTGACAAATATTGCATAACATATGCTCCTGCTAGCTCTTGATGTCATGCTTTAATGCATTGTCAAGCTGTTTACTTTATCATAATGGCTTACCTTACAAGTTAATGCTTCAAACAAGATATTAATGCTGTCAAATTTCGGATGTTGTTCCTTTCTTTGGGATTCTGTGGGCCTCATGTTGGGTGTTTTGGTTACTTTGTTAGACAAATTCCACTTTCCTCTAGTCAAAAGGAAAGAAAGATTTGTGCGACCATCACCTTAGTTGACGTAGACAATATCTTTTTATAATAAAATATAGGATTATAAGAAATAAACTCATGATCCATATATCTTTAACCCCAAAGAAACTAATAGACTCTATTTACGAACAATTTTCCTGACTTATTATACTCACTAGAAAATAATGTCAAATCTTGTAATGATAAGATAGTTTAGTTTGCCTACTAACTTTCTGTAATGTTTTGGATCTTCTAGTAAGTTTTCATAATTCAATCCAAGTTTAACATTTAAGATAATAGGCATGTCACATAGTTTTGATCCAAGCAAATCAATTTCCTTTAAGAGGTCAGAAACATATTTTTTTTGTGAAATAAAAATTTTCTTCTTCAAACACTCTAAACACTTGAGAAATATTGGATTAATCCTAAGTCCTAATCTAAAACTTAAACTAAAAAAAGTTCTTTAATTCTAAAGCTTCTACCTAATCATTGTTGATAATCATAATATCATTATTAATTAGAAGGGAATTTGTAATGCTATGTTCTCAATTAGGTTAGGCAATTATTATATATAATATAATATAGAGTACATATCATAAAATATAAATGATGTAGAATATAATATTACTTATCTACTAATACTTTACTTCAAGTTAGGTAGAGGTGTAAATTGGGCCATGGACTCGCGAGCTTTGCAGGCAGCCATGAGTGTGGGGCGGTCTAGTCCTTCTTTTTCTTAACTCGTTTTCATTGTGAGCAAAAAGAATGATTAACATCATGTATCTTCAAGAAATTAAATAAGGTGGAGAAAGAGTTAAGGAGTTATACACTACAAGTTTTAAACTATGGTACACAGAGAAATTTAGAGAAAAAAATGGAGTTAGTATTACTGTAAATAATAATTGGAAGAAGAATGTAGTGGATGTAAAAAGGACAGGGGATATGTTCTTATTTTTAAGACTAATAGTTGTATGGGGATTATTAATATTATTAGTGCCTATGCACCACAAGTAGGATCGGAGACACATTTGAAGGAGAAGTTTTGGGAAGACTTAGAAGGATTGGTTCAAGGATTTTCACAAGAAAAAATTTTTATTGGAGGGGATTTAAATAGGCATGTTGGTAGTGAGGTAAGATAATTTTCGGGAATGCATAGAGGTTTTGGTTATGGAGCATTAAATGAGGAGGGGCAATCCATTTTTGATTTTTCAATGGCGTATGATTTTAAGATTGCAAACACTTATTTTAAGAAGCGAGAGGAGCATTTAATCATGTATAAGAGTGGAATTTCAAGGTCACAAATTGATTTCTTTTTGGTAAAGAGCTTAAATAAAAGAATTTGTAAGGATTGGAAAGTGATTCCAGGGGAGAGCCTTACTACACAGCATAGGATCTTAGTCCTCAATGTTCTTTTTAAAACCCGTAACAAGAAGAGACAACAAGTTATAAATCCAAGGATTAAGTGGTGTCAGCTCAAGGATGAGAAATAGATGACTTTTAAGAAAATATTATTGGAGGAAGGTAATTGGGAAGCACACGGAAGTACCAACCATATTTGGGATGTGATGGTTATGAGAGTTACGATGGTTGCTAAGACAGTTTTGGATGAATCAAAAGGTTTTGAATTGAGAGATAAAGAATATTGATGGTAGGATGAAAGTGTATAGGAAAAGGTCAAAACCAAAAGGGAATGTTTTAATACATATGAGTGACAATGCTGAAAATTGGGAAAGATATCGGATGGTTAGGAAGGAGATTAAAAAGGTAGTGAGTGAAGCACGATCTAAAACTTTTAAAGAATTTTATTGATATCTAGGAATAAAGAATGGAGAATGAAAGATTTACATGCTTGCCAAAAATAGGAAAAGAAAATCAAGAGACTTGGATCAAGTAAGGTGTATTAAGGATGAAGAAGGACAAGTTTTACTCAGATGAAGATATTAAAGAAAGATAGGAGAAGTACTTTTATAAACTTTTCAATGACAAATAAGGAATGACTAGGGATATTAAAGGATTATAAACTTAAGAAAATGAACAAAATTTGGCTTATTATCGTAGGATTCGAGTTGGAGAGGTAAAAGAAGCCCTTAAGAGGGTGGATAATGGTAAAGCTGTTGGTCTGGATGGTATTCCTATTGAAGTTTGGAAATATTTAGGAGAGTAAAGTATCTTTTGACTCACCAAGTTATTTAATGAAATTTTGAAGTTTAAGATAATGTTAAATGAGTGGAGGAGGAGTATTTTGGTACTTATATATAAGAACAAAGGAGATATCTAGAACTGTGTAAACTATCGAGGAATAAAACTTCTGAGCCATACTACGAAGTTATGGAAAAAAGTGATTAAGCACAGATTAAGAGACGAAATTAAGATTGCAGAGAACCAATTTGAATTTATGCCAAAAAGGTTTATAACAAAGGCTATTTATCTTTTATGAGAGTTGATGGAAAGGTATCGAAGTAAAGAAAGAGACTTACATATGATTTCATTGACCTAGAAAAAGCCTATGATCGGATACCAAAAAAAGTGTTGTGGAAGACTCTAGAGAAGAAAGGAGTTCGCGTCACATATATTCGAGTTATATAAAACATGCATGATGGAATAACTGCAAGTGTAAGAACTCCTGGAGAAGAGACAAATGACTTTACTATAAGGATAGGTCTATATCAGGATTTAACCTTGAGTTCTTACTTGTTTAATTTAGCCTTAGATGTTATTACCAGGGACATACATGAGACTATTTCTAAATGTATGCTATTTGCGGATGATATAGTTTTAAATGAAGAATTGCAGGAAAAGATTAACTATAAATTGGAACTTTGGAGACAAGCTTTGGAATCAAAGGATTTTCGCTTGAGTAGGAGTAGGATAGAGTATATGTATTACAAATTTAACAAGAAGTAAGATAGAAATGATTTGGAGATAAGAATTGAAGAACATATCATATCCCAAATATCTAAATTTAAGTACTTAGGATCTTTTTTACAAAGTAATGGAGAAATTGACGGAGATGTCACACACAAGATACAAGTTGAATGGTTAAAAATGGAGAAAGACATCTAGAGTGATTTGTGACTGTAAAGTCCTTACTAAACTTAAAGGAAAATTTTATCAGACTGTTATACAAACAGTTATGTTCTATGATAGTGTATATTGGGCTTTAAAGGAACAATAAGAACAAAAAATAGGGGTAGTAGAAATGAGAATGTTAAAATGAATGTGTGGTCACACAAAAAAGGATAAAATATGAAATGATTGTATATGAGGGCATATTGGCGTGGCACTTATTGAAGAGAAGATGATAGAAAATCGGTTAAGGTGGTTTGGTTATGTATAAAGAAGGCCATTGAAGATACCAATGAAAAGAGTTGATCACATGAGCTTTGTGAAAATGTGTAGAGGGAGGCTAAAAATGACATTAGAGAAAGTTATAAAAAGGAATTTCTTGGTGAATAATATCATCGAAAATCTGATTTTTGATAGAACTCAATGGCGTCGTGCAATTCATATAGCTAACTTCACTTAGTGGGATGAAACTTTGTTATTATTATTTTTTGTTGTTTTCATTATGGACAAGTCGAGATTTATGTAGGTTTGTGCAGGTTTTTTTTTATTTTTATTTTTTAATAATATTTTAAGTATTTAGGAATTTTTTTAATCTAATCCAATTCTTAATCCAGTGTATAATAACCTAATATAATTTTTGTAGACTAACTAATTACATAATAAAAAATCTACTTAAACAATTATAATTTATAAAAGAAAATTAGACTTTTTTAATTTAAATTAATTTAATATTTTCTTAAATGTGCCTTCCTTGATATTTAAAGTTTAATTTTTTATTTTTACATATGTATTTTTAATAGTTTAATTATTTTTATTTGCCAAAAAAAATTGTGGGCTGTTCGCGGTCCCCTGTGGTCCTATTAAAAAATACTTGTTTTGAATGTGAGTTTATACAAGCAAGCTCGTACGGGTTCAAGCCCACGTGGGCCTTCCCTGCCTCGCCCTATTTTACATCCTTAAAGTTAGGTTATAGATATCAATCATGCTCAGTTTATTATAAATTTCATCAATCCGTTTCCTTGGATAAGTTTTAGTAAATAGATTAGCTGATTGTTAGTTAATTCTAATATGTTTAAAATTGATAACTCTTTCTTGTAATTTCTGCCTAACAAAATGACAATTAACTTTTATATGTTAGTTCATTCATGAAAAGTCAAGTTTGAAGCAATATGAGTAGTAGTTGATTGTCACACAACAATTATATAATTCCATAAGTCTTGATGTCAAGTTGTTAAAGAAGGTAAACAACTCATACAAGTTTAGACGTAGCATGAGCCATAGCTCGGTATTCAAACTCTGCACTGGAGCAGGATATAACTATTTGTTTCTTACTATGACACAAGATTTCCACACACACACAAAAGTAGATCTCCAATCTATAGGACATCTTGTCTAGTTTACATTAGAAAAAGCCTCTATTTTGTAATGATAATAGTTTTTATGTAAGGCTCCTCAACCAAGCGTTTTCTTCAAATACTTTAAAATGTGTGAGAGCATCCTAGTGAGAGGTCTTTGGGAAGTTCATAAACTAATTAATCATATTTAATGGAAAGGTAATATTAGACTTAGTTATAGTAAGGTAGTTCAATTTTCCTATCAATTTCTTGTACTGCTCGAGATCTTCAAGTAACTCCTAATCTTTCGAATTAAGCTTAACATTTGTAATCATAAGTGTTTCACATGGTTTAGCACCAAGCATTCCTGTTTCATTCAATAGGTTAAGCACATATTTCTTTACGACAAGGAAATTTCTTTTCTTTCTTAAGCAATCTCAATGCCTAAGAAATACCGAAGTGCTCTTAAGCCTTTAGTTTAGAATTTAGTGTAAAGAAAAAAATTCAATTGTGAAATGCCTAATTTTTCATTCCCTATAATTACAATATTGTTAACATATATAATTAGAAGAATATATCTTGAATCAGACTGCTTGTAAAACACAAAGTTACTATGATCATATTTTTTTATTTCGAATTCTGTCACCACTTTATTGAATCTTCCAAACTAAGCCTAAAGAGATTGTTTCAATCTATATAATGATTTCTTTAAATGTAATACCTTCCCACACTTCCCTTAAGTAACAAACCTAGGTGATTGCTCTATATATATTTTTTCATGCAAATTTTCATGTAAAAAAATATTTTTAACATTTAATTAGTGAAAAGTCCAGTTATTAGTAGTAATAAGAGAGATAAGCAATTGAATGAAAGTAATTTTGGCCATGGGAAAAAGGTATCTACGTAATTAACACCATAAGTCTAAGCATATCCTTTAGCTATTAAACTTACTTTCAAACGAGCAACAAAACCATTCGGATTCACTTTTATAGTAAATACTAATTTGTAACCAATGGATTATTTATATTAGGTAAAGACAAGATCCTATGTTTAATTTGTTTCAAGAGTTATTATTTCTTCCTTCATAGTAGCATGCCACCTATCATAAGAAAGAGCTTCAAAATATGATTGAGAAACAGTAATAGTATCTAAGGAAGCAATAAATAATTGAGAAGAAACAAGTAAAGAAAAATATGATATATAGTTGGAAATGGAATAAGGATTGTTAGAGTTATCTTTTTGAATACAAGTATGAGTATCTTTTTTATGAGCAATAGGTAGATCCAATTTAGAAGATGGAAGAGGAGGATCTAATGAGGCAAAAGTTGGTAGAGAAGATGAAGTTAATGGATCATTTGAAATGGAGTCTAGATTGAATGTTTGTGGCTTGTCTAGTGGATAAGCTGTTGGTGGTACCTACACTCTATGAGAATAAACATATTTAATGGGAAGTTGAATCCAATTTTCTTGTAGAGGAACTTATGAATCCCATGAAGGAGAAAGTATAAAGAAGCATTTATCAACATGTTATGAATCTATCAAGGTGGAGGAAGATGTAGAAAGCCCAAAGAATGGGGTAGATTCAAAAAATATAACATCAGAAGATACAATGTAACGATTTTAGTTAAAAAAAGAACACCTATACCTTTTTTAAGTATGAGAATATCCAAGAAAAATACACTTAAAAGACATGGGTTCAATTTGGATACTTGAGGATAATTATTATGAACAAAAACACATGGGGGAATAAGAAATAAGGATTTAAAGGGAAATAAAGTAGAAAAGGGTACCTAACTATCAAGAACTGAAGAAAGCATGTAATTTATTAGAAAACAGGCCTTAGAAATTGTATTTGCTCGAAAAACTTTAAAAACCTTTATTTAAAATAAAAGGGCATGAGAAACTTCCATTAAATTTCGATTCTTCTATTCAATTATTCCATTTTATTGTGGAGTAACAACATATTGATGAATTATATCATATTGTAATAAATAAGCTGAAAATTGTGTAAAGAAATACTCTTTAACATTATCACTTTGAGAATTATGAACGGTTGTGTGAAACCAATTTGTAACTTTAGCATGAAAAGTACGAAAAATATTAAATAACTTTGAACGATTTTTCATTAAATAAAACTAAGTCATTCTTGAATAATCATCCACAAAAGACATAAAATAATAAGAATAAAATTTTGAAACAATTGAGCAAGGCCACCAAATATCCAAATATAATAACTCAAATGTGGATGAAACCCGCTTATTAATTCTAGGGACATAAGATTAATGATGCTATTTAGCAAATTGATATAACTCATAATCTAAATGAGAAAAAAATTCTAAGTTAGCATATAACTTTTGTAAAGATATCAATAAGGGTGACCAAAATGATAATGCAACTAACATGGAGTGGGGGTAACAATAGCAACAATTGATTGAGTAACTTTTTCATTCAGTATATACAATCCCCCATATTTATATCCCTTAACAAAAATTTTCTTTGTTAACAAATTCCGAAATGTATAATAACCAGGAAAGAAGAAAACATCACAATTATAAGTGCGTGTAACTTGGCTGACTGAAAGTAAATTAAATGAAAAGATTAGGAGACACAAAACATTGGACAGAGAAATATTAGAAATGACATTAATCATACCACTTCCCACTTCGAATAATAGAAATAGTAGATCCATTAGTTAAAGTAATATGAGAAGGATACGAGATATTAAAAGAAGACACGATACTTGTTTGACCTATCATATGATAAGTGTTTCAGAATCAATGACCTATCTAGAATTGGAATTAGAGAGATATGCAATGAGATTACTTGTTTGAACTATTATAGCAATAAGTTGAATAGGTGGCAACTGTAAAGAGGCATTCAATTGCAAATACTCAAATATTCACTATTAGACAGTAATTTACCATTATTTTCTAATTTTTTTGGACTATTAGGACTCCTAAACTTGCTCATCAAACCAAAACCAACATCCATGATGAATAAACTTATCTAGCCAACAAATTAAACACCAAAAAATTATCCAAAAAATAGAAGACATTGCTTGGAGTTATAGAATCACAAAACCAATCTCATAGGATGACTTAGAATACTTCGAAACAGTGCCTCATTGGAGCTTGCCGTTGATGGACCTTCACGTGTCTCCATTGTCGCTAATTTCCTTTACACGTGGGCTTTACAAGCTATCATAGACGTGTGTGTGCTATTATAGGTTGCCTCTTTTGGACCTCCTCATTGCAATTTGTCATTTAGTGTGCCCAAACCTTCCTTTAAGCAATTAGATTTGCTCTCATGGTAGTAAGTAGCACTATTACTCTCCTTCACTACTGTACACCGCCACTAACCAGTTCCTCTAAGGTTTGGACTTCCACCAATATGTGGCTTAGATTATCATTGGCCCCATCATAACCTTAATCACACATAAAAGAATTAAAAAAAGGAATAAGAGAAAAAGAGACAGAGAGAGTTGGGTTGTTTTTATCTTTTTATTGATTAGGATGGAAGGATGGGAAAAGAATACCTAGAAGGTTCTAGATATCATGTTAATTAGAGGGAAATTTGTAATGACATGTCCTCAATCGAGTTAAACAATTACTATATATAATATAATACAGAGTACATATCATAAGATATAAGTAATGTAGGACATAATGCTACTTATCTAATAATAATCATCAACATAAATAATAAGAAGAATACATGTAGATTTAGAATGTTTATAGAATATAGAATGATTATGATAACTTTTCATACCAAACTCTTTTATCACATCACTAAACTTGCTAAGTTACAGTCAAGGAGATAGTTTCAAACTATACAAAAAGCATTTTAGTTGATACACATTTCCATTCTTCCTTTGAGTAACATATCCAAAAGTTTGCTCCATATGGACTTTTTCATGTAAATTACCATGAAGAAAAATATTTTTGACATTAAAGTTGGTGTAGAGGCCAGTGTTAAGAGATAACCAGAAAAAGAAACAAATGAACTGATTTTATTTTACCAATATAAGAAAAAGATTCAGAGTAATCAACACAATGAGTTTATGTATAATCTTTAGCCACTAATCGAGCTTTCATTTGTGCAATAGAACCAATGGAGTTACTTTGATTATGTACACCCATTTGCACCTGATAAGTTTTTAGCCACTTAGTAAGGGCATAAGCTCTCAAGTATTGTTATCCTCAAGAGCATTCATCTTTTTATTCATAGTAGCACCATCTATCATGAGAAAGAGCTTCTGAAATATTTCTAGAAATAGTAATAGGATCAAAGGAAGTAATAAAAAATTTTGAAGACATAAGTAAGATGAAATATGATACAAAATTAGAGATAAAATAATATGTAGTAAGATGACCTTTTCGGGTGCAATTATGAATACATTTATGGTGTATAATAAGAATATCAAGGTCGAAGAGTGGAGGAAGTGAAACTTTTAAGGAAAAAAATCATTGGTTGAAAAGATAAAGCTTATGGTTTTTCAACAATTAGTGCAGTACTTGATGGTGATGGTATTGCTTTAAGGATATATTTATTGTGAGAATAAACGAACTTAATGGGAGGGTGAGCTATTGATGAGGAGTGGAGTCTTAAAAAGTAATAGTATACACAAACAAATAATCATAAACAAATCCAAACTTAGGTAAGGGATTAGTAACTACAGAAAATTCAAAGAAAGGAACTAATTTGAAAAATATAACATTAATGGATATGAAATAATGCCTTAGATTAGGAGAATAACAAAAATAACCTTTTTAAATGCAAGAATATTTAAAAAAAAATACTTTAGAGGTCAAGGATCCAATTTAGAAACTTGAGGTCAATAATCAACAGAACAAATGCAACTAAAGATGTATGGAGTGAAACTAAACAATAGTTGAGAAGGAAACAAAGAGAGAATGATGTACCTCACCATCAAAAATTGAAGAAGGCATTCTATTATCTAAAAAAATAAGTTGTAAAAATTGCTTTGGCTTATATGTTAAAGACTTTTATCTAAAATAGAAGTGCACGTAAAACCTCTATTAAATGATGATTTTTTTGTTTGGCTACCCTATTTTTTATGGAGTAGTTACATAAGAAGATTGATATATAATACCATATTTGAATAAATATGAAGAAAACAAGGTAAAAAAGATATTTTTTTAATATTATCATTGCACAAATTTTGAATAGAAGTATGAAAATGATTCATAATATCAACATGAATGGCATAAAAAATATCAACTAATTCCAAGTGGCTTTTCATTAAATAAAACCAAGTAATTCTTGAATAATCATTAACAAATGTAACAAGATAATGATAATCAAGTTTAGACACAAATGGATAAAAACCTTGAACATTAGAATGAACCAAGTCAAAAAAGGATGCAACTTATTTATTAATTGTAGGAATATAAGATTGACAATGTTGTATAGTATATTGACATAACTCACAGTCAAAATGCAAAATAGAATTTAAATAAGGATACAATTTCTTCATGGATGATAATAGAGGATGACCCAAGCAACATGCAACGGGTATGCAGTGGCGGTGTTAGTAATAGTAATAGGTTGTAAAGAAAGTTAAAGGAAATCACCATATCAACCATATACAATTCATTAGATTCTGTCCTTTATCAAAAATTTTCTTTGTTGAAAGATTATGGAAAATATAATAACCAGGGAAGAAGAAAACACCAAAATTATAAGTACTTATAATTTAGCTAACCAAAAGTAAGTTGAATGAAAAATTGGGAAGACATAAAATATTAGTTAAAGAAATATTAGAAATAACATTCATTGTACCATTATCAACATCAAAAGCAATTAACACATTAATTAAGGTAAAAGAAGATAAAGATGTAAAAATAGAAAAGATACTAATGTCTCTTGACATATGATCAATAGTTGTAGAATCAATTACCCACCTACACGTGGAATAGGAAAGGCATATATAAGGATTACCTATTTAAATCAGAGTAGCAGTAGATTGATTAGAAGGTGGTTATTATGGAATTGGTAATGGTTGAAAAAACTAAAGCTAAATCAAACAATTGTGCTCATGTTTAGTTAAGTTTACATGCTCAAACTTTGATGCAAAAGTACTAGTAATATGTGCGAACCAAGATGATGGTTTATATATCTTCCAATTAATTTAGGATAAGTTCACATATAACTTTGTTCCTTCCAATAAAAATCAATATCATTAGGCATGAGCGGTTTTACCTTTTTTACCACCACCATGATCCCTTCGAGTACTAGAACTAAGTAAAGCAAAGAAGTCAACCAGAGAAGTAACTAGGGAAGGTGATGGTAACTTTTAAGCTCTTGAAGAACATAAAAAAATAGACTATCATGTTAACTACTCAAAGCTAAATAAGATCTACTGGTAAATAAGATAAACTTAGTAAGTAAATTCTAAGAAAAGATTAAAAAGATCAAAGTAGCTAACTATTCTCATTGAATATGCATTACCTTGATATCTTAAGTAATGGGATGGATATTGTCTTATTATTCATAGATATTGTTCCACTTAATATAAATTTGAGATATAATCTTTCCTTGCACATTCTTCCAAAACAAGAATATACATAAGTCATAAATACGACTTAAATTATCTTTATCTTAAAAAAGAGATTGAAGGAATGTCCATAAGTTTTTGATAATCTTGTAATATATACAATTATTTTCTACATCCTTCTCTTAAGTATTGCTTATCAAAACAAACGGTCACTAATCTTCTATATTCCATCAAGTTTTCGTAAGCTTATTTGGTGGATCATCAGTCAAGTGATTAAATTTGCCAACATCCTTAAAGAAATACTTAATAGATTTTTTTTATGCAAGATAGTCATGTCTGTTAGTATCAAGTTTCCAATCAATGATTTTCATAGTAATATGAAATTAGAAAAGAAGGATTTGAAGTCATTATTCTGTTTAGACCTTAAAACAGTCCACTCATCATTCATTGATGGTTGTCAAAGCCAATTAAAATTAAAAATTACTAGTTTGATGAAAATTTATAGTATAAGGCAATAAATTAAGTTAAACTTCTAATGATCCATTCAATAAACTTTATTCACATTAATTTACTGACTATGATTACAGAATTATTTAAACCTTCTATGCAATAAAAATGGAAGAAATAAAAGCAAACAAAAGTGAAATTTAATCTTGCACACTAAAATAATTAAGCAAACAATATGCAAGAAGGATGCAAGAACATAAACAAAATTGAATGGAGGAGCTTGATTTGAAATAAATAAAATGCAAGATTGAAAATAGAATGCAAAATTATCAAAGAAATAGTAGAGAAACACAATTAATCTAAGGAAATTAAGAACTTGTTGGTAGATTAATCATAAATCACAACATATTTGACAATTATAGTTGATTCCTAATCCTAGAATCATCCAAAACCCCTATAATGATTTACTAATTTTATGCTAGATTACTAATTAGGATTTGATCAATTCAAATTAGTTGAATTAAGCAAGCACTATAATCCATAAAGTTAAATTTAAATCAATTTGAATATAAAATTCAGCTGAATTGAGGGATTCAACTAGAAATATCTGATTTAATTATTCGATCCTCTTTTCTCACATGAAGAATTATGATTAATCAACCAAAATTCAATATAAAATTAGATTACAATCATAAATCACAATATTGAATAAAAATTACATCAAATTTATATTTAATTCATGAAATTCTTGAAAATCAGATAAAAAAATTAGAGAAAGAGGAAAATCAATTAACAATAATCAACATTACTTACATTGGGACTTCAAAACACTTACTACCTAACTTTAAAATAATTAGTACATCCTACTAATTATTAGAATCTAACATCAAGATCTAAAAAATTAGTTGCTAATAAGGTTTAGATAACTTACAATATATCTTAGAGAAAGTTACTACCTAACCTTAACATGAACCACAAAGATCATTTATTACAATATTGCTAGATTGTATCTTTCTTCAACTTGTAAATAAAGCTTTCTTAAACCATAACAATAACTAAGTATAGAGATATTTTAAATGGATAAGTAAATTTTTTAGTTTTATAATATAATTTCTCAATGTCAACTAGTAAATTCTTAGTGTTTAATAGCGACATCTTAAACAATGGAAGTAATAAACCTAAACCTTATTCATAATTGATTTCTCATATATTTTTTATGACAAATGAAGATTTTCATCATTGGCATGTTATAATTTCTATTTTAGTAAGTAGTAACTATTTTTAACATGATAAATAACATTTTTTTTAACCTAAATGTTAACTTAGTTGTTAGATACTTCCTTAGATAAATGAAAAGCATGACCTTTAAAATATATCAATTTCTCTTAAAGTATTATAGTAATGTAAAAAATTAAAGTAACTTTCTCAAAATATGGAAATTATTTTGATAAAATCAAATGGTAACTTTCTTAAAGTATGATGATAACTTGCATAAACAATAGATGTGACTTTTTTAAAGAAAGAAGACCAATTGTAGGAATTCTCAAAGAAGGCAATGTCCTCCTTGTGATGTTGCACTAAGAAAGGTTGACAAAGGATTATGTACTACTTTGGATTGCTTGGTGGTAATGGACTTAATATGTTCATATGAAATCCATTGTCCTTCAATGAAGTTCATCGAATTTGACATTTAAAATTTTCTTCACATAAAAAATTACATAACTATAGGGATTTTAACATTTATTTTGCTATGGAAATATATATAGTGGACCTTTAGGTATCCATCTAGTCATGAACTTTGCTACTGCTAGCAAGCAAAAAATGTATATTTATTTTTAGGGTATGTTGGTCATGGACGAAATGACTTGTTAGAGTATTTAATGTTAATAAATAATCAAACTTTAAGACGCTTTATGCACCTCAAGCATAGAGAGATTATAATGATAAACATAATAGAGGAAATTTTAATCATCAAGCTCGATAAATAATTAAGTCATGATTTTCAGTCAAATAATTACAAAAAACTAAAAGAATTATTAAATGAAACAATTTTATTACTTTAGTACACAAGAAGTCAAATTATTAACAAGTATGATTTTGTTTTAAAAAATTGAAATTGCAATTCTCTTTGAATGCTCAAAACCATTGGAAATCTCATCATCTTGTTCACATCTTTTGAAAGATTTTTATAAGTAAGGCTAGATTTATGATTAATAACATATAAAAACAAGATGAATCGAGCTGTAACAATTTTTAGATAGAGCTGCAACTCCAAGTTGTAAAAATCAATATAAAAACTCATAAAGACAATTTAGATCAATAACAAATATATCTTGTACTTGGTAAACAAGATGAATTGATCAAAATTACCTTGACTTCTTAGATCTTTAGGCTTTGCCATACATTACAAGAACTTTAATATTTAGTAATGTAAATAGCATTGCAAACCCTATTTCAATCTTCAATTTTAAAAATAAAATTATAGTTAATTTTAATGATGAAATTAATGATAGAACTTTTTTTCCATCACTAAATTCCAAAAAAAATTTGCTTGCAAAATTAATGGCAACATTTTTTTTAATTTACTAATAAATTTAGTGACAAATTGAATGCATGAATTTTGAAAAATGATTTTATGGAAACTTCAAAAATTTTATAGGGAACAATGGATTTAGTGACATAACCTTAATAATTCAATACAAAATTTGTCATTAAATGAAACGCACATGTCATTAAAAATGAATTGGCAACAAATTTCACCATTGCTAATATGCAAATAAAGTATGTTAACAATAAATGCTCTTCATTTTTGCACATTGAATTCTCTCCTATCTCCCCTTCACTATTATGTTTCAACCACTTTTGCAATGCTTGTCAAAATTCCAGTAGACAAAGATTGATAGAATTAAATTGATAATTTTTTAGAGTGGATAATTAGCAAAATTACTCATTTATGCTTATAGAAGTATCTATAAGTGATAGTGCATAAAAAATTTATTCTGAAATTATTTGAAGAAAATTTGAGAGAATTAAAAGTAATTAGTGAAATAACTCAATATTTACAAGAGAAGTGAAATGAATTTTGACAATAGAAATTTTATAAAACTTATCATGGATAATTTTATAAGTAATTCAAGATTTAAGGTTGATAAAATTTTGGAGTCAAGTAATATTTTTACTCAAAAACACCTTATAAAATTTGAGGAAAGAAAATTTGGAAATCTTAGATTAGACCACAAGCATGCAAGACCCACAGTTTTGGAGACAAAATAAGGAGAAATGATGCATTAAAGGCATTATAGCTATTCCCTTAAAGCTTAAGAATTTAATATTATATTAGGAGATAATAAGGAAATAAAGAAAGCATATCTATAGGGAATATTCTTAGGAACATTAGATTAAAATGAGCTTAGGTGATGCACCATGATGTCAACTACTTGAGTATCACTATACCTCACACTATAAATAAGATGAACTTAAAAAATTCTCTACTTACCACCATAGGAGTTCATGGCTAGGAGAGATAAAGTGAAGAAGAGTTGAGTTTTTGAGTGATTTTCATCAAGTAGAAATAATTCTTGAAAATTGCTTGAAGAATTTTTAAAGTTTTAGCTCTTGGGTTCGTTTAGGAAAAGGTAGAACTCCATAAACTTCAATGAATTTTTCTCATCTTCTAAAGTTCTTTCTATAACTTTTAACTAACTTTATACTAATTTGGATGATACATTTTAAATACTCCATAAAGATCTACTCTTTTTTCTTTTTGATTTTCTTTTGAGAAGGTTGTTATATATAAAATGTATATATGTTTTTATGATTGACTATTTTTTATTGTGTTGAAATAATGAGTATTCATGATAGACGATATGTTATATATTTGTTTGTAATAGTGTATTGAAACCAATTCTTGGTGAAATATTTGTAAAAGTGATTTTCATCAATAGCAAGAAAGTGTTTCAAAAGTTATAATTTTGGAAAAATTATGTGAAAAATAGCAAGTTGGTTTTTTAATGTTTGGAAAAGTGAATGCTTGAATGGTTTCTTCAAAATGGAGGCACAAAGAATATTTTGAAAAAAGGAGAATTTATAAAAGGAATCTCTAAAAAAAAAAAGCATGGAAATTAACTTTTCTATATACAATAGAAAAATAGTTGAAGTTTGGAAAAATGTTCTCCTACAAAACTTAAGACATTTCTTTTAAAGGAAAACAAAATGAAGTTGTCAAGTTTCTTTCAAAAACTAAGGTAAAATTTAATTTTTATTCTAAAACCTGGTATACACTATTTTGGATCATGTTATAAGTATTATGCAAGTGTTACATCAAAATTTTTTGAAAGTAAAAATCTTCTCTAAAATAAGTTGTAGGGCTTACAGCTTTTTTATGATTTCTTAGAGGAAAATTTTATTTTTCTTACAAGAGTTTGTTATATTATGTTCTAAACTATTTGTATGATATTAGTATACATTTATATCAAAATTTTTGAAGTCAAAACAACTTGAAATAAGCTTGGAACTCACAATTTGCATTAAAGTAATAATGTAGAAAATTCTATTTTATGACACTATTTTATCTCTTATAAAATTGCTTTAAGTAGTAATTATTTGGGAACTTTTGTAACTTATTTTTAACATAAAAAGGAGTAAAAAAATGATGTTTCACACTCGAGAATTTCCTTGAAAATTTTGGAATATTTAGAAGCTTAAAGTGGTATTCTCAAGCTAAACATGCCCATTTCCATGCTATTTTGATAGTTTAACTTGTTGATAACCTATTGACTTGTTTTGAGTATAAAAATGGTTAGAAAATAATATTTTATGCCTTAAATTCAGTTGTGAAAAATTTTGGGAGAATTCATTGAAGTTTAATATTTAAAATGAAATTTACAAGCTAAGTGTACCTTCTTTAAATTGTTTTGAAAGTTTGATGTAAGGGTAATTTATATGGCTTGTTTTGAGCAAGGAAGAAGTCCAAGAATGAAGTTATTAATCATATTTTTAGATTGGAAAGTTTCACAAATTTTTGATGGAGTTTAACATTTTAAATGGATTTTCCAAGAATAGTATGCTTAATAGAGCTTAGCTAAGGTGTATACCTATGTACTCGAGATTTGAGGTGTATGTATAAGCAAAGTTTTGTAATTTTCTTAACTACTATACCCTCACATGAAAAGTTTTAGTATGCAAAAATAGTTCTCATATTTGTCAAAATGATAAATAAAATATAAACTTGAATATATTTGGATTGGGAAATGGTGGAACTTAGAAGAATCCAAGTTTGTATATTCCATAGTTTGTTAAAAATCACATGGTACTTGACATATAATCTTGCTTGTGAGCATATAAGTATATGCAATTGCTATTCTAAAATTTAATTGATAATCTTGTGAAAAGTCATAATGTACTTCATGGGTTCTCCTGACAAAAGTGTGTTTGGCTTGATATTTAGTGCATGATTTAAACTGTGAATTGATTTATGGAACATATGTGCATTAATGAGTTACGTGCAAGGCTATTATGAATAATAATGAATGCTTGCATGGAATTGTAATGCAGTAATCTAGCAAATGAAAGCAAGAAAGCTTATTGTGGTTATTTGTGAAGTGACGAGGTATTGTAAATCTTTTCATTTATCATGATCACTAAAAAATTGATGAATTAGTTATGAATAACTTTGCTAAATCATAGTTATACTATATTATATGATGTTTTTGGCAATAGTTAGCATTTTTGTCCTACCAAATTTTGTACTAATGGGCTAATGAGTGCCTTAAATGAAAAATGAGTGCTCTATATTATGTCCATGTGATTTTATTTCTTTAATGCCTACGTGACAATATGACATATTATTATGATATAAGACCTTGTAGAAATGATAAGAGTTCTAGCCTAGTGCCCTATGGCTTTTAAGTCATATGAAAGGATGAGTAAGATAAGGTTGGTGTCAAGATATAAAGTTGGAATACCCATGTGATAAACTTAGCTTGGAGTAACAAGGTGGAACTTTTTATGCCTTAAGCCAATGCTAGTCTCTTTTTCAAGACATATGTAATCCATTCCTTTTGTAAAAATCTTCTATCTTCTACACTATAAACACTACAAAAGGTTGTATTTGCTAAAAAAAATTACATATTTACATACAAAACACAATGAGAAGATAGAACTACATATTTTCCATCAATGACTACCTAATTGAAATTCAAATGAATTGCCTTACTAGGTCCTTCATTTCTTTTAATGTGTATGACTATGTCAACCATATATTGCATCATGAAATGGCCATATTCGACATTACCTTGTTATTTACAAGATAGCAACAAATTAATTTAAAATAGTGTCAATTTCATGTAATGATGATTGATCACTATATTAGGTACTTAAATATGCATAAGAATATTACTTTCACTTCAACCTAAAGGGTGCTACTGGTCTTCCTAGCATTGCTTATCATGTAATGTGTGTTTATGGCATTATCGAGCACTACCTTTCAGCCATAGCATGGTTTATATCCTAGTAAATAAAGCTAGCAGATCATTTTATCTTTTACAACATTATTAATATCAAAGTAAGATAGTTGAGAGAAAATATAACCAAAGATGAAGTAATTATCTTTGTACCCACATACCCTTTGTGTTATGGTACCATGTAGCAGTATCATTTCCTATTCACTACATGGTTGTGTCTATGTACTCTTACCAAAACTTTAATGAGTTTCCTCCCTCCTAAGTGAGTTGTAGATTAAAGAAATTGAAGTAGAAACCTAATTTTCTATCCTCAATGACATGGTATAAGTATTTATCATTTTTAAAATTCATGAGCTCAACTTCGTAATGTCTAATATGTATATGAAAATAAGGGAGAGTTAAGGGGTAAAGATAAATGCACTTGCTCTAAGTTTCTATAATACTCACATTTGTCTTTTCCATGTTTAGAAAATGCAAGAAGAGATCCTTGGATAGGAAAATGTTATATTCATGTCCTATGGCATTGAATCTCATATATAGTATAATAAGATCATCATTTGACATTTCCTTTGCAATGGATTAGAGCTCTTATTAAGATTTGTTAACTTTTATTTTTTGTTAAGAATGAGTTAATGAATTCTTTAATTCTTTAGAGTTGCTATTCTTGTCCTTGTCCTTCTCCAATGACCTTTTACCATTTTTTTTTCATTAAGATACCTAAAATGGGTTGTAAATATATATATACATATATGAGAATCAAACATGTTAATAAATATTTTATTCAACTATAAACAAGGAGCTTAAAGCGATGGAAAACCTCATCTTTGTGGATAATGAAATTAAGGTTCTTAGCCAAGCTAGGTAGATGCCAACCATTAGGACTACTATAGTCACTACATCAATCTGCAATGGCACTTTAGTTGTGCCATCCTTCACAATGTTTGCCACAACCTTATACTAGTCCTTTAGTAGTGCAAAGGTGTGGAGCATACAATTCAGGATCTCATAACCATAAGTACATATTTATGTCTACCTTACAATGTCAAATAAACTAATTAATTAGTTTCAATGTGAAACCACATCATTAATGAATGGTACCTAGAAACTAGAAACAAGGTGACAAGAATTAACTTGTAATAATTGAGGGAAAACATTGGAGTTAATATGATAGCAACTACCTTGCTATAGTATAGGGGTTACCATTCATACCTCATCTTTTACCCCAGGGTAACAATTGGTGTCTTGCCTTTTTATCAGAGCATAACCCTCATATCCCTTATAATATCTCTCCTCAATTTCTCCCCCACCTCAACCATTAATTGTACCCTCAAGTTTATGATATTTCTATGAGGATATTTTGAAGCTACATTGAATTAAGCCTTAATGTCCACTAATCCTCTAATGCCTTCACATATTTAGGATGTTCTTAAAGTTTTTGGGTAGTAATCAAGAAATCTATCCTTCCTTCCACTTGAAACTCTCCTAGATGGCTTGTTATGTGAGCTCATCCTATCATAATGTAATAAAATATGATTAATCATGTATTGGTAACTAAAGAACACACTTTATATTTTACAAATAAAATAATGACATCATTTACTATTTATTGAGCAACTTGTTGACTCTTTTCTAGTATAAATTTATCTTTCTTATTAACTTTTCCTTTTATTCATATCTTTTATCATTGTATAGGGGAGATAAAGGTAGATGCTTAACCACTAAGTTTATTAGAAGCCTTCTTAACAGCTTGAGTCTTTTCCTTGAAAAGCTCATCCTTGAGCTTCCTATACCTACCTTGACACAACCTATCCTTGTATACAATTTTCGCTTAGTTTGCCTTATTCTTTGTACTTTTCCTTTGTTGCTAAAAAAACTTAAAAAAATAATGTGAAGACATTCTTCACTATCAATAATGGAAAAGAAATATCTCCTAATGGCATATCTCCACAAACTTCTCTCATGTTTGGAGATTGATTTAGTAATATTTTTTAAAGAAACCTTGACCTTTTGTTCCCTCAGGATCAACCTAGTCTTTCATCAAATTATGCTTAAAATCCTTCCACCTTTTACCCATCACCATTAAGATGTGCACTTTTTATTCCTTAGACATATTGAAGATAGCTTATAAGGCAATGCATACATGAATAATAAACATGATTAGTAATCTAGAAAGATTTTTATGCATATGTATAAAATGAAATGGAGATGAGTATTAAGGATCTTTACCAATATATCCTCCCAAATGGTGTCTATAATGTCTTTAAACATGTAAAATAGGTAGGGTAGGGGTGGACTAGGGCAGACCAAGCTAGCATGGGCTTAAGCTCGTGTGAGCTTACTTACATAGGCTCACGCTTTTAATAAGCAAAATTAGGTGAGCCCACAAGTAGATTGTATTAATTTTTTTTTGTAATAATAGGAGTGATTAGACCATTACATGAACACACATAAGGATTGAGGATTAGATATAACAAAAAGCACAAAGCCTTTAAAAGGATATTAGACTAAGCTGGATTTAAAAATATCTATTTTTTTAAATTGTAATTAGTCAATTAATTTTTTTCTTTTTATTTTATATAATAGATTAGTGAAGTAAGTTTAAAAAATTATATTAGGCCATTGGACATTAGGTTAGGCTTGATTAGAAGTCTCTAAATGTTCTAAAGATTAAAAAAATGTTAGGCCTGTAAGCAAGCTAGTGATCATGCAAGCTTACCTACATAAACCCATGCAAAAAAAAAAAGGAAAAAGAAAACTCTACATAGGGTGCCTATGACTTCCCTAAGCTTGTAGGTAGCCTATAAAATTATAGGATTGAGGCTTGTTTTACTATTCTAGATGTTTTGTTGTACTTGGTGCCATTTCCTATTAATAATGGGCACCTTGGTGCATGCCAAGCAATTGATGTAGCTTTTGAATTTAGTTGCATCAAGTTATATGTCTAACTTTTGTCATTAAAATCTTCTTTCAACTTCATTTTTTTAGCATTCTTAAGGATCATGTCCCTTATAATTGTAGGTAATTGTAGGACTCTTAGCTCTCTTTCTTTTATGACCACCTTTACTAGAACTAACTGAATCCATGTTGTTTTTGTTTAAGGAGTTTTAACAAAAGCAATACAAATATTTAATTTATGAGTCAAGTAACATTTAATAAGTTTATAAGCACATAGATATGATAACTTAAATAACAAGGAATAATTGGAAATCATTTTGTCACATATGGTTTAATCTTAGAACAAAACTTTATTTACCATAAATTGACATCTTCAAAAATAGTATCCAAGTTACAAAGACACATGAATGTAAAAAGTTACTAAAAAAATATAGCATCCAAACAAAAAAGATATTTTTAAAAATATGTGCACAAAACAAGAAATGCATTTAGATACACAACCCTCTATATTAAATTGACATTTCCAAATCAGCATCTAAGTAATAGAGTCATTTCAACATAGAAAGTGTTGAGATTGAGAGCCATGCAAGCGCAGCGGAATAAACCGATCCCAGCCAACGAATCCACGCAAAACGTTAAATTAGAATGTAGATTTAGGTTATACCTTTATATGATTCCAGATTTTATTCGTTGATCACCTCTTCGACTTCCTTTCGGTCAAAGACTCTGAGATATGATTCCAGATTTTGTTCGTTGATCACCTCTTCAACTTCCTTTCGGTCAAAGACTCTGAGGTATCCATAAGAACCAGTAGATCACCAATGAACGTCCTCACGATCACTAGTTGGAATTCGTCTCCTTAACCTCGTAGTGCTAGCTACGTCTCTTCAAGGATTATGGTCAAGGAAAGGTGCTAGAATTCTTTTATGCTGTATGAGATGCGTGAATAATGAATTAACCTTATTATTACCTAACAAGCCTATTTAAATAGGAGTATAGAAAATCCTAACTAATTTGCGCTTTGGTCTATTTATAATTATAGGCTTATTATTGTACCTTATAATTATAACATAGAATTCCCAAGTATTAGGCCTAAACAATTTAGTCCATTAATTCCAAATCACTAGGCTCTAAGTGTGTGACCCTTCAGGCTCTCATTACATTGGCAATAATCATTAATCATATTAATGATCATAAAAAATGAGCGGTGTCAGTAACACATCATTGTTACCCAAGTAATGAGAAAATTGGTGATTTGACTGAACCTTTATATGTGATCATCATCTATATCCTTTTATCCTAAACATCTAGATTAAGTACGAAACATGGACTGTGTCATTTTCGTATAGTGCAATCTCGAGGTTTCTTGATCCCTAAATAAGTTGACTGAAGCAAATATAATTGTCATCTCATGTCAATTCATTTGAGTATGGCCATGCATTTTCTCAACTTTACTTAATCAAGGGGCCCACAGATGTTACTCCTGTTATATAGGAGGGACAAATTCCATCTTGATCACACAAACTCCTCCGCATGATATATGACATATCCAATAACTACCCTTGTATTCACTCAAGCATGAGTGACAGAATAATATTAAAATATGAAACTCACATGTAGGGAACCTTGGTGATCTCAGGTCAAAGGACCATAATAATAATGATCACTAAGAATCACTTATGACACTCATATAACAATCCATGTAGTGTTCTTAGGATAGGTCAGTCCAGTATATAAGTTCTCTAACTTGTACTCATGTGTAAGCTTAATATCTCATATAAGTCACTACACATGCTAATCTTAACATATCAAAGCAACCTAATCCACAATGATATATGACTAAGGATATTTAAGAATATAATTATTCTAAGGTTATTATCATAATTAAATATATTACACAAATAATATATATAAATATAATAATTAGAATTGATATTAAAATAATATGATTCAAAATTACAATCATCAATATGATTAATTTTAGGACATATACACTAACAAAAAGTTACTTCAAAAATATAGCATCAAAGCAAAAATGATATTTTTAAAAATACAAGCACAAAACAAAGCATGTATTAGGGTACATAATTCTCCATGTTAAATTAACATTTCCAAAATAACTTCTAAGCAATAAAGTTATACTAATATAAAAAGTTACTCTAAAAATATAACTTCCAAGTAAAGATGATATTTTCGAAAATATAAACACAACATGACAAGTATTATCATAAGCTAATTTTTGGACTATCATAACCAATATAAAGATATTAACTAGACATCTTTACAAGCTTTTTCCAAAATCAATCCTATTTCAAAACTAACTACTTTTTTAAAAATTACATAATGAAAAAATACAAGATTGAAAAATCCACTGATTTTTTTTTTTGGTTGATAAGGCTAAATCCTATAAAAATATTTCTCTAAATACAACAATTAAAATAACAAATAAGACCTCATTGTTGGATAAATAATAGTAATCTTTTTGTAAGACCTTAGGTTAATATTTAAAGTGTTATAAATGCTAATAAATATTTATTTCATTTATTTAGGTAATAATTAGTTTCAAATTTCTATTCTTTTATTTAATTGGCCAAAGTTAGTTCAATGTTCATTTAAATATTTTTATAAGGATTTTTCTTATAAGTTATGAATAATTTTAGTGATTATAGGTAAAAAAAAAGTTTATAAAATTAATTGTCTATATTTGATAAATTATTATTGGGAAGATTAAAATATTTATTTAGTTAATAATTATTTTTAAATTTTTTATTAAAAATTTTGAAATATTAAAATGATATCGATAGTAATGGTCGAAATATATTTATTTTATGTAGCCATTTTTCCAAATAATTTCTCACACATTGAGAATAATTTTAATAATCATGGGTACAACGAATTATGAAATAATTTATTTACATTTGATAAATTATTTTTAGGAATTTTACTAGTTTAAAATAATTATTTTAAGACTTTTAAATTTATCATGCTATTATAAATATGTACATTTAAATGTATGTATTAGGGGAAGATTGAAAATTTAGAGGATGGAATTTTAAATAAAATAAGTCTTATGAAATTGAGTTTTCAAATACATGAATAGCTAGGATTCTTTAGAATAAAAATAGATCGATGAGATTAAAGAGAATATAGGATTATAGTGCATCGTAATGCGCAAAATCAAAGCCTAATGCTTTATTTTTCTATTTCTTCTTTCTTTTTTTAATATTTCCTATCACCTAAATTTTAGCTGCTCTCCTATCTTCTTTCTTTCTTCTTTTTTTCTTTCTCCTTCTCTGCCTTTCCTTTCTCTTGGCCCGTAATATCCCTAGAAGACTTTTTCCAAAAATTCTAATTATTATACAAAAGTTGATCGGGTAAGTCGAAAAAAGGGTTAATTGGGTTGCTTGCAATAGGCTTGAAAAATTTTTAATCCTTTGAAACACTAATAGAGATAATAATTTAATTGAAATCTTGTTAGAAATATGAAAAAAAAATTAAAATTTGAAAAATTTTGATAGAGCCAACTCGATTTAGGGGGTTGAATAAGCCAAAATTCAGTAAAATGTATTGAAATTGTAATAATTTAATTTGGTTCTTTAAAATCCTTTTAGGCCAACTAAAACTCATTTACTAAGGCCCAATGTGTTTTTAATAAGCCCAATTTGAACCCAAGAACTAAATTGAAAATTGGCTAAAGAATTTTGGATAAAAATAGAATTTTAAAAAATTTTGGGGTCAAATTGTAACTTTTTCTAAAACTTGAATTTTGCCCATTCTTTTTTATTTGGTCTGGAGGAAATTTGGGCTGGGGATAGCCTACAATATGCTGTATTTTCTGCTGCAAAAGATAAAAAAAAAATTAACGGACATTTTGGGTTAAATTGCAAAAAAAGGTCCAATTACTAGAATTTTATAGAAAAGCCTAGAAATTTTGAGAGAACTCCATCCAACCTTTTTCTCCACACCTTGCACGAAACTCCCAGCTGTCATAGGAGGTGTTTGAAGCTACTAACACAATCAAATACCAAGAATAAGACAAATCAACCACAAGATTTTAAATTTCTCCATTTGCTTGCTTGAATTCATAAAGAGAAACCATTAAATCTTAGAGGTATCATCTTCTTCCTCTTCAAATCAGAAACCCTCTCCTTTAGGAGATAACTTGAAGCCTTGAAATATACAAGTTAGAGGTGAGTAGCAACTCACTTGAATTCCTATTCAATTTTGATTCAAGAATTGTAAGATTTTGAACTCTAGATTGGTTAGTTTGTTAGTTTGATGTGTGGCCATGCAATTAAAGGCATGGTGCTGTTCTGAATCTTTAAACATATATTTGGAATGTTATTAGCATGATATCATGAGGAATGCATGAGAATACTAATTTTGATGTTTGAAAGGAGTGTTGAATTCAAATCATGAAGAACAATGCTTGCTAGAAATTTCTGGAAAAACTTAGAATAATGACTTTGAGTGCACGAATTTTATGGGCTTCTTAGAGTTGCTTAAAAATTCAAAACTAAACCTTTTATAGTCTCTTATGATGTTAGGATACATATAGAATTTATTGGGAATTTTTACAAGTTTCTAGAAACTTGAACAAGGGACATCTCTACACAAAGGTGCAGCTTGCCCAGAAAACAGAACGTGAATGATTTCACTTCTGTTCTTGAATTAATTGGGATATTATGTGATGAGTAAAATTCCACAAAAAATTTCTCGATAGCCTTCCATATGTTGGTTAAAATATATTCAATTTTCGTGACAATTATAGCTCATTTTCCTTGTGAATAAATTCCTATAATTTCAGAGGTCCGGTGCTGCCAATTCTGGAATCAATTTGGAAGGGTCAAGTTCCACGAATTTCTGGGAAAAATCAGTGGGGTTTTCATGGAAAATTAAAACTCATATTGGTCATTTAGGATGTTATGAGTAATATATATTTTATTGAGAATTTTTGAAAGTAATTTAATTGCCCAAAAAGGCCAGAACATTTCAGCACACCTAGTCTACCCTGTTCTGAAATTCCTACGTGAACAGTAATTCCAAAGGGTTATTTCAAAAAGGATGGATGACGCTTCTTGCCTAATAACATATTATATTAAATGTGACATGATATTAAGAAAATGTGAGAGTTTATAGAATTTATTTGGATGTCATATGATGCTATCAAATGTGGTAATCTTATGAGATAGATGAGGATGATGCATTGTGAACTCAGTTCTCATTTGTTGTAATAGGTATGGAGGGATATATGATTGGCATATTGAATGTATAAATGAATATCTTTAATGAAAATTGATGATCAAAACTTGATAAAACACTTATGGCTAGTTGGTATTAATCTTACTAAATGGATTATATGATATGTGACAAATGGCATCATTTCTCCACATAAGCCTTTCATGGCTCATATGTTATTGAGAATGTGATATGTGGGAGGAAGATTTTGGCCAAATGGCTTACAGCATCCTTCTAATGGAATGAGAGTGGTGGTTAGAAGCGGAGGGAAAAGGTTAGAGGCGAGTGGGATAAGGATGGCCCGAAGAAATAAGGAGAAAACCTACATACCATACTAGCCATATCTATTTGTGTACTACTAATACCTAATACATAAAATAGATAGTAGTTGTTAAATGTGAATAAAGGTAAGTATATGAAAATTTATTTAGTCTTCCTAAATCTTATATTACAAAGAATTCATAATGGAAGACCATAGGAAATAAAGATTGAGTAGCTATTCACTGAGTATTTTACATACTCACTCCTTTTAAATGCTGTTTTATTTTACAAATAGAGAATAAGGAGCTCCAGCAGAGGGCTGATATACTGTTTACAACTTTCTGATCTCCATGGGGCTTAGTGTAACAAAAGACTACTGTATCTGAGTTGTCTTTTGTATAGTTGGAGTTTATGTATATTAGTAAATGATTTTGTTATGCTCTTGTATATTAATATTATACATTAAATTTTTCATTGCACGTGCAATGCAATTTACTTACTTATTTTAATTGATATTATCATATATTCTCCTTATTTAATCAAATAGTCAAATATAAGTTCCTACATGCTTGTAAAGATGTCTGATTGGATGGATACTAGTTGGATGTCTTTACGCCGATCATGACTCCTGAAATTAGGTCTTGACATGGCCTTAACTAGCTGGCCACCTTATGCCATTGTCAAAGTCAATACCTTCTACCATGCATTTCCTCCTCCATACTGGAAAGCACCTTTCCCGCATTGTAGAAAAAGAAACCAAACTAAGAAAAGGTGACAACAAGCTAACTATCGAGCTCCCTCTATTTTTATTCTTTGACAAGTTCCTCTTTAGCCTAGCCATTGATCGCCTGGTGAAGCATCGCTATTGTTGTCTCCTTAGCCTCCTTGTTCTATTGTAGTTTTTTTTGCTAGTGAGGGTGCTGGGTTGTACAATGACATTGAAAGCAATCGGAGTTACTAGCTTACCACCTCACTGATGAGTCATTGGACTCTGGCCGCCGAGCTACCCTTTGCATATGCACAACATTTCATGTTGGTTGAAGATTGTCTGTGTTGCAAGGCATCACAAATTGAAACAAAAATAATGACGGATCTAGCAGTGGCAAGTTCTTTGGTTTTTCAGCACTTTTCCTTTACTCTTGTTGCTAGTGAGCTACTAGTGTCCTTTTTGTTATAAGGTAAGCGGCTTTTAAACTTGAAATGGTAATTATACTATAAAGTGATTGGATGATGTGAGCAGAACCATTATAGAACATTATGCTATAATATTTTCGATATTGATTATATATTTTAAAAAAACCCATATTGTGAGTAAATTAAAATATATGATAATAGCTTTGAAAAATAAGAATTGTATGATATAGAATGTTGAAATAATATTCTTGAAGTGTTATCCCTTAATATTTTAAAGATTTGAACATGATTAAGGAAACTCTCACTTTATCATCTTATTTGAATAAATGATATAATATTGATAAATATGGATTTTGTGATCAAAATTATTAAATTAGTATATTTAGAATATAATTATAACATTGAGATGAGAGTTCCTAATAAAAGTGATTTTTCAACTCTGTACAAAAAGTCCCCGTTAAATATGATCTTTTTGTCCTTTATAGAAAGTTAAAAATAGTGATTTAAGTAAAGCCTCTTGAAAGCTTATAATTCTAATATTTTAATCATTTTATACTTCTAGAAGGCCCATTATTTATAAGAATCTCTAATATTTCAATAATAAATTTGAAAATAATGAAAACAAGAATCTAAAATAATTAAGTTTCATATTTTGATTATTAGTTTATGTTAGGGAATATAAGAAGTGAATAACATGGAATACTATCATATTTTGATTAGAATATTAAGTTGTAATATATTGAAGAAAATAAGTAATATACATATAATTATAATTTATTATAGTAAATTGACAAATTGGAAGAAACAGAAGGTGGAAGCAAAAAAATTAGGAATCTTTGAAGTTGTGGGGCAATTTTAGGTGAGTATATATCTCATCCTACATTAATATCTTACTAAAGGATTATTTGAGTGTTATAATTTACATTCCTATTGATGATATAGAATATATACATACATCTATGCTTGAGTTCTTTAATGTACAATTATGTGGCATAGATTACTATTAAATTATCTTTGTGGTTATACACGATTAACATGAAGATGATATATGGGATAAGGTAATGGTTATTTATGTCTGCAAATGAGGAATTACCATGTTGAGAAGGCATGGTATTGTCATTATCATTTATTGGTTGATTGTGATGAGACTATAATGATAAATGATATGGTTTATATTGTGATTAAGCTTATTTTGTATTTTACAATTTAAAGAGTGTATTGTGATCTATATTGGATGTGAATGAATGTTGTGGCCATGCAAAAAGGTATTACAATGTTGCTATATAAATACCGTTATATGTTGATATTTGCCCCATATTGATGAACAATTGTTTATAATGAATTTACATTAAAATTGTGATTTATAAAATTGAGTTCTAGTGAAGTTATTACATTATGAATTATGCCATAAGTGAAATTGAAATAAAAAATGCTACGAGGCTAATGATGTGAAAGTTAGATAGGAAATTTTCGACAAATAGTTTGTAAAGAATGTAAGATTGACTTAGGAGTCAATGGTGGATGCATGTATGTTTCTTATAAATGATTTTGTGAGTGATGTGATATTGAAATTTTGTTTGTAATTGGATATTATTATTTAATATAATTGTAAGGACTTGATGTGATTGTGATGGTTAGTTTATGTTTAAGCTTAGATGGTTATTTGTGATTATATTGACTATCCAGAATGGATGGTGTATGATATGATAATAATATCATGTATTAGTGAATAAAGAGATTATTATGATCTATGAAGTGAAGTACAGAATCTAAGTTGTGTACAGGTGAACACTCAATCTAAGGCTCGGCTTCATATATTTCAAAAATTCAAGAAATAAGTTTACTATTATTTTCTAATTTAATCCATGGTTAGCCTATAATTATTATGTATGTGCATAGGAAATAGTGAATATATGCTCACTAACTTCTCACAAACTCACTCTATTTTATTTTAAATATTTTCAAGTTGGAATAAGCATATTTAAGCTTGTTACATCTATGAAGAATTAAGATCACTTTGTTAAAGGATTTGTTAATTAGGATTAGGATCAGCACTAAAGATAGAGATTTGTTAATCCAGTGCTGGATACGTTAAATTATTTATCAGTATATACTTCTAAAATTTTATAGTATTATTTGTATGTTTGTGCGCTATCATATTTGTGATATATATATACATATATATGTATATATATATATATGTATGTATATATATGTATACAAATATTGTATTTGTGATCCTCAAGAAGTATCTAAAAATAAGAGAGATTCTGTCCATTTTTTCACAAAAATTAAAGTATAATATGAGTCTTCTCAAAATAGGGATACCTCAATTGGATAGAATTAGGGAATTCAATGTTAAGGTTTATGGAAATCAGATATTGGGATCCATACCAATTATGATTAAGATTAGGTCATGACATTTTTTTTTTGCTAATGAGGTTAAATCCCATAAATACGTTTCTCTAAATATAATAGCTAAAACTAATAGATAGAACCTCATTGTTAGATAAATAATACCAATTTGAAACTTTATCCAAAAATAAGAAGTATTGAAAATCTTTTTTCCTTTTTCTTTCTTTTCTAAAAATTTGATACATAGTAATTTCTTTAGAATTAAAATCCAAGTCAAATGGAAGAGACTTACTATTCTAATTAGAAAATAGTTGAAATATAATTTGGAAAAACCAAACAAATTCAATATCTTTTTCTTGAAATTTCCCAAATTACTACAAAGATATTTTGGATTGAAAATCATTGAAGAATTATTTTAATTCTAGAAATAAGGTTTCTAGTTAAAACAAAAGTTCAATCATGCAACTATCGCAATAAAGCAAGATGTGGTTAATAAAACTCAAAAAGTCAATAAATCCTATTCTATTTATAAAATACTTTAAAAATAACAAACTCTCTTTCAAATTTTGTAATCTAGTTTCTTTCCTTTGAAGTTAAGTCTAAAATATTTTCTCAAATATTTCTTAAAAATCATTTGACAAGTTTTTTTCAAAATACATATCCATATATTACTAAATTGATTACTTTCAACTTATAAATACAAGTTTACCTTTGATGCATATGAAAATTTTCATCATTTTTTTGTATAAACCATAAGATAGTCAGATTATTGTTAAAAGTCATAGACACTCACACAAAATTATACTAATAAGCTAATTAAACAAAAAGTCACCTAGGCCATGTAGTAATCTAATTGCTAGAATTTCAAATAATTCTGTAAATGATGCAGAAAGTCTAACATTATTAAACAAATACTTTTAAAAATATGACAATTATCAATTGGACCAACCATCAAGGACATCAAAGTCATAAGATGAAATGTTCTCAAGTAGTGTACATGTCTATAATACTGGTGGAATTATGGAATCGATTAGATGGTTTTCAAGAAACTAATGTACATTGAAATAGAACTTAGTAATATATCTACCAAACATTAGAATCAGGATTTTAAAAGCTACATGATACACATCTTTTGTTGGACATGCATTGAAAAAATCTTGAAATGGGTCAAGAATCCCCAGTTCTTATTTCACTATTCATGCTTTATCTATTAGCTATGCACTGATGGGGTTTGTACTTATGCCAAAATGGAACTTAAGTTTATACCTTCCATAAGTAGTCTTGTAAATGTGCCACCATATGCTAGTGATTTCAGTAAAGGCCATTAGGTGGTAAAGTATCTGAAAATTACTTGGCGAGATAGTAATTATACAAATTTTCTAAACATTTTTTATTAAGAAAGTTAATCAAATATAAGACATAATTTAAACATCTTCTTACTAGAATTCCTCCTATATTTATTTCAAATAATTATGTATGTTGCATGATCAAGAAATCAAACACAAAACACATTGAGCACATAAAATAGTTTATTGTTAATTCAATATCAATTTTAAGACAATAAATAATAATTATTTATAATTACTTTAATTGGCAATGAGGCATAAAAATTCCACCTTGTTACTCTAGGCTAATCTTGACCATGTGTATCCTAGCCTTATGTCTCGTTTTTACTTCATGTCATTCTATGTGACTTGAAATACAAGGCATTGGGCCAATCTTCACAATTCTCCACAAGGTCTCATAATTATATAAATATTTCACACGCACATATGACATTCAAACCAACAAAATTTAAGCTAATAATGACAAATATGATATTAAAGCTTATATTCAACATATAGCCACAATTTCAAATTCGACATAAAGCTAATTTCACATGAAGCTGTCATTAGCCCATTTCGTAAAAACAAGCTAGGGTTAAAATGCTAACCATTGTTGAAAACATAATCTAATATAATATAACTATAATCTAACAAAATTACTTGTAGCTAATTCATCATTTTTCCAATGGTTATAATAAGAGAAAAAATTCACAATACCTCATCACTTCACAAGTGATCTAGCAAGCCTTCTTGCTTCCATTTACTAGATTATCACATTGCAATTCCATGCAAGAGTTTATTAATATTTACATTAACCTTGGACATAATTCAATAGTACATATGTGCTCCATAAATCAATTCATAATTCCATACTAACCATTGTTGAAAACATCATCTACTATAACATAATTATAATCTAACAAAGTTGCTCGTAGCTAATCTGTCATTTTTCCAATGGTTATAATAAGAGAAAAAATTTACAATACCTAGTCATTTCACAAGTGATCATAGCAAGCCTTCTTGCTTCTATTTACTAGATTATCACATTGCAATTCCATGCAAGAGTTTATTAATATTTACAATACCCTTGGATATAATTCAATAATGCACATGTGCTCCATAAATCAATTCACAATTTAAGTTATACACTAAATATCGAGCTAAATTGAGGTTTCATTGTGAAAGTTCATGAAATACCTTGTGACTTTTCATAACATTATCAATTAAATCCTATACTATCAATTTAATATATTTATATGCTCACAAGTAAGATTATATGTTAATTAGCAAGCACCACACAATTTTTAGCAAACCATGGAGTATCCAAACTTGGATTCTTCTACATTCCACAATTTTCCAATCTAAGTATATTCAAGCCTATATTATATATCATTTTAACAAGTATGAGAAATATTTTTTCCACCCTAAAACAAGGCTTTCATACCATGGTAAAACAATAAGGGAAACTATAAAAATTTAATTATACATACACCTCAAATCTCAAGTACTTAAGCATACACCTTAATTGAACTTTATTAAGCATATTATTATTGGAAAATTCATTTAAAATACCAAACTTTATCATAAATTTGTGAAAATTTCCAATATAAAAATATGGCCAATGATCTTCATTTTTGAACTTTTTCTTTACTCAAAACAAGTCATACAAGTTGCACACATATCTAATTATCAAAATATTTAATAGAAAAACACTTAAATTGAAAATTCCATTTTAAAATCAAACTTTAATAAAATTTAATAAAAATTTTCAAAGTGAATTATAAGATAAAAGATATTATTTTTCAATCATTTATACACTCAAAACAAATTATATAAATTATCCTAAATTATTAAAACAATTTAGAGAAAGGCATATTCCTAAATGAAATTGGAATACTATTTTTGACTCATTTCTATGTTAAAAATAAGTTACAAAAGTCTCCAAACAATTACTACTCAAAATAGTTTTGTGGATGATAAAATAATGTCGTAAAATATAATTTTCAATGTTATTTCCTTAGTGCAAATTATGCCTTCCAAGCTTGTTTCAAGTTACTTATACTTTAAAGACCTTGATATAGAAGTATACTATTATCATATAAATAGTTTAGAATATAATATAACAAGTTTTGGTAAGAAAAATAGAATTTTCCTCCATGAAATCATAGAAAAATTGTGAGCCCTCCAACTTGTATTCCAAAAGGTTTTTACTTTTAAAACTTTGATGTGATACTTGTGTAATACTTATAATAGGATCTAAAATAGTATATACTAGGTTTTAGTATGAAAATAAAAGTAAAAAAAAATTGCTCTAATTTCTCATGGAAATGCATAACTTTGATATACTTCTAAAAAGTTTTGTTCTCAAGTTTTGCATGAAAATATGTTTCTAAATTTCAACTATTTTATGTAACATAAATTTTCCATGCCCTTTTATTAAAGTTTCCTTTACAAATTCCCTTTTTGCCAAAAACATTCTTTATGCCTCCATTTTAAAAAAAAAATCAAACATTCAATTTTTCGAACATAAAAATGAAGTTGTTATTTTTAAAATCATTTCTCTAAAATCATTGTTTTTTAAACCCATTTTTACTATTGAAGAAAATCATTTTTACAAACATTTCACCATCAATCCCATGGTTTTCATACATCATCATAACACATATATAATAGATAATTCACCATGAATACTCATGGTTTCAACAAACAAATGACAATTAATCACAAAAATATATACATCATATATATAACAACTTTTCAAAAAAAAAAAAAGAAAAGAAATAAGGAGAAAAAGAGTGAATCTCTACTCCCTTTAGAAATTGGTAGAACTTGTTTTCTCTACCTATTATCCAAGATTTGTTATCCCAAAATAGTATAGAGTTAGTAAAAAGTGTATTGAAATAATTTACGATGATGAATAGAATTCACTAGAAGTTATGGAGTTTTACCTCCTTCTAGATAATCACAAGAGTTAAAACTCTACCAATCTCTAAATATAACCTAAGGAAAATTCATTTCTCTCTCTAGAGATGAAGAAAGCTTCAAGAATCAAACTTGCCTCACTCTTTATCTCTCTCTAACCCATAAGCCTACTTTGGTGTGGTGGGAGGAGTTTGAGTCTGGCACATCTATTAGTAGTATGACGAAGTGTTTATGTGAAGAACATATTTTCTATCTTTTCCTCTCTCCACCTATGGCTTGTTTTTCCCTTGGGAAACAAGTTTGCATTTTGTCTCCTTTTCAAACAAGCTAAGAATATACATAGGAATAATCTTATCTTAAGTCAAGAATAATTCAATATGCCTTTCTTGGTTGCCAAGCTTGCTTAATCTCCAAGTATGCTTCATCATCTTATCTTTTAATTAAAGAAATGCTTTTTTTGCCTTTTAGTTAACTCATTTTTTTCGTTTTAGTCCCACAAAACCATGGACTTTTTTGGCTTGTCCTCTAAAGTTTTCATTTTGCCTTTCTTGAATTTACATGGTGTTTTTAAGTGATAACCTTAATTTACTTCAAAATTCTATCAACCTTAACTCTTAAATACCTTATAAAATTATTCTAATCATCCATGAAAAATTTTACAAAATTTCTATTACTAAAATTCATTTCACTTCTCTTGAAACTAGTAAGTTCTATCTACCAATTACTCATAAATTCTTTTAATTTTCTTAAATTTTCTCTAAATAATTGTAAAATAAAATTTTCATCCATTATTACTAATAAATACTTCTATCAACATAAATCAGTAATTATGCTAATCACCCACTCTTAAAGACTATTTGATTTAATTTGGGTAGTCTCAAGGATTACATGTATTCAATTATATTAACTCTCCATATTAAATAATATTTTTAAACCATGTGTACAAAGATTAAAGAGTAATTTTAAAGTAAAAAAGATGAAAGCTTTTTAACAATATATAACAAAGCTATTTAGTTAACCTTAATGACCAAAATCAAAATAAAAAATGCTCACAAAATATAAAAGAATCAAGAAAAATACCTCAAATAGATAAGAATAGACACTTAAAAATGGTAAAAGTTTAATGCCACATAATTGTCAAAAAAATGCTAAAAAAATTGAGTGAAAAACATACACAAATGCAAAGTAAATCATCATATGAATGGAGTTTGTCTGTGGCTGTAAGAAACAAAGATGAAGATATGCCTTTGACAACACTTGTCACATTAATTATTAATAAAAAACTAATATATGTAAACTTTTTCATGTTACTTATTACTAAAACTATTATCTAATATTTTATGCATAATTATAAAAATGCCGCTTAAACTAAACTTTCTAACATCGACTATATATAGAAACCAATATCTAATGTTCAACATCTTTTCAAATACAATAGTTCACCTTCATTTTTAACATCAATTTTCTAATAGTCAACATAATATGATTTTTTAACCCATTTTATAATCCAATTCTTAAGTTTTCATTAAACATTGGTTTATAAGTAGTTGACATAGAAAAGATATTATGAATCTTCAAAGTTAATCATTAATTATTGTCAATGTAAGAACTCATTGGTATTTTTAAAAAGGTAAAACTATAAATTATCCCTCAACTACGGGATATTTAGATTTTACCCCATTTAACTATAAAAATAGGTAAATTACCTTTTGAAATTATGGAAAAATTGAATTCTACCTCTACCATTAGTAATTTGATAAAAAATATAATGAAAAATTACAAATTAATCCTATTAATTATAATATAGTTGCATTTTGCTCCTATTGACTTTCAAAATTTATAAATTAATCCCATAATTATATAAAATTTACAATTAACATTCATTATATACTTAATTAATTTTTTTATTAAATTACATGAATTTTTTAAAAAAATTTAAGCTTAAATTATAATATTATTATATGTTAGATTATCACATTATTTTTTATGCATAATTCTTATATTATATAATTAATAAAAATTGAATTAAATATATAAAATTTTAATTAAAAACATGAAAATGAGTTACAAAATTATGTGTAAAAAATAATATAATAAATTAATACATAATAATATTGTAATTCATATTATTAGTGTTGCTCATAATTAGTCATACTATTTAATTTTTTTATTGAATTAGTTATTTATTCCATGGAATATGGGTTGAAAATATTAAGTAAAAAAGTGATGTGAATACAAGTATTATGTTCTATAAAAAAATACTAAAAATTTAATATTTTTATTAATTTTAATACCACAGTAATCATAATAGTGATGAATAATGATTTCTACTTTGTCGCTTGAGATTTTTTTTATAATTTACTTTATTTATAATTTAATAATTATATAATATATGAGTTAATTTTATTTTATTCTTTTAAAATTTAGAATATGGCATAATACTTATATTTAAAGTAATACATTTATCTTTAGAAAGAGATTATATTCATTAATAAATTTACTTTATTCACATTTTTAATTTTTTAATAAAACTTTAGAAAGGAAGTGGGAAGTTTGGAGAAGTAAACACATGGAGGAGGGAAGCACATGCTTTGAAAGTAAATAATAGTTAGATAAAATTTGACTCTAAATCGATATAATGTAAAGATTAGGAAGATATCTAATTTTTCTTCAAACAAATATGTAATCTTGTATAAAATATAATAATATAAAACTCTATTTAATCTTCTTAAAAATTTATAATGGTTAGGCTTTTATTTGTGATAAAAAACTAATTTCAATAAATGTTTGTTTTAATTTTTAGAAAGGGTTTTTATATTTCTTTTAGGAAAAATGTAAACAAAGTAAATTTATTAACTAATATAATCTCTTTCTAAAGATAAATATATTAATCTAAATATAAGTATTACAATGGATTATAAATTTTAAAAGAATAAAATAAATATAACTCATATACTATATAATTATTAAATTTTAAATAAAGTAAATTGTAAAAAAATTCTTAGGTAATAAAGTTATGATTATTGTGATGTTAAAATTAAATTGAATATGATTATATAAAATAAAAATATTAAGTTTTTAGTATTTTTTATGTAATATAACATTTGTATTTGCTTTATTTTTTCACTTAATATTTTCAACTCATATTCCATTGAATATGCAATTAATTCAATAAAAAAATTAAATAGTGACCACTAATGTTGAGCAACACTAATAATATAAATTGTAATATTATTATGTATTAATTTATTATATCATTTTTATACATAATTTTGTAACTCATTTTTAAGTATAAATAAAAAATTTATATATTTAATTTATTTTTTATTAACTATATAACATAAGAATTATGTATAAAAAATAATATGATAATTTAACATACAATAATATTATAATTCAAGCTTAATTTTTTTAAAATTGATGTAATTTAGTAAAAAGTTAATTAAATAGATAATAGGTGTTAATCACAAGTTTATATAATTAAGGGATTAATTTATAAATTTTGGAAGTCAGTAAGAGTAAAATGAAACTATTTCATAATTGATGGGATTAATTTATAATTTTTTTCTAATATTTTCTATCAAATTATTAATGGTGGGGGTAGAATCTAAGTTTTGCATAATTTTAAGGGATAATTTGCTTATTTCTATAGTTTGAAGGGATAAAATTCAAACATCTCATAGTTAGAGGGGATAATTTATAGTTTTCTCTTTTAAAAATATTACTATATTATTATATACATCTGATCAAAAGTCAATGTGACAAAGTTATATCACAATTCTATAGTATTATTTTTATAAAATGTATTTACAATAAAAATATATAAAATTTATAAAACGATAATTAATTTCTTAAAATTTTTCATATATATGCATACTTTTTTTTAAACATATATAAAGGTTTTACTATGAAAACTTAGCATGATAAAATCAAAACAAATGGCAAGCATGTAATAATTCTAGTATTATATGTATATGTATATATATATATATATATATATATATATATATATATATATATATATATAGAAGTGAACCTTATTGTAAATAATATTTTTCTAAAAATCAAATTAGAGTTAAATAGAAGTTAAAACTTTTTTTCAACTACATATATGCTTTTTAAAGTATTTTGAAAATATATTACAATAAAAAAAGTTTAAATTTGGCCAGAAGAGGAAAGGACAAGAAAAATCAAAGTATAAACTATTTACAACTTTTAATTATAGGAAAATTATAATCTTATAGTTTATATTTGTACCTTTAATCTTCTCATAAATTTTTATTTTATTACATGAATATATAATCTTTTTATTATGATTATAAGCGCTTTGAAATTTTATGGAGACCATAGTGTGTAAATATCGTATACGTAGAGGGGCGGATATATATATATATATATATTGTTGTGTGGGTGATTGCACCACTACAAACAAAAATTTTTACACATACAAGTACATTAATTATGTATAATGCCTCATAACTTACAGGACTGCTCTATATTTATTCTTGATATAAAATGAAATAGGCAAATTTTACTTTTAATAATATAAAATTATTTAGAATTTCACTTATTATACAAATTGAAACACACATAAAAAAGTATTAATATAAATAATATTTTAAAATAATTTAAATATTTATCTTTTAAATATATAACTGCTCCTACAAATTAAAACTTCCAATCTACCACTGCAAGGAAAAACATAAAGCTTTGGGCAGCAGCACCCTAGTCCCCCGTTCTGCCTTTGAGTCCCATCCTTCTTCAAGAATGTCAGAACAGCTCGAAGGAGATTCTAAACCCACCAAAAAAAAAAAAAAAAAAAGGGTTGGGGCAGCTCAATTCATCCGTGTATTTGCTGTGCTACGTTTCAAGCAATGGACTATGGTGAAGGAATCAAAAGTCCAAAATAACTTTACCTATGGTTGAATGACTTGGGGATCAGTTTTTAAATCTTTTAACACCCCTCAAACTCAAAGTTTAGCTTTGGCCAAATTGCAGCTTTCCAAACTTCATGGCAAATCCATGAATCCCTTCACCATGACATTCACGAATTAAACCCCTGCGCCCCACTTGATCCACTACTAAAGAAACTGGTATTAATTATTAGGGTAATATATTCATCCGAAAGCTTTTAACAATGCTTAAATTTTTAGAAATTATTTTTTAATAATTTTATTTACAATACATTTAAAAATTATAATTTCATCAACCAACATTAATAAATAAAATTATGTTTGAAACAAATTATTTTCAAAAATTTATCATTGGAATAAATTATTTCATTTTTGTAAAATTTATCATTCAACTTAATCGTTTCTTTTTTTTTTTTTTGAAATAATTGATAAAAATGAAATGTATGATTTTGAATTTTAAGATGATGATTTATCCCAATGTAAATTTTTGAAAGTAAAATATTTTATCCTCAAGCGGGAAGACAAGTACTTTGTAAGACTGTTCTTCAAAGCATACGTACCTATCATATGGCGACAACTATACTAAGAAAGGTTGATGTTCAGAAGATTAAAATCTGCATTAGGAATTCTTGGTAGAAAGGAAGTTTGGATTCAAGAAATTTTCATACTATTGCTTGGCACCAAATTAAACAACCTAGAGACAAAGGAGGTCTTAGGTTTTTGGACTCGGAAAAATTCAGTGAGACTCTTCTTGCAAAACAAATTGGAGAGTACTTACTCAACCACAAATGTTGGTTAGTAAAAGTTTTGTTCAAGGATATGCTAATAACATGTTGGAAAACATAGATGAGGTCAGAAGTTGGGCTTTGTGGAGGTGGAAAGCATTCAAAAAGCTGGAATGATTATCACAAAACTTAAAAGGGATGCCAGGAAAAAGGGATAAAATTCTAATAGGAAGTAAACATTTGTGGCCAATGGCTGGCCCATGTACTCAGGGAATTCAAGTAATACCAGATCTAAAACATCCACAAAATCAAGAATGGATACTTGAAAGGGTTAAAGCTTAGTTCAATTCATGCTATTGGAATCACATTTTGCAGACTGACTTAATTAATATGGAAATCAAGGACTGGCTGGCATGGGAAAAAACAAGTCTGGTATATATACAGTTAGACAAGGCCATGAAGTTCTTTTTACTCGTAATCAGAATGTTCAGATTGATGATAAATATTTTTGGCACACTATTTGCAATTTGCCGATTCTGAGTAGAGTAGTTGTGTTTCTGTGGAAATTATGCCTAAAAGCTCTTCCTATTGGAGATTTATTAAGTCAAAGCCAAGTTAGTGAAAACTCGAGTGCATTTTTTGTGGAGGTCATGGAGAAAGAGTCCTTTCTTTAAAAAATTTTTTTTTTGACTGTCCATTTAGATGAGCAATTTGGTTTGGGTCTGCTCAAGGGGACAAGAACTAGTATGGTGAATCAGGTTGGAATTAGAAATTGGTTGAAAGGTTTCATTCCGAACAAGTAGTTGTCAGAGTATGAGGATCGAATTAGGATGTTTTGTCAAGTAGTTGTCGTCCTCACTGTTCGGCTGATTTGAAATGTGGCAATATTCAAAAATCAACAACAAGGTGTAGCGCAAACTCTAGCAATGATGCAAAGATGGAATCTTGAATATATAAAAGACAAAGATAAGTGCTTTTCTGGCCGATCCGAACAGCCCATCGATATGCACGCCACAAAGATGAGATTGACTACCAAGTGTGGAATTCATCCAAGCAAGGAGTTCAAGTTTTCTTGTAAATAAAAAGAAGAAAAGTCAGATTACAGAAGCAGATTGAAATAGATTGTAATATAGTTTTGGATGATCAGATGAAATTCGTTGGGTGATACGTATTTCGGCCAGATGAGAATGGTGAGCTTGCGGTTCTTATGGCGACAAAACAGTTGCTTAGTTTGTCATGGCTTTGGTGTTGGTTAATCAGAAATGACTTCAAAAGGTGTTGGAAGAGAAAGAGTTATTACTGCCCATGCAGAGGAAAGTAAAGGTCGACACGGATATATATTTGTTTTTGTATTTTTGAAAATTATTTTAAGAATTTTTTTATTTTTAAAAATTATTTTTATATTAAAAAAATTTAAGATTATAGGATGATTAATATTGTAAATAAAAAATATTTTATTTAATTATAAAATTATCATTTATAGAGAAAATAAGCTTAGAAATAATTAAAAATTATTTTTATAATTTTTAAATTATATATTTAAAATATAATTCTTAAAAATAAATTATCAAATAATTTTTTCAATTTTAAAAATAAAAACTTATTTTTGTAAACAAAAAATAAAGAAGTCAGCAATAATTATCAATAAAGATAAAGAGTTATTGCTAGATCAAGGTATTGAAAAAATGTTATCTTACTCTCAAAATAAAGTATTATTTCTTACTCAGAGAAAGAGAGAGATAGACACAATGCAATGGAGTGGGACCCACATGATGGAGCCCACCCCATTAAATTGTGTCTATTTCTTTCTCCCGAAGCAAGGAACATTGCTTTAAAAGTAAGGCAGTATTTCTTTAAGGTATTGGGCTTGGCAGGTGGGTTATGTAGGTTATAATTATTATATAATATAATATTTTAATAATTTGCCTTGTGTAATAAAAAAATCCTCATATTCAGTTTGATAAAAAATTAAAGAAAATAAAAATATCAAAAAATTAAATTTAATTTATTATTCATATAAAATATTTTATAAACATTTTAGATGAATAATGCATCAAATTTATATTTAAAAATAATTTTATTTTACAATTAATTGATAATTATAGCAATTAGCTAGTTTGATTCGTTATTTTTTATAATATTTTAATAATTTGCCTTGTGTAATAAAAAAAATCCTCATATTTAATTTGCTAAAAAAAATTAAAGAACATTAAAATATTAAAAAAATTTAAATTTAATTTATTATTCATATAAAATATTTTATAAATATTTTAGATGAATAATGCATCAAATTTATGCTTTAAAAAGGTCTTAACTAATTGTATTGGTTGTTTGAATAAAAATATTTGATAAAATTAATTATTTATAATTAATTTTTTGTATGTAAAATAAAAAATAAGAATATAAGTATATTTTATGAGTTATTTATACAGTTCTTTTATTTTAATATTTTAAATTCTATATATTATTTAATAAATTAAATTTTCTTATAAATAATATTATTATAAATTATTATATATTAAATATTTTTTTAAAATTAAATTAATATAATTTTTATAGTTATTATTTTTTAATAAATTAATAATTATAATTATTTAAATTTTATTTTAAAATAATATTATAATTTTTTTTATAAGAAAGATAAAGTTAGAAATACAAAAATTAATTAAGATAATATAATTATTTTATAAAACATATGGGATAATATGCATATTTTATAAAATAAATGTTTCAAATTATTACTTTTGTCAATATTTTGAAATCAGTTTATCTAAGAGTAATTAATTAATTATCAAATACTAAAAATAATTTATTGAACCCAGTGGTCAAACAAATAAAAAACTACCGATAAGCAATTTGCCAAACATCCTAAAAAACATAAAAATTCTTATTTGACATTCGGTACAACTTCTAAGGCGTTGCCCCACTATTGGCTTTCCTATAAAACTGCCGTTACAGTGTGAGGTCAGAGTTGGAACTGGACGCCGCAGTGGGACCAAAGCCTCCATTGATAGCGTGCTTGGCTATTTTGGTAATGGCAAAAGGAAACGACGTTGTGAGAAGGAAGAAGAACAAAGCAGTTCGAAAGAAGCTGAGAAGCCAGAATGATTCTTCCTCAGTTTCTGCAAAGGTAGCCGCCATGATCGCCGCCAAGAAGCGCCGCAAGTCCGGGAAGCGTCGCATCTGCCAGGTATTCACTGATGAAACTTGGGTTTGGTTGCTGAGGAAATATTTGACAAAATCCGAAAAATCAAGCAGTCTTTAAGTAATCAAGAAACCTTGAATCTTGGGTTTTGATTTCCTGAAAATTCTATGGAATAAGATGATGGTTATAGTATTGATTGATTTATTCTTTTTTTTATATGAAACTTGGGTTTGTATCGGAAAGTATTTTAAGTGGAAACGAAGGTTCAAATTCATTTTGATGATGTATTGAACTGAGGTCATCTGATAGAACTTCACTAGAAGAAGTATACTCTTTTCTGTATTTGTCGTTAATGGCATTCAGCAAGTAACAGCATGTAAATTTGAGGGTTCCTTGTGGCCCTAAAGATGCATAATAATGAATTTTCTGCTGGAGAAGTTAGAACACCAATGTGTATATGAGATTCATATTGTGAGTGTGAAAAGGATGAACTCCTATGCCTATAGAGGAGATCTCTAGCTCTTTTGTGTTGTCAAAATTGTAAAACACCAGATAAGCTTGTGTTGTCTGGTTCTGTATGAATATGTCTTCTGCATTAAGTAGGAACATCTTTTGCAATTGATTAACATGTGTTTATTTGTCATCTCTTTGTAAAATGGCTATCAAGTTCTTTTTTTCCTGATATATGTGTTTCATAGTTCATGTTAACTTGGGTCTCTTTGACTTCCATCAGCCATTACAGTAGCACCATTTGATTCTTCTGTTTTATCTCCTTCCTGTCTGGTTCTTCAGGAGTAGCTAAGGTTCTGTAACTTGTGTTCTAATACATTTAGAGGAAGAACTCCTGTTTGCAATCAACTTTTGATCCCATTACTTTCTTTTTTTTTTTTTAGTTATTTTTTACAATATTTTCTGAAATATATTGTGTGTAGATTCCATGCCTTTATATTCATCAACTTTTTTAATTCGCTCGGTTGATTCTCATCAATATAAATGTATAATGAATTAACAAGCAGTTTGTGTTTTATATTTTCCTTTCCTGCATTTATCAGGTTCTTTAAGCTTATGAATTTTAATATTAACAAGAATAAAAGAGTATTCACAAGTGTGGCAGTTGATGCCAAGTTGGCAATTGGAACGTATATGCAATGCCATATCAATAAAATGATTTTAATTATTTGTAGTATACATGGTGTGGGCACTCTACTGTATGCTATTTTCTTGGAGCTGTTTGTTGTGTATTCTTTAGTGGCTTCAAATTTCTGTCTCTCAGATTGTTTGTCTCTTGTTATTGGATGATATAGTGGTATGGATAGTGAAGACCATTGAATTAGAATCAATTATAACTTTTGTTTTTGTTCTTTTTTTTTTCTTTTTTTAAAGAAAAGAATGATAAGAATTATGTCAGAGTAAATATTGAGAGAGGTTCTTTTAGATTTTATTCATTATGATTTCTTCAATAAAATAACATAAATGATTATTTTCATTGTGTCACAGGGGATGTGCTTTAGCCTGCCTACTCCTGATGATCCATTTAATGATAGGCAAGGGAAAGAGCAATTGAAAACAAAGGTTACTAAAAGGAAAACACATTCCCGGCAGGATGAGAGAGTTCCTTTTCATGGGAAGAGTGCAGCTGAGAGGAAAGGTGCTCTTGGTGGGAATATTTCAAATTCTAATCAATCATCTATGGAAAATGAGTCAAAAGATTTGACGCATGATCTGAAAACATCTATCACAGCCACCAATAATCTAGGTCAGGAATTTATTATTAACAAAGAAAGAGCATGTATTGATCTGATTAAAATGGGAAGCATCTGTGGTCACCAAGGATCAGGTTGTGAAAATTCAGAGCACCTTTCAAAGTTTCTTATCATGTGCTTATGTTCAATTGAAAATGCATTGCGATATAATGAAGCATACCTTGAAGGTGAGGGAAACTCTTTGTTTGTTAATTCATGGGGTATTGAATTCTGGAAGTGCTATTCATCTGGGAAAGATATTATTGAGACCAGTGGACATTCTGCTACTACTGAGCAAATTGCTTGGATGGTTTCTAGTGTGGCTGATACTATTGTGAGAAAGGAGAATGAAGGCTCAACTTTTGCCAGTCCTTTTCTTTTATTCCTTGTACCTTCCCAAGAAAAAGCTGCCAAGGTATACAGACAAAATTTTCTTCTATATTTCCATCTTCAAATTTGGCTCCTCTGAAGTTCTAAATGCACTTGAGAGAGTAAAGTGCAAAATAATCATGGATGTTAATTTAAAAACGAAAAACAAAAAACAAGGGCATAGAATTTGATAAATAACAATCAATTAAAAAAGTAATTCTTAAATTTATAATTATCCATTCTCTTCAATGTGATGTCCACTTTATTCTCTAAAATACATCATGCACTTAAGAGGAGTTCAATCCTTCCACCTTCATATTCACTCTTTTTCCCCTTGTTTCCATATTAACATTGAGAGTGACATTTGCACTGTCAGCCTTTTCTCCATTGCTCTATTCATGGAAAAGACAAACTATTAAGCCTGCACAGTCTTTGCCTCCACATGATAATATTAATATCAAAAGGAGAACAATGATTTTAATTATTGTTATTATTATTGTTTCTCTGGCTTTAAGTGCTCCATATTTTTTGTGATTTATGTACTCAGTGTGAATGCCATTGGAAGAAAAGGGAAGAAAATTTAACCAATTTTGATTCCCATTAAAAGGCTTTACATATTATTTATTTATTTTTTTGTAACTATTATTCTAGATTGACCTTTAAAAATAATTATCTGCAGGTCCGTGCTGTTTGCAAGCCTTTGAAGCTTCTTGGGATACATACTGTTAGTATACACCCAGGTTCCTCCTTAGATCACCAGATTCAGGGGTAAGTTTTGAAACCTATGTCTGTTTTTAATAATGTTTTATATTAATATTCGGGACCATATGGAAGGATAAAATGGGATCATCAGCAATGTTTTCCATGGAAAACATATTGGTACATTTTTTTTTGCAACATGCATGAATATTTTTTCATAGTTCTTGCAAGTTTTATCATAAAAATTAATAACTTTTGCCCAAAAAGTTGAATTTTTTTTGTATAGCAACCTTTGTTAATGGATTTGTAAAATTTTGCCTGCTTGTTGCACACAAATTCCATACAGAATTGCAACTTCTTTTGAAATGGTTGTAAATTTTGTACAAGTTTACACAAAAGGTGCTAATTTTTCACATAACATGCAACATATTCTCTGTCCATACTGAAGCAAGTCCCTTTTTTTGGGGAGGCAAGCTGTACATTTTAAATTAATTTATTTTGTTTTGCCTGTCTTGAGCTTTATTCAAAGATGGGTCTCCATTTTCATAGGTTATATTTTGAAACTCAGTTTGATCAATCCCCCAAATAATGGGATACGGGTCCATTGTTGTTGTGTGTATGTATTAATGATTAATTGTTTTAAGTATCTTATTGTGCTTCTTCACATGTCTGTTAATTGAATATTTGTCGTCTAATACAGTCTGAAAAGCTGTGAGCCTGAGTTCCTTGTTGCAACTCCTGAGAGGCTTTTAGAGCTTGTGTCCTTGAAGGCAATTGATATATCTGGTGTCTCCACGCTGGTAATCTTCCCTCCCAATATTTAAAAAAAAAAATCTATTTATTGAAGCATTTCTTTGAATAATTTATGTATATATCTTATTGTTTCTGTTATTCAAATTAGTTTCAGGTGAACATGATCATGGAATATGAGAATGCGGACTTTTCTTTATTATTGTTGTTCATATATTTCATCGATAAAGTTTTCTTTGAAACTTGCAAGCACATCTCATAAATATTGTACAAATATCTGATCTTTGTGTCTATTCCTTTTGTTCATCTTCTATTATATTTTGTATGTGCTTTGTACTTTCCGACCTTGTAGTGTTCCATGCCTTCTTGAACTGGTACAAGGTCCTGATCCAAGTGGTTCAATATAAACTAGGAACATACCATATTTTTCATCGGAAAAATATTGCTCTGAATAAATGCTCTAATTCTGAGTTCTAATCATCATTTTGCTTTCTGCTGCAAGTTTTCAACTATGGGTTGTCAAACTAGTTGGCCTTATGAGAAACTATTGAACTTGTATCTATTCTTCATTTTATTTTTACTATTCATATGACCACAAATTGATTATCTAGTTGAGGGAAAATGTGTTTGTTTAATATGAATATTACTGTTGCACTTTCTGAGCTATATCATTTTCCATCTTTTTCATCTAGATTTGTATATTTATCTGTGATTACGAGTGATGACTTATACCCTGTGCTCCTTTTAGAAATTACTTATTTATGATAAGCTAATCATATGAGCTGGCATTTAACACCATCAGATTAATAGAAGCTTTCTTTTGCTTTATTGTTGTATAGGTTGTTGATGGGCTTGATTTAATTGCTAGTGCTGGCCATACCGATACAATAGAATCAATTAAGAATTCCATCTCTGGCATTACCCGTGTTGTGGTATTCAGTGATCACTTCACCAGTGCTACAATCCTGATAGTTCAGCGCCTTCTGACAGGATCAATTTGTAGATTGTCTCTCAGTGATTCAATTGCTAGTCTAAGTTCATGCATTTTGCAGTCTGTTGATGTTTGTAACTCAGAAGAAGAACAATTTGTTAAGGTATGTGTATAGTGCTCGTCATTGTTTCTTTCCTTGTTCAAGTAAAATGGGACTATTCAAATTAGCGCAAATCAAAGGAATAGTTCTTATACATTATTCCATTGACTAAAGGAAATCATAAAACCAGTCTGTGGGACAACCCTTGTATTTTGATACGTAGACAACAGCTAGCAAAATAAACTGGAATTCAGTTCAGCTGTGCATATGTTTCCTTTCAAGCATGCCACTGTAAAATTATTCTTCCATCTGATGATTTGTTTCTTATTATAAATGAAAATTAAATCTAGTCTTCACTTGATTGTTTTTTCTTCCCTTATCTTGGTTGTGGTAAGCTATGTGTTTTCATCTGTTATTAGTAACCTGTGGAATCAGCAGAAGTCCTTACATTGGGGTTGTAAACTTCTAATAGCCTTTTGTACATGACCTTTTGAAACCTGGACATTAGAGAAGCGGAACTAATTTGGAAGACTTGGTCCTGCTTTGATGTTTTCGTGATCTGTTATATTAAACAATTCTATCCTGCATATGTATATCCTTAATTGAAATTTTTGCTAAGAACTTTGGTTTGAGACTTTTCCTAATTTTAAAATTCTTGTATATTTCATTTCTTTTGGAAGAATCAAAACCCTGAATTGTTGATTCATCAGAGACCCCCAGAAAAGACCTGGCTTTGCTATCTTTTATTTTACCCCCCCTTCAGAATCGTGATTCCAAATTCGTCATTTTATCTGCTTCCTTCTTAGATGTCTAGTGCATATATTTCTATGTATGAATGCATTTATTTGCATCTGCCTATGTATCTTCTGTATAAGAATTCTGTATCATTGATTTTTCAGAGCATCCAAGCCTTTGATCAATCTTGTGAGAAGCAGACCAATAATGTAAACGTGCTATATGTTTTGAGGAATGATATTAATTGTCCGAAGTTGATCACTGCTCTCAAAACAAGAGGTTGTTCTATATTAGTTGGCTCTGAAGCACTGAGTTATAGTGTCAGGTAAAGGATACAAACGTTATATATGTATATACACACACAGCATAGTTCAGTAAACTGAGGAAATCATAATTATTGCTTGAAGAAAGCGTAACCCACATCTAATTGTCAAACTTTTGTTAGATTTAACTTGGACCTGGGAACTATATCAGTCAGTAATTGGTCTTATGACAAGATGATTAAACAAAAATGTGTCATTGTATGTCTCCTAACAGATCTAGGTTCTTTTATTTTGGCTCAGTTCAATTTTCTAGGAATTTCCTCGAGTCTTATTAATAATTATAAAAAATTAACAACAATATTAATGAAAGTAAAAGTAATAACAAGGAAAAGCGTCAGTCCCCCCCCTCTCTCCCCCCCAACATATAGTTTTCCCCCATCACTTGGGGCAGGGATTTTACATTAAAAGAACTGAGAGTTGCTCTAGAAAGTACTCGTCTGTGACAATTATAGTGGTTGGCATCCCAGTAATAATTGTATTTGAGGTATGTTGAATGAAGAATTTTGAATTCATTTCATTTTCTTCTATCCATATTTATATTTTTCATCGGTAGTCCTACGTGAATTATTCAAGTTTTAATGCTTATTGGGCATCATAAGAACTTAGAACAGGAAGAGAGTAGAATATCAGAGATAAATCTCTCTCTCCTTTTTTTTTTCCTTTTTTGATGATGATGATGATGAGTTTTCAAATCACTTATCTTCTCAGTTTAAATTTTTGTACCAATATCTTATGTATTTGCCTTATTTGCAGTGCGAGTCGCAATGGCAGAAAGAGACCGACGGTGTCAATGATTCATATGGATCTAATCATAACAGGTGATATGGGGAAGTATGATGTAGTAGTCCTACCAAATTTTGTACCCTCAATGGACAAATACATTCATATCTTAACGAAAATGGCGCGCCACAGTGCCAATGGTGTATTGTTCACGTTCTTAACTAAAGAAGATTCAGAACACGCTGGACCACTCATAGAAATCCTTGAACAATGTGGCCAAGTGGTGCCTCAGGCCTTACAGAAGCTGTGTCTCACATCAGAGATGGTGGAAGAGTGAATGTTTCGTTTTCCATGTCATTTGTGTGCCCTTTCTTTGGCTGTGCAAAATTAAAATGCTAACAAAAGGACCAATTCTTCATTCGTCTAGAAGCACTGGCAGCTGCTTCCAGTGGGAGGATTCGAGGTGCATAAAGCCAGTTCTCAGTTGTGGTATGAATTGTTATGGGGGATATATGATATTCGAGAACCACATTGGAATATATGCAAAATCCTGGGCTGTGTGTGTGTGTTTTTATTTTTTTTCAAGATTTTGTAATTTTGTTGGCCGTAGTCGACCTGAAAGCATATTTGGAAGGGGATACATGTCAATTTTGCGATGTACTGAGTTAAATTAATTTCAGTACGAGAGCGATTTACACAATTGCATGGGGTGTTATTGTAAGGGATAATTGTTGAAAAGTTAACACCTTTCAAAAGGTTGTGTTTTTACTCTTTAATTGCTTATTATACTTTGAGGTTTATGTTTTTGAGATTTAAAAATAAGTGACTTTTCCATGATGGGATACATCTTTTGTGGAAATATAAATGTAAATTGTTAAAATAGTGAAAATGAGATATATTAAATATTAAATATGGGATTGAACGATACAAACTTTAATTTGTTGTATTGTATACAATAATGCTTCTACCACAGAGAATATTAAAGATGTGGAGGAATTTTTTTCTTAAAAAACGAGTAGGCGGTGAGTATGCTGCAAGCAAATGGAATAATATTTTGCGGGTCTGAAAATTTTCTTTATTTCATATAAGCAAAGGATTTTTTTGTTGCTTGTAGTTACACATATTAGTGGATTATTTTTACACTTCTGTTACTATCATATACTATTTAATACAATTCTTGTATGTATTAAATTATCTTTTAATTAAATAAGACAAAAAATTATCATTAACAGTTAATATTTTTCATTTTTTTAAAAATAGACAAACATAAAATATTTAATAATTTGTAATAGAGTTTAAATTTAGTTTATTGTCAATATAAAATTTCTTACACTATTAATAGATAAGAACATGACAAATTATTAAGAAACTAATAATTTTTGTCAACAGTAAAAATATTTTAATAAATTTGATTGATATGATAATGCACATATATGTGATGGCACAAAATTAATTTATATAGATAGTAAATTAAATTTGAATATGATCAAATTAATTTATTATTAAAATAAGATAATATTTTTCCACTACAATAATTTTGTTTGGAGTAAACACAATATTGTAATCCCTCATTTATAAAAGTGGTGACTATTACATTTGTCAAATTTCATAATTAGTATTATTAGTTCTTTATTTTTATTTTTCTATAATTATACATCATCCATTCACTTGAAATGTTAAAATAAATGAAAACTATTAAAATTAATTGTTAAATAACATCTTAGCAATATTGTCAAACATATATTTACTTTTTTGTTATATTATTTTTTTAACTATTTATTTTAGTGTTGTATGCGAATGAAAAAGCATGAAGTTTTTAAGGACATCCTGTGCTACTTGAATCAAAAGTTTCCAATAAAAATCAATTAATTTCTATCTCCAAATATAACTCTTCTCATAGGATCCATACAAATGAAAATCATAATAAAAATACTTAACATTAAATAAATTTGATGTTTATTTTCAAATTAAAAATAGAATAATTAATTAAATTTATACTTTTTACGTGTCCATAAAATCATTTTAATATTGTAATAGTTATAACATTTGATGTACCTTAGGCTTTTTATAGGCACCCTTTTGCTTGATTGATATTTGGATCGTTTTGAGTACAAGTTTCTTTTTCTTTTCTTTTCTTTTTTTTTTGTTGATTGCTATCTATGAGGCTAAAGATTTTCTGCAGTGTCTTTGGCTCTTTATGTTGCTAATGGCCGGTATTTAAGCCTAATTTTGATTGATTGGATTAGCCATTAAGTCATCCTTAACTAAGTTGTTTAGGTAGGATTTGTCTGTTAGCCTAATCAACAAATTTAGATATTATCAATTATAAATGATAGAAGTGGAACAAAAAAGGAAAGTATGCGATGTGACAAATTAAAGAAAAAGAAGCAATATATAAGGACTCTATTTAGCATAATCAGTTAATAAGTTAGTTAGTAATTAATATATATTAATTGATAGAAGATATACTTTATGAGTTAATTAATTAAATTAGAAGTATTTAATAAAATTAAATATGGAATAAATTAAAAAATATAAAAAAATGTAAAAAAATATTAATATAAATAAATATATGAATTAAATTAGTTCATTTATATTTTGAAATCAAATTATATTGATATAATAAGGGTATTGAAAATAAAAATATAATTATCTAAAATCTAATTAGTTATATTTTATGATATTACATATTTATTTATTATTTATTTCTTTATGCACTTATTAGTTATCTACTATTCAAAACAAGAATACAATTACTTAAAATATAATTAATTATATTTTATAATATTACATATTTATTTATATACTTATTTATATTTACAAATGATTAAGAAAGGATATAATTATCTAAAAGCTAATTAATTACAAGGGCAGGAGTTGTTTATTAATTAAAAGAAGAGTAAATTTGAAAAAATATTGATAAATCATTCATTTTTTTCTAAAAAATATTTTTAATAAATTATAAAAATGAAAAAGGAGAAAGTGACATGTAGCAGGGAGTATGTAGATTATTATAAAAAAAATAGAGTTAAAATGTTTTTATTATTATAATAAAATGTATTTATATTATTCAATAATACATATGTTTAAGTTGAAAATAATATATGTGGGTAAAAAATAATAAATTAAAGAAAGGGAATGGTTTTTACTGAGGATCCTTTGCTATGTGTAAGCGAGGCTTTCTAAGCAATTATTTATATTATTCCAATTCGGTAAACTATTTCTGATAATCAATGGCCGAAAATTTAACCTACTCCTTTGGTATTATGAGATTCTACCACGTCACATATTGTATGTGATACAACAAAGGTTACCATATTGTATGTGGCAGTAAACTTCTCTTTCAGAACGAAGTTAATTTCTTCTATCACTGTACTTTTAATTTTTTAATATATATATATATATATATATATATATATATATATATATATATGATACTTCTATTATTTGTAAACAAGAAAATAAGATTTTTCTGTAAAAATTATCTTCTAAAAAATAAACAGATTATTAATAAATGAAAATATTCCACCTCAGCTTCCTTTGTTTTGGTGAAAAATATTTTTTAAATATAGTTATAAACTATTAATATGGTAAAAAATATTCAATATATTTAAAAATTAAATGTCATAAATTTGGTGAAAGATAAATTTTTTAAGAAGAATTTGTTTTACTTTTATTATGACTATAAATATCAATTTTTTTTATCACAAGGTATAGAGACACATTTTTTTTAATTACAAGATATAAAAGGTACCTAATTCCTTCATTTATATATAAAGAAATGAAATTTTCCTAAAAAAAAATATCTTTAGGCTATAAAAGCTTGAGTTTTTCATGAAACTACTTACTGCAAATTGCAAGTTTCTGAGAATGCACCCTAGTTCACAAATATCGAAGTTATGATTTTCTTTTTTTAGAAAAGAATTATTAAAGAAAATACAAAAAAGAGGAAAGCAAAGAAACTAAAGGTATGTTCTGATATATTTTTTATTTTTATATTTTTAAAAATTGTTCTTAAAAAATTATTTTCTTATTTTGAAAAATATTTTTGAATCAAAGAAAAACAAAGAAAAGAAGATGGTCAATGATGTAAATAAATTTTTTTATTTAATTATAAAATTGACATAAAAAATAAGAGAACAGATTCAAAAAATAACTAAAAGTAATTTTTTATTTTTAAGTTACATATTTAGAGTTGCATTTTTTAAAAATGCATTATTAAAAAAGATCTTCAATTTTTAAAAATAAAAAATAGAAAATTATTTTTTAAAAATATAAAAAAACAAACCCTAAGATTTTCTCTTGTTTTTTCTTTTTCAAGTTGTGAGCTTAATTTATTAGAAGGATCACTAGTTATATATGATCAAATGATCAAATAATAAATCTTATCTTAACCATAATAATACTACAGGAATATTACAACTTCTAATTCTAATAGGTAACATAGGATCCAAATCTCCCTCATAATATGTTACTCATGGCATTCCATATGGCAATGCTATTGATCTAATTTTTTGTATGTTAGCATGCATTGTACTCACCTTTATAGAAGTTAATTTCTTTCCATGAGCATTGCATTCCACTCATAAACATGGTTGATGATGATCTTAGATTTCCCTTTTCAATCAATTTAGTTGATTTGCTTACATTTCTTTCTTGTATTAATCTCTCTACTTTCATTCGCTGATTTGCTGACATTTCTTTTTTGCATTAGTCTTGATGATTTCTTTCTCATTGTGAGAATTTCCTTGTTAATCATTAGTTTATTCCTGTATTTACTAATAGGGGTTTCCTTTTTGTTAATCATTGGTTTCTTCTTGCATTTATTAACAGGGATTTCCTTTTTGAACAAATTTCTTCATTTAATGCCATTTTCCATGTCTTGCAATTTTCATTTTGGAGAAATTTCTGGATTTCTTCCTTTTCTTACTAGAACAATGTCGCCTTCCAAGCATTCCTAACAACAAGCATTACTTGATTCACTAAAGCTATTGCTTGAGAGAAAAGAGAGTGATTTCTTGCATTTTTAAACCAAATTGACTTGAATTGTAAGTGTTATTTCTTGAATTAAAGTTATTATCTAGGCTATTTGTAAAATCTATATGGTTATGTATCCTTTACATGCTGACTATGTATTTGATGATATCCCTGAATGCTTTGGTAATAGATTTCCCATTCTAAGTTCTTTTTTCTTCATATCAAAAGTTTCATTTTTATTAGAAGTTGATTATCTATTATAAATCATACTAAAATTCATTATTTTGCTATACTATTGTAGTACCCATTAGGATGCGAAGTAAAAATCTAAGAGTTAGATACAAACTTGAAGTCTATGAGTATGGGTTTGTTGCTACTTAATAACCCTTGATCTAAATGTATCATAAGTAACCACTAAATATATTGACCTATTACAAAATTTGGGAAGTAACCTACACAGAGTCACATAAAACATTCTTGCCTAGTAAGATAGTTTATTACTTTACTTATTAACCTTTTTAACCTTAGCTATTTACTTATGTTAGAGCCTTTAGTTAAAAGGATTTAAAACATGCTTTTGTGTTTATAAATTTCCAATTGCCATTTTTTTTGTTATCTTTGATATTTGGAAGTTATATCTACTAATCATATAGGTGATTTATGCTTCTATTTTATAAAGGATAGTCAAAAACTTCAAATTGTTCAATAGATTGCTTAGTTTGAACACATCTACTACAAATAGACAAATTGATCAACTGTATATGGTCAAACATAAATAGTTCATGTTTTTCAAAATTAGGTTATTCCTTAGAATGCCTATTTGAACATATGTACAAGCATTGTTGTTTTTCTCTATTTCTAATTAAATTCCAAAGTGACATTTAACTCTAATGTGATCTTACAGCACTAACTAATTCATTATATACTTATAGGAGGGGAAATTTGATCAAGAAAAAAAGTCTAAAATTATTAGTTGTTACATGCTCAATGATGATTTACCTACTCTAACATTTGATTATTACTATTTTCCTTTATAAGCTTAACACTTATTCATTTTTATATCGATTAGATATAAGCATATCTATAGTTTATTTCTTCAAAGGAATAAATTGTAAAGTTGAGACAATGAACTTATAATAGTTAATATTGAGATTACCTTTCTTTCTTATACTTTTGATGCTAATCTAACATTTGAGCCTTCATACATCCTATTTTGTGAAAAAAAGGTAAGAGTGTGTGTAGTTTACATCCTTTTAGAGATTTGGTTTGATAAAAAGTTTTTCAAAATCTTTCAATAATAATAATCTATTATACTTTTAAATTAATAACTTTAAAATTGATGAGGGTTTACTAATGTTTCTATAATAAAGGTAGTAACATCGTTTTCTCTATTTCTACCAATTTATATTAGCATAGGTGTTGCTAGAGCTAAAGAACATTTCTTCATTTCATCATGTTAAAGTAAGTATTTTATTTTTCTACATTTTCTTTCTTTTTCTTAATGCAAGTACAATATATTTCTTTTACTTTCTAGAATTCCAGCATGTACTACGTGTTTTTTGATTGGCCATATTGTCAAAAGTAGTTTTCTTTTTTTTTTTTTCATGTGAAGTTTTTTTCATTAAATGGTTGAATCTTTAATTTACTATTTGACCTAGCCATAATGCTTCATTTGGACGCATTTCATTCATTCTTTTGTTTGTATAAGCAAGCTAACTTTTTAGTCCCTTGTCCTTTGAATGTATAGATTTTTAGTATTTTTTTTCTTTCCAATCTTTGTTTTGACCTTTTTTTTTTATCAAATCACATAATATTAAAGGATGTAAAATACAATAATTTTTTTTATCTTTTAGCAATCTCTATCTTTCTTTTAAATAGAAGCTTCAAATTTGCTTAATTTTATAATTATTTGGCATCTTTTATATTTGTTGGTGGTTTAACATTTACACTTTGGATGAATTTTTAGAGCTATTTCTTAGAATCACTATAAGAAATATCTCAAGTGATGCTAGATTATTCCTTGATGCATAAAAATCATTCAAAGTTTTAATATTTGGCTATTATTGACTAATTACTCTCAATTGTTGTTTGTTAAAAGCAACAAAATTATTTTTAGCATTGCAAGCTTGATTTATCTAACCATTAAACTTGAGGAATATGTTCATGGGTGTAATGTTAACAAATGCATTTTACTTAAAAACTTTTTAGAATTCTTAGAGCTTTGTAAGTTTTACGTATATGCCTAATAATTTGACTTACATCTATTTTCCTTATGTTGCTAATTCATATTTAAGTAGAAAATTTACAAAACATTAGCTATTCATTATGAATGCAAGTAAAGGGTTAAGAACATTATATCATAGAAATTTAGGAAATGAGTTGCTCATGCTCCTTGCATGTGGTATCGTTATTAATTTCTAAAAGCTAATGTAATTTCAAAGTTTGATATATAGGTTCGTAAAAGGCACCCTAAAACACATTGCTTAGTCTAGAGTTTCTAAATAATTAGATTTATCTATCACTGAATGTATATTTTTGGATTACATAGTTGTACCCACACAATTAATGCTATAGCATAGATTGCTTTGTCATCACTTTCACTTTTATTGGTCAATGATGCCATTGGTGATCATCTACCCACTAATCAATTATCTTATTTACTAGAATATTTTAATTATTATTTGCCAATAGTGCCATTGCTTTGTCATCACTTTCAACTCATGATATGGGTTAAACGAATGGTGTCTAGTTATTTATTGGAATATTTTAATTATCTGATTTATTATTTATTTGGATAATGATTTATAAAAAGACAAAAACTTAGTTAAAATTTTTTGGGTGCTCATGATAAGGTTCATTATTCAAATTATGACATATATATTAATTGCTCTATTAACTATTAATAACTTTAATTTAATAATTACAATAATGATCAATGTTGTACATATGTCATAATCTAAATGAAGAGCTTTACGACAAGTGCCTAAGAAACTTTACATAAATGTTGTCCTATGTAAAAAATGGTTAGTGAATATTTGAAGGTTTTTAATTTTAAATAAAATTTCTAATATTTGCTTGTTCTAAAAAGAAAATTGGAGTAAAATACACAAACTACATTCATGATTTTGAGATCTTTATTAGGATTATTAGATTAATGGACTAGACTAGACTGGATTAAGTTTAGCAAACATTGGTCCATGCAAATATACTATAAAATCATAGCAAAATTTAAGTGATCTAGTCTAATTCATAGACTGGTTCACAATTTTTTTTTGTATTCATTTTGTTTGTTTGCTAAAGAAATAATGGAAAAATCATTTGACATTTTCCCTTTGTCTTAAGTCAAATTTAACTCCAAGTGATAGTTTTTCCTTTTTTTAGGATTCTTAGGCTAACTTTAAGTGGAGTGAATGAGTAGACCTTATAACACCCTAATAATCTTAGCATGACTAATATGTTTTTAATTATACATAAATATGAGTTTATATAGATATATCTACATAGATATGTAAAAAAATGCATGCTTAAGCAAGCGTATACATTAAGAATGCTTGATTGACTATATGTATATATGTAAGTATATATATGGCATCTAAGCATACTAGCTAGGTAATCTAGTGTATATGAAGAGGAAAACACTCATATGAGAATGAACCTAGTAGTTTAGGTTATAAGAAGGCCTAAACTTGATAAATACAAAAAAAAAAAAAAACACACACTAAAGAATAGTCAACAGTTGTGTTATTATGTTTTTATTATAACTTTTGATAGTATCTAATTTATGAACTGTAAATAGACTTGAAAAGAAGACATCCAAGGGTTCGATAAAAAAAATTCATAATTTAATTTCAAGCCAATTAATGTGATTATTTTTTAAAATATAGGAAAATTTCTGGCAAAATTATATTGACCTAACTTTGGTATATTGATTATAAATTTTTATTAGAAAACTTGATTAATGAAAGGTCTATGTCTATGGAAAAAGGAAACGCATAAGGCTATTGATGGTAAAAAATTAAAGTCTTAATAAATAATTAGATATAAATTTTTCAAGAAATTGTTATAATTAGAGGATTTTGTTAAAGAAAAGACTAGGCCCAATTTGGAAAGAAAATGCTCGGCCCAACCATAAAAAGGTTATAAATTAAATTTGGGTTAATGAAGAAATGATTTTGGGCCTTAGGAAATGCTCACTTAACACCTAATGTAAGGGTGGCTAAATAGGACTCCTATGGATCCTAAATTGTACTTAAATTTAGTAAAGTATAAAACTTATGAACAAAGACTAGGAAGTCATTAAGGTTAGCAATGAGCTGAATTGAGCTGAGTTATACTTAGCTCAAGCTCCACTCAATCTAATTTTGTTTAGTTTAGGGCTCTACTCAAATTAAGCTCATGGTTAGCTTGACTTGACTCAATAAGCGAGAACTAGTGATAAAAAAATCAAACTTGATCAAATGATTCAATTAAAAAACTTGTAAACTAAACATATGTTTGATCTAGCTTATTACTAAAACTCAAAGTGTTTAAAACAATATTAAAAAATTGTTGAATTGCCATTAAAGTAATTAATAGGAATAAATCAATCATTGTCATATGGTTCTGACAACTTCAAAATTTTGCATTATCATTCTCATTTTATAGAGAAAATATTTACATTCCTTTTATAATATTCGATGTGGACTTTCATTTGAAGAGTTTTCATAACTTTTCACCCCTTCTTAAATAATATTTTTAAATTACATTTACTTTAACTACACAACTGATTTTAAAATAAGAATAATATTAATAATATCCATTATTAACTTTATTTGTTTTTCTATTTTAATTATAATTCAAATTTAAATGTAAACATTATATTACAATTATTATGGTTATTAGCTTTTCTTTGCAACAAGTATTTAATTTAGAATATATATTACAAAAGGATTTATAATTAATGCATCTATATACGTAATAATTAATCTTAAATTATATATATTATTTGAGCTAATTCATGATATAATTAAGCCAAACATCCTTAAACTCAAGCTCAACTCATTTAATATTTGATCCAAATTTTCAACTTATGTGCCACTCCTTTAGTTCATAAGTTTAACTTATCAAGTTAAAAGTTAAATTAAGTTTTAAGCATTTCATGATTTGACTCGATTCTTTGCCAATCCTAAAAGCCATTATTGCTTTACAGAGATAATGATAAAAAAAGGGGGAAATAGAGTGATGATGGCTAAATTGCAATTTAACTTTTAATTATGATTCAAATTTAAATGCAAACATTAAATTACAACTATTGCAATTTTAGATTTTCTTCATAATAAGTTTTTAATTTAGAAGATATATTATAAAAGGATTTATAATTAATGTAAATATATGTGTGTGTGTGTGTGTGTATTAATTAATCTTGAATTATATATATTATTTGAGCTAACTCATAGTACAATTGAGTCGAACATCCCTAAACTCAAACTCGGCTCATTTAATATATAATTTAAAATTTAAACTCATGTGTCACTCATTTGGTTCATCAGTTTAGCTTATTAAGTTAAAAGTCGAATTGAGCTTTGAGCATCTTGTGATATGACTCAATTCATTGCCAACTTTAGAAGTCATTATTATCTTATAGAGATAATGATAAAAAAAATAAGGGGAAATAGAGTGATGATGAAAAAAAAGACAAGAGCTAATATATGTTAAGAGAAATCCAAGAATGACCAATAAAATTAAAGATAAGAAATGATAGGATATTAAAAGTTAAGAAAAATAGTAGGAAAATCATTTTCACTCTTTTCCTCTCATCCACCCATAACACTGATGTGCATCACAATAAACCAAAATCAAATTGAAATCATAAAACTATAATAAGAGTAAATTAGGTCAATCGCACGAAGATTAGACTTTAATTTACTTCTAATTTGGTTATGAAACAAAAAGGATTTTTGAATGCAGAAAAATAGAAGTAGTTAGAAATAATAATGTTACAAATTAAAAATAAAAAATAAAAGTAAAGTTTACTTATAACAAGAAGAATTTCAGTTTCAAGGATTGTAATTCAATCTACCTATTTATCATTGATCATAAAATATAGGGAATGCTTAATTAAATATTCAATTGATGAAAATAACTTGAAAACCTATAATTATTCTCATATTCCTTGTGGTTAGAATTAACAAATTGAAATGAATTAATTAAACTTAGTCCTTATTAAGATTCAATCAAACCTGATCGAAATCAAAATAGAGTAAAGATAAAAGAAATACAAAAAAAAATATTAAATAACCTTACAATTGCATAAATTACAAAGCCTACCCTTTAATTCATCTACCAAATAGTAGTTAATTGAATCAATTCATAATAGTAAAAATAACCTAATCAACCACTTTAAGAATGATCACATAGATAATTAACTAATAGATCCTTTAAAAAAATATCTATACAATTATCAATAAAAAAAGATAGATGAATAGAGATAATTAATTAAACATAAAAAATAAAGAATAAGGTCTTAAAATTAATTAAAAAGAGCATACCAAATCCTTTAAACAAGAAGAGTATGCCAAATCCCTTGAACTAGAATAAGAGAGTTTGGTCATTCATAACTTGAAAGCTTAAAACACCAAGGGAAGAAAAACTCTATTTTTTTTGTTGAATTATCTTTGGTCGGCTACATTTTTACCTTGTATATAGCTCTTAATTTTTCTTAAATATGTTACGAACACTTTAGGCTAGCTCTTTTCTAACTAATAAACTAAATTTTTTACAATTTGAAGGCCTTAGCTTAGATTATAATGCAAACACCAAAATAGGTTCAAAAATTGTTTAATTTATGTCATTCTAGTCAGGATTATGTTTCCTCTTTGGAAATGATGTTATTTTGGCTCTAAAAAATCTTTGAAACATGTTGATTTGGATCTTAAATAACTTAAGGCATTGAAATATTTCAATTTAGATTCCTAGAACTTAAGTTATGGCCCAAGCAATGAGGAAAGGTCAAATCCACTATATTAGGAGAACACTACTAGGTCATATTCAAGGCCAAAATAAACCTATTAAATGTCTAAATTAGTTCTTTCACAAAACATAAAATTTGTAGAGAATTCTTTTAGCTTTCCATCCATATAAAGATCATCCAAAATGGAGGTCCATAGCTCAAGTTATGATAAAAAAACTATAATAGTATCAAATTCCCATAATTAGTCTTTGTTTTTTATTTAACCAAAAACTCATTATTTATTCCAAAATAAGTCTAAACCTATCAAAATAAGCACAATCATACTCTAAGAGACCTAAATATAAGGGAAAATAAGTATAAAATACTATGTATATCAAATTTCTCCACACTTACCATTTGCATGTCCTAGAGTAAAATGCACTTTATTCAAAGCTAACAACTAAATCAAAAATTAACTTTTCAATGATTTTAAGAATGTAAAACCAAAAGTAAAGAGACAGTTAAACACTTAAGAAACATAATAATTCATGAATAAATTAATTTTGATAGCTCAAACATTAATTAATATAACAAGTTTATTCAAAAAGATGAGACCGAATTGGTAGACCATCATAAAATATATCAACTATCCATCTATCAAGTGTTTATTGTGGCTTATTCACTCAAATTCAATCTATAAAATACACAACCATAAGCTTGCTTATTATTTAATCTCTGCTACTCAAAATCATATGCAAAACATAAATTAAAATGACTTTATTCATAGTTGTAATGTTGCAAAGGAAAATAAAGAAAGAAAAATTTCAAGATTGACAACAAAATAACCAAAAAGATTATTAGAGCATTTGAAATACAATATAAAAATATCATAAACAATTCCAATTTCAACATGACATACAACTTTAAATTCAAATATTCATTAACCTTCCTTTTTTTATCCTTTATTCTTATTTTTCTATCTTTTTTTCCATTTGTTCACTTTTTTTATTTTCTTTCATTCATTTTTTAATTTTTAATTTTTTTTAGAATAAAAATAGAACATTTAATTACAACAAATCACCTTTTACAAGATAACCCCATATGTACTCAATAATCTATCCTATAAACTTTTAAATGCTTTACAATCCCTAAAGTTAGGTAAAGAAACTTATTTTAAAGGCTTGAAATGGGTTATCTAACAAAAAATATTATTTAAGGCATAAAAGGGTTAATCAATAGAAAAATGCAAGGGAATGATATTTGGCTACATAGGCTCAAAACAAAAAGAATGCTTTTATTATATTTGTATATAGACATGAAAAAATATAATCACAAAAAGAATTAAAGCAAGTTCTAAAGTATACAATGATGGATGAAAATCACACAAGAAAGAAAAAATAGTCTGAATATTAAATTAAAGCTTAAAAGCTCACAAGAGTTAATGTTTACTAAAATCAATCTATCAATTCAAATTCCATCATCATACTAATCAATCTTCAAGAATCAAGACAATTCAGTCAATCATGTTATGCATTATCAAGCTTAATTCAATCCTATAGCAATTGTACAACTCAAAAATTATTAAAAAGCCTGAAACATGCCCAAAATAATTTTTTTTGCATTTTTTTAAAGCAACATATATGAAAGAAAGAAAGTCAATAAAAACGAACTCAAAACCTAAAGTCTTCCCCCACATTTAAATCATATATTATTCTCAATGTAAAGTATATCAAACAAAAATATCAAAGATAAGTACAAAAAAAAATAAGGAAAGAGACAACAAATTTGTAAAAACATGGCTTCCTTCTAAAAAGTGCCTTTCTTTAAAGTCCTTAGCTAGATATTACTACATTACTTCAATTCAGCTTCAATTCATAAGGAATTTTTTTGAAATGGTTCTAATGATGCATATTTTAAATAGTCATATAGTGATTCCACTTCTAAAATTAGATCATGCATTAATCCTTTCCTAAGTGCCAATGCCAATTTTAAATCATTCTTTCTTTGAATCTCAAATTCTTTCTTCTTCTTCTTCTTCCTCTTTTTTGGCATCTTCAAAGGTATAGGGAAAATTTTTGGCATCTTCAAAGCTATGGGGAAAAGAAGAAAAAAATAGAAGAATTAGTAAAAAAATTAGGCTTAGGTACAGATTGTACCTCAATACCAAAACCTATGATTTCTTTTTCTTTTAGTTGTTCACTTGCTAATTGAGAGGTAAAAAGTAACTTGCTTACATATTGGCTCTCTAACTTGCTAATTATAATATCCCAAATCAAAATTTAAAATTTTATAAATTTTGATACTTATGAATAATTATTTATTCAGTTAATATTTGATTATAACTTTATTTTTCATATTAATCGTTATGAAATATTAAAAATGAAATCTATGATAATAGTTGAAATTTATTGTTTTATATATGGCCATATTAATTTAAGATTAGTTTAAAATAATTTTTATAAAGAAATCTTTTTTATAAGTAAAAAATATTTTAGTAATTATGGGGTGTAAGACTTTATGAGATAAATTGCTGCATTTAATAAATTATTTTGAGCATTGTTAAAGTTCAAAATAGATTATTTTCAAATGGTCATTATTAATTTGAGTTTTGTTTAAATATTTTATGTGGATTTTCTCATAAATTGAAAATAGTGATTATGGGTGTAAAATTTTATGAATTAGTTATTAGTAATTAATAAATTTATGTTTACAAGTTGAGAAAAAAATAAAAATATATTTAAGATTTTCAATTTCATCAACTTATTACAAATATATGTACATTGATATGTGTGTATGAGAGAAATATTACATACATGAGATGAAAATTTAAATAGAAACCTATAGCCTTCTTTTTCATATTTTCGGTCATTTATCCTTTTAAAAAAATAGTTAAAACCGATATAGTTTTCTAATTTTATTTCTCTCTGTCCTCCCATTTTTTATTAGATAAGTCGGCACCCTTCGCTCTCTTTCTAATCTCGGTCTCTCTCTCATCCCAACCCACTTTTCTGTTTTTTTTATTTTCATTTTGCTGGCTGTCCCTTTCAGTTAATGGGCTTCCCTTTCTCTCCTCTTTAATTTTTTCCTAATACGTCGGTACTCACTGTTTTTCACGGATTTCCCTCACCGTTTTCATCGAATTCTCTCTCCTTATTCTCTTATTTCCAGTTTCTCTCTGCCTTTCTTTTTTTTTTTTTCCCTTCTCGGCATCTCTCTCTCGGCTTCATCTGGGAAACTGAGTTGCACCATCATCGAAGGCTGTCTTCCGTTGACATTTTTGCACACGCCAGCATGATAGCTGACCTCCCTTCCGCTGTCTTCAACCACTTCATCACGTGTGGAAGTTGGCGAAGTTGTGACAAGGAGGAGCTACCGTAGCTGCTGTTCCTCCTGCCCTCAGCGCAAGGGAACACCCAAATCAACAGCTGTTTCTCCGACATCTTCCATTCCAGCTTCGTTCATGCTACGCTCCGATTTGGGCCACTGCTGCTAGTTTCTTCCCTTCATGGCCAGTTGCTAACATCGCTGGTGGTGAGCGAGGAAGTTGCGAAGCATAGTGCTGTATTTTGGACCTCAGCAAAGAGCAGCACTTTTTCTTCTGAGCCGCCTGCGGCGAAGTGTGAATCCGCCGTTGAGCTCACAGCTGACCTCTTAGATTGTGGTGAGACCTTGTGTACATCAAGCTATATTTGATTCCTCCTATTCTGAGTGATTTGCAGAAAATCCAGTTGAGTGTGTTTGATGGCATGTATTAAAAAACTGAATTTTCTATTATAAAATACAATAGAATAGCTAAAAATATAAATATAATATTTTATCCTTATTATTATAGCAAATTCATATATGAGTTGAAGAAACTAACTATGTGAATATTCGAGATAGGCAATAATAACCAAGAAAAACCGTATAATATTTAAATAATATGAATAGATCATTTTAGAATATAATTTATTAATACGTTTAATGGTAGATGTATATTCTAGAAACCCATTTATGGGTATTTTGAATGTATGATAATGACTCAAAAAATAGAAATTTTATGATACAAATTGCTAAAATAATATGGTTAAAATTCAAGAAACTCTTGTTTATAATATTATCTAGATGCATGGTATAGTATGGATAAAATAAGGAAAGTTGATAATTTAGAAGTTAATAATCTAGGAAAGTTAAATGTCATGAAATGAGTTTTTAGAATATCAAGTTCTAATATCTTGTTCATATGATTTGATTTAAGAATCTCTACATTATAACACATTTTGAGAGTTAAAATATTAAGATGAGATCTTAGGATAAGAAAATGAATAAATTCGATATATTCATAAATTATTCTTATGAATCGTGATAATAGGAGAGAAATGTGAAAAAGATTATTATCGATACTTTAAAATGTCCAAGGTTGAATCAACATCACTAATTGAGCATATATCTTATCATTATTTTTATTTTAATAAAAAAGATAATTTAGATATCATAAATTATATTCTTCCTATTGATAGTACATATTTCATATTTACACTCATGTCTTTATTTATATATAAACTCAATTCTTGAGTAGTTAACTGTTAAGTGATTGTTAGTTTATCAGAGTGCACTGCAAGAGCATGGTAATATTATTAATGGTCACCAAATGTTAATGGTTGAACTGTTTGTTACTTGTATGCTAGACGATAGTGTGAAATGTGATTTGAGAGTTAAGCTCTCATGTATATATATATATATATATATATATATATATATATATATATATATATATATATATATATATATATATTATCTATGCATTCTGCCATGACTGACATTGAAAATTATAAATTATGTGAGAGTGGTGATATTGGGAACCATGAATTGTATTAGAATGATACTCTGAATGCTAGATAGAAAAATTCTCGACTAGCAATTACAAAGGATATAAGATTGATCTGAGAATTGGATGGAAAATTTCTAACGAGAAGTTGAGAAAATTATAATTTAATCCTAAAATAAAAAGGCAGTTGTATATATATTTACTATAACTGAGTGTGAGATTTAATGTGATATTAGAACTTTATTTGTGATTGAATGTCACTGTTTGACATGATGTGACTAGGATGATTTGTTTGTAATTTAGCCTTAAGGGCTATTTATAATTGAGATGTCTACCGAAAATGGGTGGTGTGTGTTACGATGATAATGTTATGCATTATTGGATAATTGTATCTTCCATCAGTCTTGTGCTGGAGAACTTTCATTCAAAGATTTGGTTTCATAGTTTTCATAATTTCAGGAAATGGGTTTGTCAGTAGTTTCTAATTTATTATAATATTAAACTACAATTTATCATATGTAAAATTAATCTCCCACAAGAATGTGCTAGATATATGCTCATTGAGTTCTTGTGGCTCACTCTATTGTATCTTTAATGTTTTTAAGTTGTGGTGAGCATATTTGAACTTGTTACACCTATGGAGATCCAAGACTGTCTTGTTAAAGAGTTTTGATAGTTAGACTAGGATAAAAAATAAAGATAAAGTTTTCATTGATTTAGCCATTGATGTGTTGAATCGTTTATCTAGATAATTGTATAATATGATGTATGTGATAGATGTTGTTGTATTTGTTAATTAAATAAGTTTTGAATTATAGAGCATGTGACCCTTGAGAAGTGTTGAAAAATAAAGGAAACTTTATCCTTTTTTTAATTAAATTATAAAATAAATGTAAGTCCCTCTGAAATTTTGGATACTCCCTTGAATAGAAAGAATTAAAAACTTTAAGACTTGTGGAAATTGGTAATGAGATTTATGTCGATCATGATTAGGAGTGAGTCATGACATTAATATATAGGGCAAATTGGCTTACTTGAACCTTTGGATTTTTTATATTTGCCACTATTTCCTGGAACTATATGTTGAATTGTATGCTTTTTTATTCAAATTTCATGGTATTCTACTAATATTGCTTAATCAGTTCCACAATTTTATTCTTGTAGTTTGAGATTCACATATTGATGGATTTTCTTTAGTAAGTGGTTGGTATTGACAATGACCTATTTAGTTGCCATAGTTGAAAATTGAATAATCTTGCTACCTTAAGTTGTAAGAATTATAATATGAAGTATAATAACTTTGAGATTGGCTTGAGAATCTTCCTACATATGTTCAAGTATCATGAAATGGCATTGCATGTAATTGACCAATGATAGAAGTTAGCTTAGAGAGTTATCCATCAATTCTATATGTAAATACCTCGTCAAAACCACTATAAAAAGCCATTTTCTTTTAAATCTTTGACCATTTAATTTATGAAACTTAGTCACACTTTTTGGATCAAAATTCAAGTCAAAATTAAAGGAAGAAAACATTCATACACTAAAAAGAATAAGAATTGAATGAAAATAAAAAAAAGAAAACATAAAAATAAAAATACTAAAAAATTAGAAAATATTACCAAATGATGTTTTTTGGTTGAAAAATGCTAGGGAAAAGGTTTATAAACCCTTATCTTACTTAGAATATTGGAAAACCTTGGACTAGAAATTATGTGCAAAAGTTCTACAAGAAAATTTGTTATCCAACACCATTGACAAGCCTAAAGACCACCAAAAACTAAAGGTAAAAGTTAGTAAAAATAACCAAATTAAAGATAAAATGAATGGCCAAATCCCTAGCAATAGCGCTAAACTTTTTATGCACATAGCAACATAGCAAAATTAAATTGAAATCATTAAACCATAGTAAGAGTGAATCATATCGATCCCACGAAGATTAAGCTTCAATTAACTTCCAATTTGGTTATGAAATAAGGAAATTTTTTAGTGCAAAGAAATAGAATTAAAGAGCAAGAAATAACAATCTTATAAATTGAAAATAGAAAGTAAGAATTAGAGTTTACTTCCAATAAGATGAATTCTAGTTCAAAGGATTATAAATCAATCTATCAATTTATTATTGATTATAAAATATAGATGATGCTTAATTTAATATTTAGTTAATGAAAATAACTTGAAAATCCATAATTATTCCTAAATTCCCTTTTTAATATGATTATAATTAATAACTTGAAACTAATTAATTAAAACCCAATCCTCATTAATGTCCAACCGAACTTAATAGAAATTAAAATAGAATAAAGATAAAAGAAATTCAATCGAAATAGACTAAATAACCTTAAAATTGTGCAAATCACAAAACATATTCTTTAATTCATCTACTAAATAGAAACTAATTGAATTAATTCATAACCACAATACTAAGTTAGCCACTTCAAGAATAATCATACAGATAACCAACTAATGGATCCTTTATAAAAAAACTATTCATGAAATTATCAATAAAAGAGAAATAGATATAGATAATTAATTAAATATAAAAGATGAAGAATAAGATCTCAAAATCAATTAGAAAGGGTATACCAAATTCCTTGAACTAAAAGAAGCGAGTTTAGCCACTTATGACTTGAATGCTCAAAATATAAAGAGAAGAAAAAATCTATTTTGTTGATTGTTGAATCACCTTTAGTTAGCTATATTTTTGCCTTATATATACTCCTAATTTTTCTTATCTAGGTTACAAAAACTTAGAGCTAACTCTTAGCTAACTAGTGAATTATACTTTTCATAATTTGGAGGCTTGTAGCCCAAGTTATGACCTAAATACAAAAATATATCTAAAACTATCTAATTCACATCATTCTAGTTTAGACTATGTTTCCTTCTCGAAATGACATCGCTTTAGCTCTAAAAGCTTAGAAACATGTTGATTTTAGATCTTAACTAACTTGAGGCACTAGAATTTTGTAATTTAGGCTTGTAGAATTCAAGTTAAAGGCCAAACAATAAGGAAATGTCAAGTTCACTTTACTACGACAACACCATTGGATTATTCTTGAGGCCAAATTCGACCTATAAAATGTTTAAACTAGCTCTTTCACAAAACATAAAAGTTGTATAAAATTAGTTTTCATCCATATAAAGATCATTTTGAACAAAAGTTTATAGCTCAAGTTATAGCCAAGAACTTGAAATAGTATCAAATTCCCATAATTAGTCATTATTTTTTATTAACCTAAAACTTATGATTTATTTCAAGATAATCCTAAACCTATTAAAATAAGCACAATCAAACCTAAAAGACCTAAATATAATAGAAAATAAGTATAAATTATATTATCTATAAGCCATTCCTACCTTATAGCACCAAAAATTACCATTCTTCTTCTCTTAATAAAATTAAAGCATATATAGGCTCAAGAACAGAGCTAATTTGTTTTTTTTTGTAAGAATACTATTATCTTATGATGATTTTTCAAGGTTTAGAAACATAAGATAAGTATGTGTTAACTAAAAGATGATCTCATTTGCTTACAATTTCAATCTATTCAATCTTCAAGATATTAAGGTGAATGGTTTTTCTCTCCTTTAGAACTCTTAGTTATGGTTAATTTCTCCAAATTCTCCATGAAGGAATAAAAAGTTCAAATTTAAGGTGATTATGCATGTTGAGGTTTGTTTAAATGTTATAACAAATGAAGAGTGTTTGAGGTCATGATGATAAGATCATGTTGAAGTATGATTAAAGGTAATATGCATGAAAGATTGTTAGAAAACTGTTTAGAAAAACCTCCATACATGTCATGACCATGAAGGAAACTTCCTAAAAATGAAAAGTTTATTTCAAGATAAGTAAAGATCTTTGGAATATTAGTGCATCTATGATATGTGATTTAGTCATGCCTTTGATTCTAGTTAAAATTTTGTATTAGTAAATCCTTACCTTAAAATAAGAAAAACTTAGTTACTTGAGATGTTATGCTTCAGTACATTGCAAAATAGTAAATAAGTAACCACAAGAAGCAAGTGGATTTTGAAAAACTAGGAGGGTAGATTCACTACCTATTCTAAATTCCATTTAGATTTGTCAAAAACTTTCTTTAAAGTATTTGATAATTATTTTAATCTTATATGGATAACATTTAAACAATAAAATTGGTAAAATTAGAACAAGAGCTTGGTTAGTAATTGATGACTTATAATAAAAGGGAAATCTAGGAACCTTTAAGGGAAGGGTTCAAGTACCCTTCCATTGCCTCTTAACAAATTAGCTAAAGATGGTCCTAAGCCTATGTGATTAAATAATAAGCAAGTGGTTTAGGAAAAAATAAAATATACTTAATTATGAGTTCTTTAGATCATAGTTATGGCTTAGGTAATTATAAATGTGATGAAAATATAAGGATAGTAAACAAGTGTAGGAAACATTATCTATAAGAAAATATATAGCCTTCTGAATTATGGAAAAATGTTATGGATTGGATGAAAATTCATAGAAAGGGTCAATGGTACCCTTTAACTCCTAAACTTTCTAACTTATATTTATGCAATGTTAAGATGACATAACTATAAAATGTGAAAATATGTGGTTCTTGCTTTATAAGAAAATTGAGATATTGAATGAGCATGTGATTAGAAGTATTTTTGCATATTACAAATTAATGAAATTAATGTGTTACATATGTGAGTGTGTGTGTGTTTAGTATTTTTGCACCTTGTGAATTAATGTAAAATGTTGAATATATGGATTGTGATCTCATGGTTTTCCATATTATACATAAACATGAATTTATTATGTAATTGATAATGCACTATACATGAATATTATGAAAGGTGATTGTCATATTAGAATGATGAAACCCATGAAAAGGGTTGTGAAATTGAGAATTTATTAAAACATATAAATATGCAAAAATGTGAAATTGTAAATTGAGAAGCCATTATAAGGTATGAGTAATGTATAACCTGACATATTTATATATTTTCCCTTAGGAGTAAGGAGCATATGCTATATAAATCAATAGTTGCACAAATAAAGGTGGACTGAAGATATAAGGTAGGGCATTATAGATAAGTGTAGGCCCAAGATATAAAGGGGAACATGGTATCACAATGTGTGCACATTTATGCCTATGATTACATGATATATACTTATAAGTCATGATATAGTCTATGATTACAGATGTATGCTTATGAGTTATGATATGGCTTATGATGACATGATACATGCCTATGAGTTATGATATGGCCTGTGATTACATGTTATTTGCTTATAAGTTATAAACTAGCTTGTAAGTGCAAATATAGTTATATGATTTCATTTATAATTGTATGTTATATACTTAAATGGTAAAATATAACATACTTAGGACATTGAAGTACACATGGTAAAAGATAGTCATATATTCATCCTAATTGACATACGATAATGAGCTTTCCTCAAAAGAGCTCGGTGGCTTAAATACCAAAATGTGTATTGGTTTGTCAAACAAGGACAATATTGAACTAAAAAAACCATATTATTGAATTCATATGTCAAATAGCATTAAAGGAGCTAAGCAAATGACTTATATTACTGCTATAAGTTGCCTTTAGTAAAGATAACACACATATTACTTAATAGAACCCTTTCACTAAGTTTATTTATACTTACTCTTATTGTATGTTTGAATTTTAGGTATTAAGACACAGTATTAAGCTATTGATGCATAAGGACTTAGTGGTAATCATGGTGCCACATTTATTTGAGACTATTTGCATATTCTTTTACTTTATGTTGTTTTTGCACCTTCATGAATATACCTTTATGTACAATGTTTGCAATGAATAAGTGAAGAATCTTGACATCCCTTAGCTAATTAGGGATGAACACTAGGGCTACTTAAGGTTTCATCATCTGGTAGAAACCAAACCGTAAGATTAGAGATCATTGGCCAATGGTGGGTCTCTTTGATAGGGCAGTTAAAATCCAAGGAAAATAGTGGAAAAATTGATTATATTGATCGACCATAGTAGGATGATATGTAGATTGCTTAAGACTAAACTGACTTAATATTAAAAAAGACAACACCATTTTGTAGTTAATGTGACATTTTATAATGAAGCTTCTAGAGACGTGATATATTATTTCCCTCTCATTCCTCATTTGATCCTTGTCATAGCCTAGCCCTAGCAGAGCAATGCCTAAGCTCTGTCTTTACCATTTTGCCCTATTAACCACCCACTGGTGTCAAAATTGACTTGTAGTCAAAGCTTACATCCTTTGCAACTCACATTTCCACCAAACAATCTAAGTCTCTAACATATTCATCGAAACTACAACATTATTGCAAGGTATGTTCATTACTTTGTTTGCTTTCTTTCTTCTTTGAAGTCATTAGATGGCTCACAGTGGTGATTAGGAATTTCAATATTAGATGTATTATGTTTTTAGGTTGCATATGTTCTTTTATCTTATTCCAATATGAACAATGCTTTCTTTATGTTTGATTTTGGAATCGTGTTAAGCTTATAAGCCTAAGATGGCCTTCTTAAGAAGGCTATTGAAAGAGAGTCTATTAAAGTTGCTACTTGATTAATTAACTACAATATGAATTCAGTGATTTGAGATTTTACACCTATGTTGTTAAATACCAGCTAGTAGTATTGATCATCATACTTTTTTTAATGTTTTTACATGTTTCTTTGGGAAAAAATCAATTATTACATTGCTTTTCATCATTTTATAGATCTACTAAATCTTTATGTATAATAGAATGTTCCCAAATGAGCTTTTCTTATGTGGATTCAATTCAATGAAGAATCAATAACATGTATCACTTACAATTTCAACTTCACTAATTTATCAAGCTGGGTTTCTTTCAAACTTATTTTATTTTATTTTTTTTCAAATGAATGAGTTTAAACTCTTTGCTTTTGGATTATTAAGTAGAATAATTACTTTAAGATTAAATCAACATTGTTCATTAAAATGCTAGCTAAATTTGCAGAATGCTTTGTTTGGAACTTCGATAATTTACTTTTCTAGAATCCTATTTAAATTTCAAGCTTTCTTTTTTGCCAAATCAAAGTAAATCAGATGATCAGGTTTGGCTTCCAACATAATAAGGTGACAACTTTGGTCTTATAAGTTATATATGTAGAATTAGAATCTAATGAATTAAATTATTACTCTTTACTACATTTGTTGATATGTATAGTGCTACATAAATAAAATAAAATTTAGTGATTTAAACTTATTGATAAATTGTAAAATGAAATAATTTAATTTTTCTTTGAATATGATATGTCAACCATGAAACATGTTAAGTCTCTTTATAACATAATAATGGATTCAATAAAATTTTAAATATGATATGTGCCATTAAAAGTGCAAAATAGACTGCATTTTTCTATCAATTTTTAAAGTAACCCAATCTTAAAAATCAAAAGAAATGATGCATTTATTGATTAATAATGCAAAATTCATTATGAATGAGAGAATATTTTTTTTGTCATAAATCTGCCACAAAATAGAATCAGGACTATTCTAGTATTGAATCCCAAGGACTAGACTTCAAAAGTACAGAAGAGGCCTAATTATGTGTCATCCTAATAAAGCCTATAAAGATAAGCCTAAGATAAATTCAGAAGTCCTAACAAAGGTTGTCATAAGCTTTGTTAAAAATGAACCTTCATTGTTACCTATTATTGAGTTTTACTCTTACACTTCTTCATACAATCCATTATTTTAATCAAAATCATAATACATCGAAGAAACTTCTGGTTATGTCAATACATTAGTCCCTATTAGTTCAAAAACCATAGTTTTCCTATGTTCTTGCAGACATTAAAACCATTTTGAAGTTATATAAGAAGCCATAAAAATATTCACTAAATAAGATGAAACTCATATGAGAAGAGAGTTGATCATACTTAAGAGAACAACATAAAAAACATCTAAAAAAATCATGGAGCTATACATACCAAAAATCATCACAAAACACATAATTAAAAATAAAAAGGAAAAAAACCCAAATACGATAACATGGAACTCATAAGATAAAGAAGTTGATTATCCATAAAAGAACAAAATAGAAACCATCTAAAAAATCATAGAGCTACACCTAGTAAAAATCATCACTTTAAACTTGACTTATATGATGAAATAGTTGTTAAGTATGCCTATTAGGATTTTTGTTTCAAGTTTATGAATTAGGGGTTAGTTTAGATTTGCAACTTCAAAGTTTCAACTTTAAACAGCATATCATGGACATATTTTATATGCCTGTTATTAATAGGTTATACTGCAACATGGATAAGACCAGTGAGCAGCCAATTAGTGGGGCAGCAGCCCCTTCTCCTACTCAACTTGGCCAAGATGGTGGTCCAAGTGTCCAAGTTACTGGTCCAAGTGCACTACCAACCATAGAAAGCAAGAAAGATGCTTCTAAAAGAAAGAGAATTACAAAGAGAAGGCCTTTAGCTAACAAGATAGCAAGTATCACAACAACGAAGAGAAGCATTACGTGAGATCATTTTAAGCGAGTACCGGATGGGAAGGTAAGTGAACTAATAGCTAAATGTATCTATTATGGAAATAGGTTCCTTTGTGATAGCAAAGAACATGGCACCTTAACACATGTTAACCAACATCCTTAAATGCCTTAAGTACCCTTATCTATTGAAAAATGACCCCAAATAACAAGTACTTGATTTTAATCAAATATCTAACAAGAAAATTTTAGTGGGATCTACTCCTTATGTGTATGACTTGGATGAATGCAAGAAGGCAATTTTGTTTTCATCATTTACGATGAATAACTTTTTAAAGTAGTTGAAGGGTTTGGATTCAAATACATGTGTAAAAGATTGCATCCTCAATTGCATATGCCATCTAAACATCGTGTTAAGGGGGATTGCATGAAGATTTATTTAGAAAAAAAGGTAAGTTGAAGGCCTTATTGAAGTCTGATTGTGTTAAGGCATGCCTAACTATTGACTATTAGACAAGTTTGCAAAATTTTAACGTATTAACAATACACTTCATTAATAATGATTGGAAGCTAAAAAAAATATTAACTTCTGTCCTATAATAAACCATAAAGGGGAAACTATAGGAAACAAGTTAAAAATGCTTGAATGAATAGGATGTGAGGAAAGTGTTCACTATAACTATTGATAATAGTAGCTCTAATGATGGGGCTATAACATACTTAAAGAAAAAATTTAGAAATTAGAAAGGGTTAGTCTTAAGTGGTGAAATGATGCATGCAAAGTGTCATACTCATATCTTGAACCTAATAGTGAATAAAGGATTGAAGGATCTCCATAATTCAATTTCAACAATTAGAAATGCAATAAAATATGTTAGGTCCTCTCTCTCAAAATTAGGTAGGTTTAGGCAAGTAATAAAGGAAGAACACATTACTCACAAATCCATTGTGTGCCTTAATGTCCCTATAAGATGGAACTCCACCTTTAAAATGTTAAAGGCAGCTGCGAAATATAAAAAAAAACATTTAAAAGATTGAAGGATGAAGATGGTGATTACTCCATTTATTTCATGAAGGGTACTAAAAGAGTAGGGTCACCAACTAGTGATAATTGGAATAATGATAGGCCATTCAACAACTCTCTCAAAATCTTCTATGAAGTGACTTTGTCATTTTCAAGTTCATTGCATGTCACTTCAAATTCTACTTTCACTAATATATTTATAGTGCAACAGGAGCTTAAGAAATGGAGTAAAGGTAAGAAGATTGAGTCTACTTTGTATGTAATGGCAAAGAACATGAAAACAAAATATGAGAAATATTAAGGGGAAACTGATAACATGAATCCTATTCTCTTCATTGCAAATGTGTTAAACCTTAAATGTAAGTTAACTTATATTATGTGGTCATTTGGAGAAATATACAAGGAAGTTATGGCTCAAATAATGACTAAGAAAATCAAGAATAATTTGATTAGAATGTATGAGTGGTATTCAAAAGAATATGATCACCTTAGTGTATTTTCATGCACTTAAGCAATAAAGGAATCACAATCTACTCCTTCTAAAACTAAAAGTCATGTTAAGAAAGCTATGATTGTTGCATTTAGATCATATTTGAAGTAGAAAGATATAATTGAGACAAATAAATAAGGTAGAAAGATATTTGCATGAAGCTTGTGTGGATGAAGAAGATAACTTTGACATTTTAAGTTAGTGGAAGATAATGCTTGAAGATTCAACATTCTTTCCAAGCTAATTAGAGATGTGTTAGTTATCCTCGTATCTAATGTGGCTTATGAATTAGCATTTAGTACCGGAGGATGAGTGTTAGATGTATTTAAGAGGTCACTAACTTCTAAAATGGCTAAAGCCCTTATTTGTACCTAAAATTGGTAAAAGCCCTTTATAGCTAACTTCAATGAATTTGAGGATTATAAAGAGCTTGATAAGGTGAAGAAGTAAAATAAGGTATAATTTTGTCCATCCACATACTATTATATTTTTTTCTACGTTATATTTTTTATTTTCTACTGTTTGAATATTTTACTCAATGACTAATCCATTTCTATATCTTTCTTTATATTTTCCTAGAAATTCTAGGAAGTGGTGCACTAAATTCTTCTATAGTAGCAACAATTGGAGATACAAATCCATCTGGAATAGGTTTTGCTTGAGTTGGTGAAGGGCAAACTCAACAGCCTAAGTTGTTAACTAATTTGATTTCCTTTTTAACAATACTGATATCTTCTTTTTGGATGGTTGGTAAGGCATCAATAAATATATAAGGAGTAAATCTTCCATTTGGCATGATTTAGGTAAGAATTAGATATAGTGCTACATAGCATTCTTTTATAAATATTGACTACACATGCTTTTGGGTTAGCATTAATTTTTTAGAGTTGTTAACCTCTGCTTCACAAACTACCGCTAGTATAAAATATGGCACACACTACTTTTGTTTTTAGGCTCTTGGTGAATTGGTAGCTAGTGCAAATCTTTACCATAGAATATGCTAGAAAAAAAACACACACACAATGGCAGTAGCCTAGTTAAAACAATGCACAACAATATAGCTTTCTCTTTTGGCTTATGTGTGCATCTTAATTTCTTATATTGTTATGCAAGTTAGTTAAATTTGTATAGCCTGTTGGCTTCTAGTTGTAGACTTTGTTACCATGTTGAACTGATTGGTTGTAAAAAATGCAGTCTAGTAATCTATCATGCTTACTAAAATTTCATGGAATTTACTTATTTAATTGCTTATTGTTATTTACTTAAATTGCTTTTATATTAATACATTAAGGAATTTAGCTATTAGTTCATTAGCAAGTTATGCCTGTTAATGTGTGTGTCTAGGAGCTAATCATAAGATGATTGTAATAACGCACAATGTATTATATTTTATTTTAGGCAATATAATTATTTTATTTTATTTTATTTTAATATTTATACAATTTATAACTTAAATATAATAATTTTCTCTAGAATAATTTTGCTATTCTTAAAATGTCCATAGTTGAATATTATTGTAAAAAGGATAGTAAGAATACATTCAGACTATCATGTATGGTGATTGATGAATATGAATCATGGGACATATGATATCAAGTCAATACATGGGTACATTGTTAGTGAACAAATGTACTGGATTGACTCGCTATAAGAATATTACATAGATTATTATGTATCATTAGCTATTCTCATGTGACCACAATACATGCAATCCTTTAACTTGAAATTACCACGATTCCCTACATAAGGGGTCACACACTTTAATGCTATCCTGTGTCACCTTTAATTAGGATGATGTATAAGGCATTGATTAGGTATGTCATGAATCATGCAGAGGGATGTAAGTAATGTAGATGAAATTTTGTTACTCCTATATAAAGGAGAAATATCCTTAGGCCCTTTGATTAAGTGAGACTTAAAAATACATGACCATGCTTAACTAGATTAATATGTGATATTAATTATTTGTTTAAGTTAGTCTACTTAATATCAAGATATATAAATTGAACATTAATGAGGATGACACACTCCATGGCTCCAGTTCAATTTAGATATAATTACAAAAGGAACTGTGATGTAAAGTGTTGATCACACATTAGGTGGATGTTTAATCACAGACATTCTTACTACTTGAGTAGTAATGATATATTACTAGATACCACTCACTGTTTATGGTTCAATGATAGGTCATTGCCAACGTAGTGGGAACCTATAAGGTCACACAAAACGAATAATAATGATATAGTAATTAACTATTTTCTAGTTAGACTAAAAACTTATTAATTGGGCTTGTTATTTTATATATATATTATCAAAGTAATAGTGTATATATATTATTATTCACGTAATATATATTTTATATTATATAATATAATATTATTTGATATTAAAATAATATCCGATAATTATACAATTTGACATTAGATAATTACATTATGAAATAATGTTATTATCTAATAATATTTAATTATTAATATTAAAGTAATATTAAATAATTAATAGATAAGTCATACCTCTCCTCACTCTCACCATGTTAAAGATAAGATATTAGTGGTTGAGTAGAATTAAGATTAGATACAATTTTTCTAATAGGACTAGAAAAGATGCATGCCTTTAGTTTTATAAAAGGGGCATGAAGGCATCATTATTTTATGTGAAAAATAAGCAAATTCGCCACCAGTAAAACCATACAAAAACACCTTACAAAATTGCATTAAACCTTTCTTTTTTGTGTGAGAGATGAATCCTAGTAGATTTATGGAGGTTGAAAAGTCACCATTCGCTCCATATAGATGTTATAGAGGCACCTAATTATGCTTGTGATTCAAATTCATACTCTAAAAGGTAATCTTTAATTTTTTATTTATGTCCCTATATATTGATCTGTGGGAAGGTCTCACATCACATGATTTTAAAAATTTATTTTTTTGTTGCATTATATGATGTATGTTAAACCCAACAATGCCCATCTTTACTATGGAAAAAAAAATAACAACCATTGCAAGCTTCAAAATGAAAATTCCAATTAGTTTAATGTATGAAAAAGGGCTTATTTGGCCTTTTTTCTTTTCTTTACTTAGAAAATGGGCTTTAAATAGGTGCCTAGACTAAGCTTATTTCAATAGAAAAAAATTGAAACTAATGAAGCCAAGAGAATAGTTGAGTCACACATGTCTACAAAGGTAAAGTTCTCTAAACTAGTTTTCTTTTTTACTTATTCTTTTACAAGTACATAGTTTGTTAGCTTTCTTTTAATCTATAAGTTATTGCATTTAGCCATTTACAAATTCCATTTAATTATTTTCCCTATGTTTGCAGGTTAATTTGTAACTAAAGGTTCCAACAAAAGTTGTTTGTGCATAACATCTTCAACCGATACTAACACTACTGAATCTTCAAAACTAGGTTTTTGTTATCACTTTTGTAACTAGCCACCTTATTTTAGTGATTGGTAAAGGTTTTATACATGCACTTTTGAAGCCATGTATATAACTATGATTTTATGTTAAAAAGTTAGCAAAAGAGGCAAAAAATACAAGGTAGAGTCTTTATCCAATTTTCTTAATTCTTCTTTTCTTGCTTCTCTTTAAAGCATTTGCATAATGCTATATTACTAATCTTAACTTAATTTTTCTCGTGCTCTTCTATTTCCATTTTTATGCAAAGCTAATTCCTAGTCTGTTCTTTATGATAGTTCAAAGGTTATTTCTGATTTTTTATGCTAATTTGGTATGAATCTCTTTCCTTTCTTAGCTTCTCTTTAATGTATTGAAAGTTCTTTAATTCTCTATGATATAGCATTAATCAGAGTCAAGAAAGGGCAACTAATAACCATTTTTTGATGAACTTTAGGTTTTTTACAAACATAAAAATTGGTGGCCAAGATTCATAACACAAATTCTAATGTCATGTTAACATCCTCAGTTTATATTCCATTTTTTCTTGCTTAAATATTATTAACTATGACTTGTGTCTATCAACTAAAAAATGTTCAATTTTTAGCTTGTTTCCTTGTATTTTGAGATTTCTGATTTTTGACCATTTATTTATTTTCATTTAATGTTAGAAGATTTCAATAATAGTAATTATGCAATTCATGCAAGGCATTTACTTAAAGGTATTAATTCCAAGACACAATTAAGGTAATTGTTACGTAACTTCCCCTTTATATCTATCAGTATCTATATCACATCATATTAATTGATAACAATATTGCATCCATTTAGCATTATATTAATTCTTCAAGGTAAAGTCTTTATTAAATGTTTGTCTTTCTTGTGGGGAGCCTGTCTCAAGTAAAAAGCTTCAGCTACAATATGACCAAGTTGTACTTCAAGAAGAAGCAAGATATCTTCCATTTTCACTATGCAACATTTCATTTTTGTGTGTTTTCGCTTTGCTTCTTCTTCCTCACTGCTAACTTCCTTGAAATTCTTCATTTTCCGTGCCTTTTGCAAACCCATTATGCAATAGCTTTGAAGTCACATATAGAAGCCTAAGAACTTGTTTTATTGAAGGCTTTACCTTACTTTCTCTTTGAGTGCACCATTCCGCTATGAACATTACTGTTTAGAGTTAATCTAAGTCAAAAGACTCCTTCACATTAGGATCCACCAACTCCACTAGCCTCATTTCTAAGCTCATGTATGGCTAGCCCACTTTATCAAAATTTTGTTATCCTTAATTAGTCATCTACTTGTGATAATTTCTAGTAATACCGTACCAAAACTATATATATTGCTTTTCTCAATGAGTTCTTGAGTAACCATATACTCTAAATCTATATAACTTGAAATGCAACCAGACTTGAGTAATATTAATGAAAGTTCCTGCTCAACCTGAATCTAGCTAAAAATAATAAATGTATAAAGGGTGTTAAAGCAAACAAGAACAAGAATTGTATACCTGAAGTTCCACAAACATCAATATTTACTAGTTCAAAGCATATAGAACCATCTTTTCATGCGTGTGTTAGACCAAAATCAATTACCTACAAAAAATAATGCATGAAAAATGAATTACTTCACACTTTAGGCCATTTAAAGTGCTAATTTAGATTAACATAATCATTGTCCATCATCATCTAAAGTGGAATGCCGATATGCAATCTAGTAATTGCCCTTACCTTAGTAACTAAATTTTGATCTAGTAAAATTTAGCCAAAACTAATTAACTTGTTGTCATTTGTTTGATCCCTTATTTTTATCCTTAGAAATGCAAGCTATTAGAAGCCCTAAAGGCAAGTCAAAAAAGGCATCATTGACATAAAGGCTTTCCAATAGAGAGAAATTCATTGTGACATATAATCACAGGAAAATTTAAATCACATAAACATGTTTCAATAATAATAATAATAATAATAATAATAATAATAATAAGCAATGAAATGAAGAGGGAAAAAACCAACAACAAAGCAACATTTCTTTATTTTAAGAAAAACATAAAGAAATAAGAGAAGTATAACAAAAAAACATGTAAGGCCAAGGGTAAAAATGCTCAAAAGAGCCCTGAAGTCCCTCTGTGGAGTAATTACTCTAGTTTCTTTCTACAAGTGTAAACTTCTAGGGTCCCCTTATAGTTTTGAAGAATATGGTGCCTATTTTACCTAAAAATGGTCTAAAAACACATAATACTATATACTATATACATGTATATACATATTTATGTGCACATATTTATAAACATATATATATATATATATATATATATATATATATATATATATATATATATATATATATATATATATATACATTT